>JBBPDJ010000001.1:4434663-4456658 GCA_037974625.1 Cucumis cinereus
AATTCTAAACACTAAACCTAAACCTAATTTTGATGTATAATAATTAGGCTCCCCCTAATTCTATCACCTCTTGTAATGCACATTCTTCACAGTGTTAATGGCTAGACAGTTGATATCATATACACACAGTGTATTATGTGTTTATCGCAGTAACACTTCAGCTTTGTTATAAAGTCAGAGACTAGAAGATTAACAAAGCACATACAATAGCAACAATAACTCGCTTCGACTTCATAATAAATCTTCGAGATAAAACTTTATGATATTCGAAACTTAATTAACCAGTGCTCACATATATCTACTTATATCAAGTTGATAGATTTGATACATATATGAGCCTACTCTTTTATCATAAAGTTAATGGTTGGACAATCAACATTACTTATACAGTATGTATAAAGAATGAAAAATATTATAACTCCAACATCGCACCTTTGAGAGAATTTAGTCTTCAGTCTTTCTTCACTTTTTCTAAGCTTGTTGCACCTCTTTTCAATCGTGGTTCACTTATTTATAGGCTCTTAAAAGATTTATCTAAAACAACAAAGATTTTTAAATATCTTAATATCTTTTGTAAAGGTACTAGGAATCTCCTAATAGGACAAAAGATCTTCCACATTTCAATGAATCAAATATAAATCTTTAAGATAAATATAAGATAATTTGGAAAAGAAATATTATTTAGCCAATTAATAATAACAATCTTACCCTTTTGCAAAGAGTATTTCTTTTCCGGCAACCATTGTTTATCCATTTATGAATTCATAGACCCCCTTAATATGGACATAAGAAGATTTGATGTAATAAGGCTAAGGAAATATGAATTTTGAAAAGTCAGTTCATAATAACACAAGGTAGTTTATAAGAGGTAGTTCATAAGGTAGGTTCATAGTCAATACTAATGCCAAAAAGGTAGATAGACTATAAGAAAGTGACACACACCTCAACTTCACACTCCAACTTCCCAATTTTCTCCCCTTTGGTTGCCTGAAAGAAATTACAGATCATCAGCAGTAGGGGATGCCAAAGGATAAGCAGTAAAAGGAGACTCCTAAGGTTCAACAGTTGATGCATTTGCTGAAGAAGGTAGGGAAGTTAAGAATTTGTGAAACAAATAGATAAAACTATACTGAAACTTCGTAGTAGAATCCTTGGTCTAAAGAGACCATTTAGGAAGGTAACGACCTAGTAAGGACAAAATACCTAGAGTGATTCCAAAATTAGAACTTTTGAGGATGAATTTTTCATAAGGGGGAAGATTGTGATATCTCAAGCATCAACGATAGACGTCTCTTATTTTTATAGATGTTGAAATGGTTTTATCAATCTAACATGAAAATGTTCTCCATCAGTGATAAGCATAAACATAAGAGTAAGAACATTTTTGCTACAGAAGTTAAGAATTTGTGTAATAGAAAGATATAAAACTAATGAAAGTTTTGTAGTGGAATGCTTAGTGTGGAAAGACAACTTGGGAATGGGAGGACGAGGTGAGAGCACAATGCCTATAGTTATCCAAATATTTAATTAGTGCAATTTTTGGAAATATTCTCTAAATGTTCTATGGTTTGGGCAATCAAATTCATTCTACTCACCACAAAATTACGAAGCCTTAGAGAGTGTTTTGACATCAAAGTAGAGTTGAGAGAGTAGAGGGTCGTCTGGAAGTCACCTAAGATTCTAAGGTGCAAATCACGAAGTTTCTAACTGTTTGGTTTTTGTCCTAAAAACTCGTAGATAGTAAATGTAATCATTTCACCGTTATTAATAAAATGTTATTATTGTAATTTCAATAAGTGTTATTGAGTATTTTATTAGTTTTGTCTTAATAACCTAAATCCAACAAACTAACATCATAAACTGCTTTATGAGTCTTAATAACCTAAATCCAACAAACTAACATCATAAATCAATATTTGAGATACAACTTAATTAAGGGTCTATAATATAGGGATAATAGTGGATACCTTCTCTTGGTAACACTATGAATACGACTCACTTTCTATTTGATACAAATGCAATGATCCAACACGTTCATGTAGGTGACATGCGAGTGGAGGTATCATATGCAATGAGTATGCATAAGACTGAACCACGAAATAATTAACCACTAGATGTAACTTTGTTTACTAGTTAGGTTTCTATTTCAATAGGATGACCTAGGCAACTTAGTCTTAATTTCGAGTGTATTGTGAACTCCTGTTCGAGAGGGATTGCTTTTTTATTTTTACGGGTGAGAGTGACTAGATTGTCGATTCAATAAGCCTGCCAGTTCGGAGACAAAACCAAATGGGAAGTTGGGAACAAAATCACAAAAGATGAAATTCACTCATTCCCGACTTTAGGATAAGTAGATTAATGTTCGCTTCAATGGTGTGTTAGAGACTTGAACAAAGGGTCTTACCCTCTCTATGGCACGAGAAGGGATTTTGTTTATTGGTTGGACAAAAAACAGGTTGTTCATTAAAGGAGCACTGATATTTAAAAGACTAAGAAATAGCCTAGGGGTAAAACGATAATTTGACCAAGTTGGTGTTACAGACACTTTTGAAGGACTAACTTGTTGTTATTGGTTTATCAGTGGGCACAGAAATATATCTACAGTGAGAAAAATTCAGTTGTAAGTGTTTAGTGGAGTATGCACATAGTTAATGATATTTGATTAATGTGGTTAATGAGTTTAGCCAATTAATCTCATATCGTTGTAGCTTTTGATTTGTAGGTCCATTAGGTTCTCTTCCTAGCTAGTAAAGGGTAATGAGGTTAATATATCTTGGATGAAATTTGAATCGTTCAAATTCACTCAGGAAAATAATATGATGATGCATTATAATATAAAGTTTATATTTTAATAAAACTTTATAATATAAATTTAATTTTGAATTTGATTCAAAATTAATTTATTAGAGAATAAAATATTTGAATAAGTTTAAATATAAATTTAATTCAAATTAGATTTATATTACAACTATAGGTTAAAATTAATGTGTATATGATACACATTAAAACTATAGATTATGAGAGAAATATTTATTTGAATTTGATTCAAATATGGTTAAATTAAATATAAAGTAATTAATTTAGTAATTAATGAATTGGAGCATTAATTGTTTAATTTAATTCAATTTGATTTAATTAAATAAATTGTATTAAAACTATAGCTTACATGAGAGATATTCATTTACATATGATTTAAATGAAATATTAATTAATATAATTTATATTACAACTATAGGTTAAAATTAATGTGAATGAGATAACTCCCACGTTAGTTATCTCACCCTTTAATGTGAATATCTCCCACGTTTTCTCTCACCCATCAACTGCTCACTTCTTCTTCTTCAATAGTCTGCAGAAGATAAAGGAGTAGGCAATATGTAATTAAGATAATTACAAAATACAAAATTCTCTCAAAAAAATTATTCCCAATCCAAATGGTTTCCAAAAGCCAAAAATTTTATATTTATTCAAAAAATATGAAAGGTTCCAATTGGTGGTGTACGGAGATTGAGACTACTAATTGGTGATTTGTAGAATTCAGAGACATAAACGAAAGAAAGTTTCTAAATCTATGTATTTTCTATTAAACTGAAAAGCACGCTTAGCTTAATTAAATTTTACAATAAGTTTGTTTTCTGTATTTTTGCCAATGCATGTGTATTTTCTATTTTTCAATTAAATTTGAGTTTAAGATTGTGTGATGTCTTCCGCTGCGTAAGGACTTTTATCCCTTCACTAACGTATTCCATCGATGATTCATTGAGAGAGTAGTTTTTCCCATCGGCTTTGTTCTCTTAACAAATTCAGGTTGTTGCAATGAATGGGAGTACGATTGTAGCATCAATGACATAAGGTTTTAAGGTGTTGATGAACATATTTAGGGATTTGAGTTAATGTATATTATTTTGTGTAGATGTTGTGTTCTTGAATGTTTCCAATATTATTGTGCTTTGATTGATTTTCAGCGCATGTTAGATTAAATGTTCAATTAGAAATGTTGTATGTTTAATTGGATTTATAATATTCGATTATTATTAATCTATCATGTAAATATGGTTAAGTTAATAATGAAAGTTGATCATGACTATTCTTAATATCATGCTTCTTAATTTGGTTCCAAACAATTAATAATCAATTATGTTTGCATGAAAAAAAAATATTATTGAAAGATAATAATCCATATAGTAGTTTCTAAACTTAAACATATTATCAAGGTAGTAATCCATAGGAACTCTTGCATGACTTAATGAAATAAGAAAGGAATTCAAGACTCTTCGACAGTCTTTGACTCTTGAATTTCACAACTTGTCTCTAGTTTGTTTTCTTTTATCCTCAAAATTAATAATCATCGTTATAATTCCAACCCTTAGATAAAATCAAAACAATACTAAGATAGCTAAGCATAATCCATGTATTTGATCTCCAGAGGGCTATACTCAATCCCTTAACCGTTTCATTATATTATAATTTGATATGTGAATTTAAAACCTTAAAAGTGTTATGTATCCTAGTTTAAATCAGTACCGTTCTAGGATTTTACTTGTTTATAATGCTATTTTGTAGGTGTTGAGCAATTAAAAGATAGAACAGACCATCGAAGTTGAAATAGGACAAATATAGATCAAAACAAGACTTTGAAGCATCAACCACTGAAAAAGAAGCAAAAATAGATGTTTATACTTAGTGTCCTAAAAAGTCAAATGACTAATCTTCCATTGCTCCATGTGTAGAGGTATGACTATGCCTGCTAAGTGTCAAAGTAGTTTTATATTTTAATTGTCAAATTGACTATGAATAGTTTTTTTTTTTTTTTTTAAAAAAAAAAGATAATTTTGTAGATATGCAATTTTGTGAGAAATAATCCAATTTTATTTTCTTAATTTTATTTGTTTATTTTTAAATATTATACTTTTTTAATATTCGCATTTACATAGAATTTTGTTTTTGTAATGCCCCAAGTTTAGGAGGGGTGGATCAACCGAGATCATATTTGAATGAGAGAGATCCTGAAGACACGAAAGTATGGTTAAACAACACTTAAAAAAATTAAAAGTTACTATATATACCAACGAGGTGCTCTTCCTCATTGGTGACTTAATAATAAGAACTCTAAAGTTAAGTGTGCGAGCAATCCTTTGTTGGGTGACCTCCTAGGAATTTTTCTATGATGCAAATGAGTGATGATAAAACATGTTGAACATACTTGTGTTGATTTGTGGGGACAACTTTCACTCTTAGAAGCCTTCAAGACAAGCAAGGTTGATGTTGTGAGATCGTAGAGGATGCAGGAGAGTGTTGGGATTATTAGTTGCTTAATCGAGAATTTGAATCCTTGTCCAAATTTTAGGCCTAGGGGGCTATAAATGGTATGTAACGACCCAACTTTTCTAACTAAGTTGAACCCGTTACTTAAATAAAAACAATATTTTAAAACCAAACTCATGAAAAGTTCAAATCATTTTATTAAAGAAATTAAGAAAAAAATATTTTTATGTAGAAATCCAAATAAATAAATATATAAAATAATGTAAAACCAATGTAGTTCAGGCTCTAAGTAAAACATGAAAATTTCCATAAGTTTCAAATAAAACTATTTGTAAGATCCTGAAAACATCGAGTCATAAAACTGTAGAGGAAGCATCATGTCATAATAGTCCCAAAAGGTATGATCATGGGTCCTTCTTGTCCATCCCTAGCTTCCTTTTACCTTTGTTTGAAAAATAAACATGAAAATGATGAGTATATAATATACCCAGTAAAAGACTCACTACTGGGCCACTAGGTGAATTGTTTGTTGGGTTTTATGTCCTAAAACTCATAGATAGTAAATCTAATCCGTTGATCGTTATTGATAAATGGTTATTATTCAAATTTCAATAAAGAGTTATTGATTATTTGATTATTTTTGTCTTATTAACCCAAATCCAATAAACTAACATCATAAGCTGATTAATGAGTCTTGAACTGTATGTGAAGAAATTCAATGTTCGAGATACAACTTAAAGAGTCTATAGTATATGAATAAATATCAATGCTCATCTAATGAACAACCTGTTTATGTTCCAACCAATAAACAGAAATTCTTCTCATGTCATAGATAGGGTAGGGCCATTTGTTCAAGTCCCGGAGACACCATTTAAGGTAACAATCATCTACTTACCCAAAAGTCGGGAAGAAGTGAATTTTTTCTTGTGTGATTATGTTTCTAGTTCTTCACTCGGTCTTGTCTTCAAAATGGTAGGCCTATTGAATCGGCAGTCTGGACACTCTCACCCGTACATATCAAAGGACAATCCCTCATGAACAGGAGTTCATAATACACTCAGGATTAAGACTGAGTTGTTTAGGCCATCATATTGAAATAGAAATCTAACTACCCAACGGAGTTACATCTAGTGGTTACTATTTCGTGGTCCAATCTTATGCAAACTCATCGCGTAGGATATCCCCAATCACGTGTCACCTACACAAACACGTTGGATCATTATGTTTTTATCATACATACAAAGTGGACTGTATCCATAGTGTTACCAGGATAAGGTACCCAACCTTATCCATATACTATATAGACCATTTAAGTTGTATATCGAACAGATCTTTGTATGTCTCCACATACAGTTCAAGACTCATAAATCAACTTAGAATGTTAGTTTATTGGATTTTGGTTAATAAGACAAAAAACAAAATCAAATAATCAATAACTCTTTATTAATAACGGTCAGCGGTCAATGCTCAATAGATTACATTAACTATCTAAGCGTTTTAGGACATAAAACCCAACACATGAAAATATGGTTAAGAAAATGCTTAAAAGAATTGATAGTTACTACCTATATCAATATAGTGCACATTTCTTTTCGATAACTCAATTATAAGAACTTCAAAGTTAAACATGCTTAGATTGAAAAATCTTATGTTGGGTGTTCTCCTGAGAATTTTTCTAGAATACATGTGAGTGAGAATAAAGCATGCTGAAAGAACTTGTGTTGGTTTGTGGAGACAACAGAAGAGTGTTGGAGTCATCAGCTGCTCAATTTCGATTCCAAATCCTGAGCCTAGGACATTACAATTTTGGTCTTCAATTCTTACAACAATCATAGGAGTTTAGTTCATGATTGAATAGTTAGGTCCCGTTTGGTTCGTAGTTCATTTTCGTTTTTATGTTTTCAAAAACAAAAAAAACATAAAAATACAAAGAAAATAATAAAAACTTGTTTGGTATACATGTTTTTGAAAAAGATTTCTAAAAACAGCACTCAAAATATCACAGTTTAGAAAACAATAAATTGTCATGTTCTTTATTTTTAGATTTTGTTTTTAGATTTTGTTTTCAGAAATTGTGAACCTAAGATATTCTATTGCATTTTCAAATTTACAACCAAACACAAATTTTAAATTTTGAATCCAAATTTCAAAATTTTAAATTGGAACCAAACATGTTTTTGAATACAGTGAAAAATAAGAATTTGTTTTCGTTTTCTATAAATTTTTTTATTTTCTAAAATAATTTTCAGATCACGAACCAAACGAGACCTTTTTTAATATGTTTACTATTATAACATAATATTGATTTTTTATTATTTCCAAAAAGAAAAAAAAAACAAATTATTATTATTATTTTGGTTATAGGCTTTTATGGCCCCGAAGAAAATATCCCTAGGAATTTGGATGAGGGTTTTTCCCGTTGAAGATAAACCCTAATCCGTTCCCTTCAGTTAGCTCTGGATTCAGCTTCATAGCTTCGAGCTGAGCAGGTGAGTTCGCTCGATCATTCTTCTACATCTTTTTTTGTTGTTGTTTTTTTTCATCTCACAAAGCAATCAATACCTATGGATTCCAAGTTACTGCTCTATTCCCCTAAAGCTTCCCTATCCATATCCGTACCTTTCATTCTTGGGCACAAATCTTATTACTCTGTGAAATCTCAATTTTGGGGTAAGAATTTGGATTTGCGAAACACAAGTGATAATCTAAGAAAATCCCATGTCCCTTGTCAACCCATTAGAGCTGTTGTGAAACGGAGGAAAGAGCTTCCGTTTGATAATGTAATACAAAGGGATAAGAAGCTGAAATTAGTTATGCGAATTAGAAAGATTCTAATTCAGCAACCTGATAGAATTATGTCACTTAAGGAATTGGGTAAATTCAGGAGAGAGTTAGGTCTCGAGAAAAAGAGGAGGCTAATTGCATTGTTGAAGAAATTCCCAGCAGTATTTGAAGTTGTAGAAGAAGGGGCATTTTCCCTGAAATTCAAATTAACGGCCGAGGCCGAAAGGTTGTATTTGGAGGAGTTGAAGATCAGAAATGAGATGGAAGGTTTGTTGGTTATTAAGCTTAGGAAGCTATTGATGATGTCTGCTGATAAACGAATATTGTTGGAGAAGATTGCGCATTTGAGGACTGATTTCGGTCTTCCTTTAGAGTTTCGCGACACGATATGTCATCGCTATCCTCAGTACTTTAGAGTTGTGGCAACCGAGCGTGGTCCAGCCCTTGAATTGACCGACTGGGATCCCGAACTTGCTGTTTCTGCAGCAGAGTTAGCAGAAGAGGAAAACCAAGCTAGAGAATTGGAAGAGAAGAACTTAATTATTGACCGACCGTTGAAGTTTAATCGAGTTAAGCTACCTAGGGGGCTTAATCTTTCAAAGGGTGAGATGAGGAAAATTAGTCAGTTTAGGGACATTCCTTATATTTCTCCTTATTCTGATTTCTCTGGGCTTAAGGCAGGTACATCCCAGAAAGAGAGACATGCTTGTGGGGTTATTCATGAGATTTTAAGCCTTACACTTGAGAAGAGAACTCTAGTGGATCATCTCACTCATTTCCGCGAGGAGTTTAGGTTCTCCCAGCAGCTGAGGGGGATGCTAATAAGGCATCCGGATATGTTTTACGTCTCATTGAAAGGGGACAGGGATTCAGTCTTCCTCCGAGAAGCATATCGTGATTCCCAGTTGATCGACAAAGATAGGTTATTAATCATAAAAGAGAAACTTAGAGCTCTTGTTTCCGTTCCTCGGTTCCGAAGCAGAGGAGCTCCCAATAGTGACACAAATGGGGGAGATACCAATCAGCCAGATGATATGAGTGGTGAAGAATGGTCTGATGTTGATAATCTTATGGACGACGATGATGATGAATTTGATGACGATAACGATGGAGGTTTTGAGGATGACTGGAGTGATGAAGATGATACCCCACCAAGTTTCGATGGAGAATCCATAAATATCAGATCAAGGAAGGAAAAACAGGTCAACGACTTGCAAAAGGTCGGTCAGAGTCTTCTTTCTCCTATATTAACCGATGAAATAAAGCCCCGAGAAAGATGGTGAGAGCCATAAACTTGCCTATTTTGTTGTATACAATTAGAGATTGTGGTCTGCTGTGTAGTAACGATAGTTTCCTTGAGAAATAGCAATGAAAGCTTTTGTGGTATCATCAAATCAATTTTATGAATATTGTTTTACTCATTGCATTTCTTTTAGGCTTGGAAACATTGGCTCACAACTTCAATAAGGAATAGTTTTAGTTTTAAAAATATTCTGTTACCTTTCACTAACATGATTTTAGTGTCAAATTCTTTGAAGACATATGGGTATACATTTGTTTAGTCTAGGGTTGCTTTTTTCAATTGATTACATACCATGTAGGTTTATGGAAAATAAGTTTTAAACAGTTGTGAAGGTCAAACAATTAAAGTTCATGCATTTTACAAAGTTAATTCAAAGTAGTTGTATTAGAAGTCTTCATGCAAATCGTGTCATTATTTTGATATTTTTTTAGTTTTTAATAGGGACTTTGATCATCTGCGTTTTTCTGTATTTACTCATAAACATCTACATTTAGACAATTATTATTATTATTATTATTATTATTATTATTATTATTATTATTATTATTATTATTTTACCTTTTATTTATGCATATATACTTATCATGATTGTGATTTTCGAGATAAGTCAGAAGCATGTAGGTAATTGAAAAAAAAAACTAGCAATTGTCATATTTTTGTTTATGTTGGGATACTATGGGCCTGCCACGTTATTACAATTATAATTTGAATTGGTTTTGGGTAACTAATTTTCACCCATTCGATTCAAGCCCATGATAGAAATTTGAGAAAAAAAATAATGGAAAAAAAAAATGGAGTCAGTTGTAGGCTCAATAAACTAAATAGACTTAAGTCCAATGAACAAAATAGTTTTAAACTCAAGTTCAAATTCCATAAGTAAGATGAGTCCAAGTCCAAGTCCAACAAACTAAATAGACTTAAGTCCAATAAACAAAATAGTTTTAAACTCAAGTTCAAATTCCATAAGTAAGATGAGTCCAAGCCCAAGTTCAACAGGCAAATGCGCCCAAGCCTACATAAAGTTCATGAAAATTCGGCATTCTCATTCATTTGGAAGAGGAGAAGAAAAATGTTCGGCATTCTCATTCATTTGGAAGAGAAGAAGAAAAATGTTGAAGCTCTGAAAACGTAACCTCTCAATCTCTCTCGAAATTACTACCTTCTGAAAATTGAAGACTTGAAAGATTAAACCCTTCTTAAAGCAAATTTTTTGTTTTTGTTTTTTTTTTTTTGACATTTTCGATTTTGTTTTAATTTTTTTTTGAAGAATTCGTTTCCCTACTTTTCTTTATTTTTTTCTTTCTTTATTAATTTTTGTATTTACAAAATTCTTCAATATTTATATTTTATTTTATTTTTAAATTTTCCTATATTTAAATTTATATATTGTTTTAATTTTTAATATATACGTTAATTCTTTTATATTTCAAATTTAACTCTCAAAATAGATAATTTTGTTTTATTTTTTTTCCTTTTATATTGTTTTCATATTTTATATGTGTTTTTGTTAATTTTCTTTTAAAAAAATAATTCTACTACATTTATATTTTATTTTAATTTTGAATTTTAAAATTATTTAGGTTTATATCTTATTTAATTTTCAATATGTGAATTATTTTTTTTACATTTCACTTTTTGAGTGTTAATTTTTGCAACATACGTCTTTATACATTATTTTAATTCTAATATTTTTAGTATATGATCTGAAATTTGTTGAATTTTTTTAAGAGAAAACCGAGTAGAATTTTACAATATATAATGTTTCTAACTAAGATATTAATTTAGCTTAATTTTAATATTTTACAAACACGATATTTACATAATTATATAATCAAGTTAGATTTGACTCAACATCATTTAAGACAAATAACTTGGATTAGAGATGATAATGTCGATCCAATTTGGACAACATATAAATGATATAATCTTTCAATAAAATATTTTTATGTTTTAATATACAATATATATTATTGTTGAAAAAAAGAAAAAAAACAGAAACAAGAAATAATTATCAAATAAATTTATCAAATATAATATTGTTTCTTGTTCACGAAAGAGAAGAAACAAGAAACGAAAAACATGAAACGAGAAAAAACATGAATAATTATCAAATATAGTCTTGTTTTTTGTTCATGAAAGGGAAGAAAAAAGAAACAAGAAACGACCAACGAGACTGTTATCAAACAACTCTTTTTTTTTTATAGATGTTAGGTTAGTGGAAAGAATTGTATTGTTTTCTTTGAGATGTTTTTATTTAAAAAACTAAGGTATATAAACATCATTCTTACCTATAATATTTTTGCTCTGTTATTTATCCAACCATTATTTTAAAATTACATTCGAGTTACCATAAGCATAGTCTAAAATTATGACTAATAAATATCTTAATTTTTAATTTTAACTTTAACATGTCTCTTGAAAATGTGTAATAAATATATAAACTTTCAATTTAGCGTATAAAAATCTCATAAAATATATAAACAAAAATGCTTAAAAAATAGTCATTGTATTTGACAAAAAAATTATTTTGTTTCGAATTAAACCTTAAATTTTCAACTTTGTAGCAAGTAGTAATATTTTTTTTTAGAAAAAAAATGTTTGGAACTATATATTAGACACACAATAAAGATGTCATGATTTACTATATAAATATTTTTAAAGATGCCATAAATTAAGACGTTAATAAGCTAAAATTTTAACATTATAATAGGTTGTGCTCCTAACAAGAATTCTAGATTTGTCACTATTCATGTGTCAAATAGTTTTGCTTGTTTTTGTCGATATATATGATTTGCATATTATATCGATACCTCGAAAATTACATTTATATGAACTTGTGTCCCCTTTACATAAAATCATGGCTCTGCCACTTGGTATGATATGAAATGTATATATGTGTATTTATATGTATGTACACGTGTTTATATATATATATATATATATATATAATCAAGCAACTTACCCTACTTTAAAAATTGCATTTTTAAATTCTTGGGATTGTGGTTGGAACTTGTTTTTGAAAATTTTAATGGATAAGATCCAAAGAAATTAACCATAGGGGTCAATTTTGAGATGATTTTTGATAAATAAATGAAAAAAAAAAGGCAAAAATACTAGAAAGTTTCTTTTACTCACATATTAACCCCTGATTTCTATCACATTGTATACTATTAAATCATAGAAAATCATAAACAAAATAAGAGATGGCAAATCACATCCAATCTATATGGGAATTAAAATTAAGATAACAATGCAAATTGTAGGTTAAAGTCAGATAGATGTTGTATCTAAAACTAAAAGAGAACACCACTTTTAAGTTGTAACAAAAGCAAAAACAGAGTAACTGTGATGCCATCTCAAAGTTCATATTATATACATAACACCTCAAGTATCCATTACACTGATCAAAGCATCTCTATACCACAAATACATACATAACAATCAATGAAAAACAAAACACAACTCCACATTTTCCCAGTTTTGGGGAGTTCCATAAATCCAAAGCAACACAATGCTGTAAACAAGAATATCAACACAAAGACACCATCCTAACATTCAGAAACATATATGAAAACAAAATCAGAAGAGGATACTGGGCGAGTCTCCAATGAGATGGCAAATCTGCAGCGACGTAGAAAAATCTATAGAAAATGCTTCCTTTGTTATTCATTGCACACCTGTTCTGGCTATACCTTGTATGGATGAATTGGTTCGACTGCATCCTGCAGCATGGCCATCCTCTCGGAGACATCAGCTAGAGATTTGAGGTTGCAGTTTATAAGGGAATGGACAAAGAAACATGTCTCCTCCTTGGTGTTCCCCTCAGGCACATCCACTATAAATGACTCAACCACCAGTGTTCCCGGTCTTCCATCGATAACTTCGGGATGGACAGTGATGATCGAAGAGTAGTTCTGCAAACAATTCAGGATCTCAAAGAAGTCAACTTCAAATGCACTCAAATTGTTCCATAACTTGCATTAGTATTCAAGACAATCAAGTTCCTATCATAACATCAACAGTTCCATCATGTAATAGTATAAAATCCTGCCCTATACCATACTCTATGGATGAGGCTTCAAACCTTGTAACATCAACTTAAGCTTTTGAGTTTAGTGGTAGCAGAACATGGTATAGAAAAGAAGATTCCATGTCTAAACCTTGTAACATTATCAATCCCCCAATTAACATTAACAATCATTTGAAATTTTCAACGATCGATCAGGTTAAACTTTTGAGTTTAGCAATCGTAGATGATATAATATTGAATTTACTGTCATCCATTAGCTTAAGCTTTTGGATTGGAGATTTAATATAGCTTAAGTTTTTAAGAGTAGATAGTCTAACAGATCTTGTGTTTAATCCCTTGCATCGTTATTTCCTCTCCATCTAATATTGATTTTGACTGGTTGGTCTTCGATGTATTTCAAACTCAAAAGGGAGGATCGAAGAAGAAAATCTGGAGTGTCATTGACCCCAATCAAACCTCACAACCAATTGATGAAATTTACATAACCTATTAGCATAAACTTGGAGCTAAGACAATAGTTAAATTGGAGGAAATTAGCAATATTTATGAAGAGCAAATCCCCAAGAGAGAAAGCAATTAGAAAGAGTGTAAAAGAAAAGAGAATAGGAAGCAATACTCTAAGCCTGTGATCACCACCAACAATCTTGACACCAAGTATATGTTCTTCATCATCAAGAAGCTCCAATCTCTCAGTGCTAGTAGTAGCAGGAAGCCCAGATTTGACATCAACTTCTCTAAGACTCCCAATTCCAAGGCTATTTCCTCTCACCACACAACGACTAACAAAAGGCTTGTACCTCTGAGGCCGATCGAAGCTCCTGACCAACGACCATACCTAAAAAAACAAGAAAGAAATCAAATCACTTGTTGATTCCGTTAAATTACAAGAATAGGAAAAGAGAAAGATGGAGGGAAAAGGAAGAGAGATGTACGAGGTGAACTGGAGCTTTGATGTGCTTGAAAATGGCGGAGGAGCACTGGTTATGTGTGGGATTGTGGTTGTGGTGCCTTTGAATGTATTGGGACTCCATGGATTTGGGTTGCAGAAGAAGAAGAAGAAGAAGAAGAAGAAGAAGAAGAAGATGGGTTTTGGAGGGATAAGGAGTTGTTGGATGAAAGGCTATAGAGACTAAGTTGGAGCAGAGAAAACTTAGTGCCACACATTCACATTCACATTCACATTCACATGCTTTAAGAACTTTTTCTTTCCCATTGCCTTACCGACAAATTTTCTCCTTTTCTTTCTTTTTTTTAATTTTTTTTATATATATATATCGTCCCCTCCCCAACTATTACAAATGAAATATTTACCCGTAAAATTAAGTGGTTTTTCAAATATAGAAAAAAAAATTAAAAAAATCAGACAAAATTCAATCACATTTGATTTTTTTAGGAAGTATAAATATTTTGTCAATTTTTTAATTTTTGATAATTTCTTTAAAATTAAGTTTAGTGAACTTTTGTTTTTAGTAATTCTTTTTTACTAAATAGTTTGTTTTTTATTATTCTTGAAAAAAATCCCTTGTTATTCCTACTTTTGGCACTTATTTATTAGAAATTATTTTAAATGACAAAACTATAAAAAAAAAATATTTACAAATATAGTAAAATACGACAGTTTATTTGCGATAAATCATGATAAACTACTATATATATTTATTTATGTCATGATAGATACAAATAGTAGTTTATTATGCTTTATCACAAATAGATTATGATATTGTTCTATATATATACATATTTTGATTTCAATATATTTGTATGTGTATTTTTAGCATTAGTTCATTTTGGTTCTTCCACCTTTAAAATGTTCACTTTGGTTCTTCTACTTTTAAAAATAGATAATTTTGTTCCTTTATTTTTTTATTTTTTTCATTTTTAAGAGATCAAAATAGCTATTTTTAAAAAGTTTAAGTACCAAAATAAACTAAAATAAAGTACATTAGCCAAAATAAATATTTTGAAAAGAATACTTTGGTGCACCTTGGGATGCACCTATATATCTTTATGCATCCCACTTAATCAAATATATATAAATGAATTAAAAAATTTCTAGAAAGAAGTCATAAAAAGTTATAACGTGGAACATCATGATCGAACAATTTAGTGAAGTGTAGATGATAAAGATAAATGAATAAACACAAGAATTTTAATTTTGAAAATATAAGGACCATATTAAACCAAATCCAGACGCACTTGAACCAAAGTAGTATTTAAACTAAAATTATATCTACATTTTATCCATTTATCAAAACCATTATATTCTTTAAAAGTTGGTGATGAATCTAAGTCTCTCACAAACGGTTCAAAATTCTCTTTTAGTAGAAATTCATTAAAATATTTGATGAAAATTGAGACTAGAAAAGTTGTGGGATAACTAGGGATGGCCATTCAAATTGCAAAACTGAACTGTTTCTCAAAATAGAAACGAATCGAACCGAAAACTCAAAGAAACAGAAAAATGTGGTTTGATCCGATTTAAACAAATTTAAAAAACCGAATTAATTCGGTTAAGTTTCGTTTCAATTTCGAAAACCGAATTTGAAGCCAAACCAAACCATTTTTAATTGCTATATATATATATTTAATTTTATATTAATGTATTTCAAAAAAAGAGTAAAACCGAATTTAAAACCAGAATTTAAAACCAAACTGAACCGCATTTATTCAATTCAATTCAATTCGTTTAAATCAATAAACTACTCTAGGTCAACCACGTCACATCCATGCAATAATTTTTATTTAAAATTCTTACAAATTTGTTTAGTTTTGAAAGATTTATGAAACGTAGGACTATAGAAATACCATGAATATGTATACATACATGCATATAATTAACTTGACTTTTGAATATAATTGGAGGTTAAGATATTATCATCAGTTAAGTTTGTATTTTATAGATTGTTAAATTTTTCAATTTTATGTCTTATAAAATTTTCAATTATTAAAAAAAATTAAAACAAAGTATTCAATTAAGTCAATTAAAATCCTAAAGTAATTGTTTCAAAAAGGAAGTTGCGTTTATTTATTGATTGATTTTACCTTATCAAGATTGTTTTCTTTTACTTTAATAAATAAATAAATAAAAAAACACTCTAATTTTTTTTAAAAAAAATATTTATTAATGTAAAAGTTGTTTTTGAAGAAACTCAATAAAAAATATTATCTCAGGATTTTGTATGTTATTTTTTTTTATAATTAAATTCCTTCTAGAAGCTTTATTAAATACAATTTAAATTATTAGTGTTTTTTTTAGAAAGGTTCATAACAAGTATAACCAAGTATAATCCAATTGGCATCTACGTTGATATTAATGGCCATCGTACATTATCCAATTGTACTAAAAAAAAAATTATAAACAAATTGATTTGTTTTTGTTTCACAGTTCACGATCACTCATTTTATATATTTATTTATTTTTAAAGAAAACTACTTATATATCATATGTCTTTTCTTTAATTAAAAAAGAAATTGTTTTCATGTTTTTATTTGACATGGTTTCCAAAAGTAATTTTTGAAACATTAGGTGTATTTGAGAGGTAACAAACTCTTGAAAACGATTTTTATATGTTTAAAATTGATTTTCAATCATCTGTTTGATATTAAAAGTGATTTTAAAACTATCAAATTACTTAAAGAAAGGTGTTTTGGGTATTTCAAAAGCTATATAAAATTAGGACCGGTAAATAGCGCAAGACTTCTTCGTGAATTTCCGCTATTTGAATATGGAACATCATAACAACGAATAAGAATGAAATGGTTATAGCTCCTATATGAACTACTGGGAAGATCATAGTGAAGAAGTCAGAGACCTAACAAAAGAAGTAAACCTGAAGTGTTGTGAAAGATTGGGATGGGAAACAAAACGAAAGGTACCAGATTTTTAGCACGTACAACCATCAAACCAGAGGCCACGGTTGGGCTCGACAAAACGGAAAGTATCATGGTACGAATTTGCCTTTTATACCGATTCCTACCAGATTTTCTATTGAGTTTTAGCACGTACAACCATCAAACCAGAGACCAAACCATAGACCACTACTCATCATTGTCATTCTCGGTTAATCATTTTTTCAAAAATCACTAGAGAGCTAATACAGTGAGGGTGGTTGTAAATCACTAGGTAGCCAGTCTTTACTTAACTCGGCCCATCCAAATGATGTTCAGCGGTCTAAACCCAAATAGCAGCTCCGGTATCGGTATCGGCATCGGCATCGGCAACATTCACAGTTGAGCTGATTCTTTTCCCCCTCAGAATGAACCCTTGAGGATTCTTCCTCTGATTCTACTTCTCTTGATTCAGAGAATGAGACAGGTAAAAGAAAGGCAGACAACAAGGAATGAGACTGAGCTCTGACTCTTTAGCCGGGCGAACACCCTCTTTAGCCTAAGCCGACCGAACAACGTCTTCCAAAATTAATTTTGAGTGATTTGTTATTTTTTTAAATCACTTTATTTAGGTTGCCAAACACCACATTTTTGTACAAAAGTGATTTTGAATATTGAAAAAATGATTTTGGCTATGGAAAAATCACAGGCAAATACATTCTAAATTTGTTTCATGGAAGTTACATTGGTTGCACATTTTGAACATTTTTCACTTTAATGCTCAAAAACCACATTCCTTAAATCTGTTTACAAAATTCACAACCCTAAAACATCATATCACATGTATTAAGTATACATTACTCTATTAGTTGAGGCATATAATAGCACTTTTGAATTGCTATCAAACATCATAAGAGAATTGGCGGCTTAGGAAGATGGAGCGAATGTCCATAGTGGGCACAAAAAATTATATGTTTTGATAAAAAGAAAAAATAATAAAAAGAATAAGTCCCACGTATGGATGTTGTGTATGCATGTTTAACCTTATTAGACATTGTACACATATCGAGTATTTTTAAAACTCAACAACTTTCAAAAAATACTTTTTAGACAAATTTAAGACATGGTACACGTGTGTGCATGATTGTCTAATCTCTAAAATTAAATTCAACTCTTCTTAGATGTAAGAATTCAATACTAACTATATTTTTGGACTCTTGAACGTGTGATTGGTCTCAGAGGTAACACAAGATTGTCTTAGTTCATATCATTCAGTCTCTTGACATTTTATTTCTTGTTGCTAGCTCTCTGTCACCATTAGAATAATGTTTGCTTATCTTTTGTTGGTAAATAGAATGAATGTATTTTAATGTGGTTTGCCATTTCTTTGGACAATCTCTCACCATGGTTATATATAAGACGTAAATTTATGACGTTAACAATGTTAATTTCTATGCCAAATCAACTGAGGTACAATATAGATGTATATTTAGCTCCTCTATAGATGATTTGAAAATTATCATATGAGAAATATTTAGCTTATGACCATATGCTAATTGTAATGGTGAATACTTGTGATAAGTTGCTGACCTAATATGCACAAGTGACGTAACGTGGAAAAAAACATGTCCCCATTCAGATGTAGGAAGCTTAGCTCTCATAAGCAATGATCTTGCAATTAATTGCTAACGTTTTATAAATGATTCTGCTAAACCATTTTGTGTATGAACATCAGTTACAGAATGTTCAATACTTACCCCAATTGACATACAATAATTATCAAAAGCCTGGAATGTAAATTCATCAGCATTATCATGATATTGTGCTCTTAACTTAACTATTTGAGTAAATAATCTTGCAAATGCAATATTTCGACTTGATAATAAGCACACGTGGGATCATATGCTGGATGTATTTATTAATACGATGAAATACTTAAATGATCCACTTGGTGGGCTAATAGATCCACATCTATCACCATGAATTCGTTCTAAAAATATAGGTGATTCAATTTTCATTTTAGCCAGTAATGGTCTAATTATTAATTTGCCTTGAGAGCAAGTATTACAGATAATTCATTAGATTGAATAATCTTCTGGCTCTTCAATGAATGTTCATGTGAATTTTCAATAATTCTTCTCATCATTATAGACCCTAGATGACCCAATCGATTATGCCCAAATGTAAATATGTCTGGATTCATGAACTTCAGGTTTATTGTTGCATATGTTTCAATTACTCGTATATGATTATAATATAATCTAGAAGATAAAGCAGCCAACTTTTCCAATATATTTTTCTCATTTGACACAGTAGATATTATTTAAAGGTCTTTTATTTTATTTCATTCTTCCTTCAATTAGGTTTGTAGACCTGATATAATTGTATTGACTTTTGCTTCCAGTATTGTCAGTGTGGAAAAATATTTTTTACTTTTCAGTATTGTGTGCGTAGTTGCACTGTCTGCCAGACATGTATCTTTATTGCTAGTTTTTAAGTTATTCAGCACAAGAAAACTATCTATGTTTCTTCATTAAACAAAATAACTACTATGAGAGAAACAAAACTTAGAATATAAAAGTAATAAAAAAAAAGAGAGATACAAAAACATTAATTATTATATAATCACAAAATAAAGACTTGCTATTTTAAAAAAAAATGTCAATTTTCTCTTCAGAGGATTCAAAACTCTACCACATCCAAATTTGTCATACTGAATGAGTCAAATATATCATTAATCTTAGATAAATTTGTTTTCACATTTTTCTCTTTTTCTTGTGGAGCTTTTCTTTTAGAAATCATCATTTCATGTGGTTCTTTTGAATTTTGGATTATTTTAATGACCAACCATGAAAATAACTATTTCTTCCTTATTGCGGTCACAACCTCGATCACAATTGTCAAATTCACATCATTCACTTCACGGAATGAGATTGTTCCAGTTGCCCAAAATTCATAATTTTTCATCCACTATTATTAAAATTTACAACATTCACTTGAGAAAATGTGGGTTCTTTAGTCGACTGATATTCATGATTTTTCAATCAATAATCGTTATTTCATTTATCCACGAGAAGACATCAGATAAGTGCATAACATTTTCCAAAATATTTCTCTCGATATTGCTACTGCAGGACCATGTCTGAAACATAGAAAAAATCTTCTATAACATATTGATTTAAAATTTTAGATCCTTAGGTGCATCCACATATAATGAACTTTAGGAAGAATAATTGCTTTCTGATTATCATATTTTTATGGCATCTTTGTATATTTCGACATTAAGCATTTATGATAAATAATTATTACTATTAATATCAAATACTAGAAATTGTAAGGTAACACTATTAGAAATTTAATATATATAAACATGCAAAATATTATTTTTTAATGATAACGAGTAGGAAAAAATCGACATACCTTTAGAACCTACCTTTTGTGGAAAAACTGACAATAGCTCGTGTTGATAACGTGTTGTAAAAATGAGACACAAGAGGACGTGGATGTCAAAAAATATAATATTAAAATAAATAAAATATAATGTGTAAATTAAATTAAATTAAATTAAGAAATTAAGAAAATATAAAATTCTTCCAAAAATTTCACTATCTCCAATTTATTTGAAATTTCAACCAACCAATATATAATCACAAAATATCACTTACTATTTATAGGAAGTTTGGTAAGCATGAGGTGGATTACATGAACACTAAGGGTTAGTATCTTCAAGACATATAACAATGTAGATGAAAAAAAACGGGGTGACACATGAGCAATGAACATTAAACGTAATGGGTCATCTATTTTTAATAAGGTTTATAAGACAAATAAATTTATGAGTGTTTTTTTTTCAGGGAAAGAAGGAATAAAAGTAATTATTAACATGTTTTAATTTGTAATTATTAGAAACTTGAAGGATGAAACAAGAAATAAGGAAACAAAACAAGAATGGTATCAAATAAATGATTTAAGTAATAAAATTTTAGGTGAAATTAGAGTGATAAGAATGTTTAAATTAATAGGAAACAATCGTTTATTGTAAAAAAAAAAAAAAAAATTGCTCTTAGTTTGGAGCAACAAACCATATGATAAATCAGATTTGTAAGTAAATACTGAATTTGAAAGGAGTGAAATTGAATCCCCATCAATCTCTCTCATGCCCCTCTTCAACACCACTTCCACTTTGTTACCCCCTAAACCACATACAACAAATCACATCTCTCCACCAATTTCTATGGTCCAAATCTTAATTTTAGTCCAAATCATGGACCAATAATCAATTTATTTTCAATTCTTTCATATATTATTTTAACAATTTTTAGATATTTATTTGTTTCATAATTTTCTAGAAAAACAGAACAGTAAGAAAAAGAGAGACAATGACTATTGTAAGTTGCGCTATTGTTAAAAAAAAAACATAGTCACAATGAAAAACTAGTACTATAACAAAAAAAAAACAATTTTCGTATGCATAAAAGCATGTCGAGAGAGATAGTGTAACGCCCCGGATTTTTAACCTTAACCCAAGGTCGTTACCCTAATAAAATTATTAAAACCATTTTAAAGACGAAGGCAACTGACCCTGTCGAAACAATACGCCACACAAGCTTGTTAACCGACCCTTGCGACAAAACGCCACACAGGCTTGCCGCACCGTTTCCACCACCAAGTACAAGTCATTAGATACAGTTAACAGACACCATAACCGATAATCATATCAGACACACATAGTGATCACAACATTAAAATCCTCAGATATCAGAAAACACTTAAATATCTTACACA
>JBBPDJ010000001.1:4466594-4519828 GCA_037974625.1 Cucumis cinereus
GAAGGCGCGGCTTCGTGCGCAGGTGGCGTGAGTTTCCTTGGTTCGGCGACGGAGAGCGGCTGCGAGCAGATCTGGGAAGGATCGGCTCGGCTGAGGCGCGGCTAGTGACAGAGCTCGGCGTGAGGCGCGGCGAAGCGGACGAAGTTGAGATCCGTGCTGTGCGGACCGACTGGGCACGGGGGATGAGGAGATCTGGCGTGCGTGGGCTTGCGGCTGGCGATGACGAGGCGCGGTGATGCGAGGTGAGCGGCTGGCGACGACGATTGGCGCGGCTGGACTCGGGCGGAGGGGCGTGCGCGTTGTGTGGCGGAGCTGTTCGGTCGTGGAGATGGCGGCGGCGGCGCGGCTAGGACGGCGGCGGCTGCAAAAGCTAGGGTTTTGCAAGAGGAGGAAGATTGGGGAAGGAGATGAATTGCACTTTTTCCAATGTGCATTAGATAAAATGATAATAATAATATAATTAATATTATTATAACCTATATTATTTTATTTCTTTCCAAAAATAACCCAAAATATAAACAACCCAAAAATACAACTTTACCATAATTAATAAGATAAATAATGATATAAAATTACAATTTACCTTAAAATATATTTGGGATGTTACATTAATAAGCCCTAGTAATTAGATCACTTGTATATTCATGGATAGCAATATATATAGTTAGCAACCCAAATTGTTATCCACTTGGGAATTAATTTAATTAATTCAAACAATCTCCTACTTGGGTAACAAAGGGCTAACTAAAAAGATGCCAAAAATCATAATACAATATCATTTTAACTCAATTCTAACAAATATACATCGAATTCCTACTCCTGAACTTGAAAAGTAACCTCGACAACACACATCGTGATGATGCAGCCATGAATAAGCATCATTAAAAAATATTACAATTGAAAAAATGTAAAAGCTAAAAAATAATGTTGTAAATAAATAGAGGGTGAAAAAATGAAGAGAACGAGTGATCATTCACCCAAAAACAACCACTCGATTCAAAAGTTATGACTTAATCACGAATTGTTGTTTTCTAGCAGTGAGACAGTGCCTCGACACTAGGACATTTTTCCACATTCTGTAGTGAGGTATTTTGGTCTAATTTGTTGCGCTTTATGCTCCATGTTTGCCTATTTCGAGCTTGGATAATCTCGGGATCTCCTAAACTTGATATCCATATAAACACATTCAAACATTAAATGCATAAGAACTAGCCTGATTTGGGACGTAAAAAATTAGCTCTATTAGGGAGCTATCACCCCCTCACAAAGTCTTTACAAAAATAAGAAATTGAAGACTTTCTTTTAGTTTGCATGAGAATCAAGAAAATACCTACCCTTCAATGCCTTGACCATTAAAGTCGCACTTGAGTTATGAAGAATCCTCAAACCCAACTTAGTTAGAAGGTCTAACTACACACTTCGAGATCTCTAAAATTAAGTTCACCCTCTTTATGCAAAAGTTTGTCCTAACAAACTCAAATGAACTTTTTTTTATCCTTCAATCAACGTTACCAAAATCACAAAAATAAACATGTTAACTTTTTATACATGAATGATGGAAGTCTTAAGTAACTCATCATAAAGGTCGGAATAGCTTGAGCAAACTCTCAATTAAAATCTCTTTTTTTCTTCACAAGAAAATAATTTGTTGTTCCACTTTTGGAGAATTTTCCATATATGCTCCGTTAACTATGAAGGTCACAATATTTAGTACATGAAAATGAAGAGATGTGCCCAAATATAGACCAAAAGAAGCCACCTTAACCTAAAAAATATCCATTAAACAATTTGTGCAATTTGAATTCACATTAGGGAGAAAAATAACAAGCTAAACTTAGAGAAGTTAATGCTTTGAATAGTTGGAATGGTTTTTCTTGTTGCAAAAAACAAAGAAGAAGAGGGATGCCATAAGTGACCGAGACCTTAATTAGATGGAATTGTTTAATAGCCCACATACCGCAAATATGGATTAATAATCAAATAGTTATTTTTTAAAAGTACAAAAACAAAATCTTTAATAAACAAAGTTAAAAATTACTTTCACCTCTAAATTTATATTTATATGTTTCTCCATTTTTTAACAACATTTTCAAAAAGTCAAGTCTAATCTGAAAAGAAAAAAGAAATAGAAACGAAAAAGAAAAATAGTTTATTAAGCCCTCTTCTTCGATAACTGTTTAATTTTTTAAAATATTAAAACCTACTTTCTTTCAATTTTTTTTTTATCATAGATTCATCTTTCTCAAGTAAAAGATTTGAATTCTTACTCAAGTTTAAAAATTAAAAACAAAATTTTAAGCCTAATTTTCAAGAAATTACTGAATGATTATAAGTTTAATTTTCTAAACTTAAAACAAAAATCATTACGTTTTTTATTTTTTAGATTTTAAAAATTAAGTCTATTTTTCTTCATTTGCATTAATATTAAGTAAAAGGAAAATCATACTAACAATGGAGGTTGAAAATAGGATGAAATAAAGTGGAAGAAGGGTAAAATGGTAATTAAAAGGGGGGGTTTAGGGTTAAATGAGGGTTGTAGGAGAAAAAAAACAAGTGTATGGTTGCATGAAGGAAATAAATGAAACCACTCTCCACTTTTCCTTTCTTTGCTGTATGCCTCAGCTTTCCAATATATAATAATTAATAATAACCCTTCATCTCCCCCTCCCTTTACCTTTTCATTTCCCTCCAATTCCAATGTGCCTTAAATAACAAACCTAACCAACACTCTTCAAATTAACCTCTGTATGTATATATATATATATATATATATATATATATAAATGTGAAAGATTTGAACTTCGAACTTCTCAGTTTGAAGTCTTCGACACATATTGATATCAATTCTAATTATAACCAATTTAACATGATATGTTCATTTTAACATGAAAGTCAAATTTGCATGACATTTTCTGTTCTCACCTTTGGATTGAGTTTTTAAACTTGGAAAACTCAAGATAATTTGGATTAAGATGTCTTTATGTTACCTACAGAACCAATTATTACATATTGAGTGAGCAAGAGGTTACAGTTAACTTTGAAGTCTCGTATGCAAGTTAACTTTGAAGTCTCGTTTTGTTTTATTATGTTTTTTCAATGGGTTGTTTGTTTTTATTATAATTTTTTAAATTAGATGTAGAATGGACTTTTAGTATTATTTTTGTTCTTTTTTTTTCTAGAAAATATGGGTTTTAGAAGTTTGAAAGGAACATTGTACGATCAGTTTTTAAATTTTGAATTTTTCTAAATGAAATTCTCCGATAGATGATAAAGTTTCATCTCCACTTTGCAATTCATGAACCAAGATAACATGTTATTAAAAACATTCAAGTAAATCTGATCAACTTACTTATAGTTATTGAAACTATGAAGCTAGAAACTAATTTTTCTTATCTCTTTGTTTTTGATATATCAAAAGCTAATCAATGCTCTCAAATTCACATCAAATTAATATTATAGGTTTAGAATTTGTTATTAGGACTTCAACCAAAAGGTTTCTAATTTTTAAATTGTTAGGGCTTTCAGCTAACACCTGTGGAGGAAGATTTTAGAGGAATATGAAACTTTTGGCTAAAAAATGAATGCACCTTTAGGATTTTCTTTTTTATCTTTAAGACAACACTTGTGTTAATTGAAAATTTGCTACAAACAACTTTGTAATGGACCAAAAATTATGCATAGAAAAATTATTTTAAATGACAAAGTTGTCAAAAATATCTATAAATATAATAAAATATCACTGTCTATACTACATACTGTTTGTTACATTTGTACATATTTTCCTTTCGTTTTGGTGTATTTGAAAACAATCTACGTAATAATGTTAGTTATCTTACAAACAAAAATATTATGAATAAAAACAAAAACAAATTGGTGTGATACAACAACAAAAGGACGGAGAGAAAGAGAGAGGTGATGAATGAGATCTTTTTTTTTCTTTTTTTCCTCTAAAAATTATTATTATTAATATTAGTATTATTAGCACAATAAACTAAAATATTTACAAATGTAGCCAAGTATGATTGGTAGATGCTGATAGACGCTAATATAAAATTTTGTTATATTTGTAAATATTTTTTTAATTGTTTTTTCATTTAAAACAATTTTTCAAAATACTATCGTTGTTCTTTGTAATTGTGTTTAACGTTTTATTATTTAGCTAGTATATTTGGTTACTTTATTTGATATTTTTTTGGGAGGAGTTTCCTTTATTACACTATAGTGAACTACAATCTTTTGTTGTTAGACTTCATTTAATTGTAATTTATTGAATGATTAATATGGTGAGAAAAAAATAAACTAACTAAATCAACATGAATATTATATATATATATATATATATATTAGGCAGTTCTATATCTCCATCACAAAATTAAATGCCTTTATCATCCTCTCTATCAATATGATTAATTATTTCCTTTCTAAAGTAATCATTTTAAGAATTCCTAATAGATTTTTATTTCATTTTTAACAACTAGTTTGTTACTGCGTGCACGCACGTGTTATATGAAAACTTTAAAAGAGAGAACTTAATCATAAAAGTTTAATAATACAACTTATATTTGAGAGTTTGAAAAAAACAAAATAATTATTAAATGACCATAAAAATCAAGATTTTAAAATAAATATGAATTCAGCACATGCAAATGATTTAATCCTTATACTTAAAAGAATGGGCGAAAAGGGTAAACCTTTTGAATTAATTAAAGTTGTTACTCAAATATAAAATTAGAAAGCGAGATACCTTCATCGGAGTTCTTTTATTTGATATGAAGTCGACATACTAGAGATAAAATGGAAACTTAAAAAAAAAAAGAAAAAAACTTTTTATTTAAAAGTATATATATCAGCAATTTCAAAAATAATAATTTTGGTGAAGAATTTTTTAATTAGATATAAAATATGATTTTTCTTTAAAATAAAATACTTGGTATGATGTGGAGTAGATATTTGTTTAAGATAAAATGTGATTTAAAAAAAATCTAATATAGATAAATTAAGTGAAATATTAGTCTTTAAACTTTAATAATGGATGGTAGAGTAGGACTTGAACGTGAGTTTAGAGAGGACTAGAAGATAGTTTTTCATTGAAGTAGCTTTTGATATTGTTATTATTTCATTTATATATATTATATAAAAAGTCTAAAATTAAAGAGTCTCAAACTTATATTAAATTGATATTAATGGATATCATTAAATAAAGGTTATATCATCATAACATAACTAATTTGAATATGCATGGTTATAAAATTATGATTAGTTATTTAAATGATGTTTCAAGAAAAAAAAGAATGAAAGAAATAGTCCATTGTTGCTTCTTCTTCTTCCTCACTCCATTGTGTGTGTGTGTATATAACAATGGCAAAAATGCCATTTTCACTTCTCTCTCTGTCAACAATGTTCATATAAATTGGACACGAACCCCACCAAATTCTAAATCAAACAAAAACTCTGATACCAACATTCACAATTTTCTTTTAATTCAATTTCTTTTCTTATTCACCGCCAACTCAAATCCTTCCTCTCTCCCCTGCATTTGCATTAGTGGAGCCATAAGATTCTGGAGGAATCCGGGTATGATATATGATTTATATGCTACGTTCCAATTTGTTGTTCATTTCATTTTTGCTAATCTGTGATGTTTGTTTGATCGATTTATAGGGGGTTGTGTTACTTTGCTATTATCGGTTTGAATTGTTTAATGTTGGAGTTTGTGAGGCTTTTTTTCTTTTGGGAAAACCTCTGTTTTCAACAATGTCGGTGTTTTTAGTTGTTGGAGATTAATTTAAGATCGATAGTTTCGAGAGAAAGTAGTTGAGGTGACTGATAGTTGATTCTGATTTCCAACCTTTCATTGTTCATCACCCCCTACACTCTCCTTTCTTTCTTTCTTCGTTCCATACGATTCACCCCCTATATTCTCCTTTCTTTCTTTGTTTCACACAATTCGGTTTCGAAATTCCCCTGCATTTGACTTGAGTTGCTTTCACTCACGACAGTGAAAATGCACGGGTCGTTTCAACATGTTCATCACCCACATTTGTCTTATGGGCATGCATCTTGTTGTATAGGTAATATCTATGCAATTTTTGCACTCTCAAGATCCTTCAGCTACATTGGATTTCGAGACTGAAAATTGTTCTTGCAGGTCATTCCAATGTGGTTAGCCCCCGCTTGCCTAATTTCCAAGCAACTTCTTTTGGGCATGCATTTTGTTTGTATAGGTAGTATCTATACAATTTTTTTTGCTGTCTCAAGATCCTTGATCTGCATCGGATTTCGAGAATGAAAATTCCAATGTGGTTAGCCCCCGCTTGTGTAATTGCCAAGCAACTTTGTCTTATGGGCAACAGAAAAGAAAGATGCATTTTGACGTTCCTTCAAGTGTTTTCTAACCATACTCTTATAGTCTTTTGGCCCTCTCTACTTGTACTTGACTTAAACATTGAGAGTAAAATGGTCATTCCAACAATCTTTGCCTCTATTCACATAATTTAGTGTTGTTGCATTTTGTCTGTTGGACCACTGAAAAGGGAGATGTACCTCAGTAATGTAGTTAGTATCTGTACATTCTTTCAAGTGTTTCAAATCAAAGTATATCGCTAAGATCAGATGCCTTTTTGCATAGTGAAATTAGCAACAAAGGGAATATCCAAAACAGTCCGGTCTTTTTTGGTAGTCAAAAAGTTTGTAGTGTTCTATGTTGATTTTACATTTGTTATCTTTGTAAACGGTTGAATTTAAACATAGGTGTTAGCAACAGGATTTGGATTTTAGCTGTCTTTGTTATTGGTGTGAAACCCACTTATCCTTTTCTACCTAACATATTTATTTAATCACCTCTCTCTTATGCATAAATTCAACAATTAGATGCGTAGCCTTATTGGGGTTCAAACTTGTTTTCCGCATATTTTCGTTACTAACAAGAAGATCACTGCTCCATTGAAATAGGATATCATCAATTTCTATTTCTAAGGACCATACGGACAAACCAATGATCTGATTGATTATTAAATTCTTTCTCGTATCTATATAACCTCTTCATATCAGATCAATGGAGTACGAGATCGGTTAAATTTTTCAGCTTCCTTGCAATTTCATCTCTATCACTATTGCGTATTGACATGGATTCTTCTTTGTCTTCCTTTTTCAGGAATCCCTTGTTGTGAAGAGGGTCTAATAAACACAATAGTTTCTTTGGTCCATCGTCAACTGACAGTTCTTCGAGAATCATTATGGCTTGTACTACAGTGGCTATTGGCAATTCTCCAGCCGCTACCATGACAAAAGAGATCATCTTCAAAGAATATAACGGGCTTCGTCGTTCGCATTCGAGCAAGGACGTTAGAGAACGAGCATGCATCAAAAGATCTTATTCTGATAACCAGATTTGTTACTCTGCCAACAAAATTCATGCTACTTCAACACAGCCAAAGCCAAAAAACAAAAATAACAACTTAACGGGAATGGGGATTTTTCCTTTGAAATTCTCAGGGTCTTTTCTTCCTAATGCAGTCAGATCATTTTTGTTTGACATGGAGGAGACCTCAAAGAATCTCACTAGTGTAGAGGAAGTGACAAAGAGAGCAAACTGGATCGAGAGATTGTTGGAGATTCGAAGTCGTTGGCGGTTAAAGCAGCAAAAAGGAGGACTTGAGAATGATCTTTATGCAGATCATCATGAATCCGCTGAGAGTTTATGTGGTGGAGATGATGGTGGCTGTGAAGTGGATTATTATGACTCTGAAGATGAAGAAGGGCTTACTTTTGATACTGAATCATTTGCAAGATATTTGATTCAGGTTCCAGTGTCTGATACCAAGGTGTTTTCTCAGTTGGCTTTCCTGTCAAACATGGCATACGTTATACCAAATATCAAGGTACTATTCCGGCCATATGGATATTTTTCCTACGGAGACACTGACACGGTGACTCGTTATTTTCTGGACATAGTTCTTAAAATATACATTTGTATATATATATCAGTTTTATGTCAGGAGGAAATTTAAAGTGAGTAAGCTTATTCATTTGTATGCTTGAAAAAACAAGTTCAATCCATTTCATTTTTTTATTATTCATGTATATTACTATTTATGTTTATTTATTATGCATAACAAAGTGTTTGATATATGCATAACAAGTGTCATTCAGATTATACAATTAGTGTTTGAATCGTGATTAGTGTGTGTTCAATTCAGTTATGGGAGTGTCACTCAGATTCCGGACATGGACACATTAACCAAACTAAAACTAAAATGGCTGTGTCTTGTACCTTAGTCTTAAATTACAATGTCAAATGTGTATTTTGGTATCCATTGAATTCCATTATTTTAATTACAGGCAGAGGATCTGGAAATATACCATGGCCTGCAATTTGTTACATCCTCCTTGCGCAGGAAAGCAGAAGCTGCAGCCATTAATATCAAAGAAAAACTTGATCAGCACTCAACTTGTATTTCTGATGAGGCCTTCAATGTTGGTGAATCTTGTTCAGTGGAAGCCTTGGAGATGGAGAGGACACTAGAAATCCCCACAACTGTTGCTTATGAGATTGCTGCAACAGCTGCATCTTATGTTCACTCAAGAGCCAAGAATACTTCATCCCATCCTTTGGAATCACAAGAAAAGGGAGACGGTTCGACTCGGGCGTATAATCCTGAGGTAGCTGCCTATGTTGCCGCTTCAACAATGACTGCTGTGGTTGCTGCTGAGGAGGTGCAGAAACAGGAGGCTGCAAAAGACCTCCAATCTCTTCACTCTTCTCCCTGTGAATGGTTTGTTTGTGACGATACCCACACCTTGACCCGATGCTTCATTATTCAGGTGCTTTCTCCAATCAATTCACTTTAAGAATTGTTTCTAATAGATTCATGAACTTTTAAGGTTGGTCTATCCAGTCTCTTTAAACAGTTTTGAATAGGTTCTTAAACTTTCAATATCACGTCTAATAAGTCTTTGTCTAATAAGTCTTTGTGACTAACTTCGTAAATTTAAATTTGAACATGTCAATTTTATTATCTATGGATTGATTTTGTGTAGGCTCAAGTGGTTGACACCGTCAATGTTAAACTAACAAAGTTTATGATAAATATTTATTAGATACAATATTAACCGTTTAAGGGCCCATAAGAATCTTTTTAATGTATAGGAACTAAATAGATACAAGCTTGAAAGTTTGAAAAACAATAGAAACTTTTTTAAGTATAGTGACACTGATAGGCCCAATCAAAAAAAGTTTAGAAACCAAACTTATAATTTAACCGATTAGTTTGTCTGAAATACAGGGATCAGATTCCTTGGCATCTTGGCAAGCAAATCTTTTTTTCGAGCCCACCAAATTTGAGGTAAAGCATGGCCTCTATTATTTGCTGAGTCAGAAGTGAAACCACATGAAATTTTGTAATTAAAAATGAACTTAATATAGGGGACAGATGTGCTTGTTCATAGAGGAATATATGAAGCTGCAAAGGGAATCTACAAACAATTCATGCCAGAAATTATAGACCATATGAAAAAATATGGAGATCATGCAAAGTTTCAGTTTACTGGACATTCTCTTGGAGGCAGTCTTTCCCTTTTGGTGCATTTGATGCTACTGAAGAATGGGATTGTCAAACCTACTATGCTTCAACCAGTGGTCACTTTTGGCTCTCCATTTGTGTTCTGTGGTGGACACAAGATTCTAAATGAATTGGGTTTGGATGAAGACAATATTCATTGCATCATAATGCATCGAGATATCGTTCCAAGGGCCTTCTCCTGCAACTACCCCAACCATGTCGCTGCTGTACTCAAGCGGTTGAGTGGATCGTTTCGCTCGCATTCTTGCCTCAACAAAAGTGTAAGCATTTTTAGAATCTGCTTTCTATTATGTTGTTTTAGGTGAAATTATACAGAACGTGTAGCTGGTTTCAATTTTCAAATTGACCTTATATTTGTGTTTATGCAGAAATTACTATACTCTCCATTGGGAAAGCTATTCATTTTGCAACCAGATGAGATGTCATCTCCCCCTCATCCTATGCTCCCTCAAGGAAGTGCTTTCTATAATTTAGATAGCACCCAAAATGGATACTCCAAAGGCCTTCTTAGGGCTTTTCTAAATTGCCCTCATCCACTTGAGACACTCAGTGACCCTACAGCCTATGGGTCAGAGGGCACCATTTTAAGAGACCATGACTCAAGTTTCTATCTAAAGGCTTTGAATGGGGTTCTTAAACAACACACAAAGATGGCTGTTGGAAAAGTCAGAAATAAGAGGAAATTGTTGTGGCCAATACTTGCTTCACCATCTCCAGAGCTATGGAGCCATGATGGAAATGTGGACAATAATAAAAGTTTGCTATCCAATGAGATAATGACAGGTGTTTGAGGCCATTTTTCATGAGCTCTGCCTTGCTTGTTGAAGATGGATGGCTCAGTTTTCAGCTTGGTAATCATCTTGTAAATCACCCTCTGTAAATGCGTACAATAATATATTTTTCCAGAAAGGGAAAAAGTATTTATTCTTATAGTTCTTTTTGTAAAATAGTTATACAAAAAAAAAAAAAAAGATAAGTAATTCAAGAGGGAGAAAATCTTGCTTAAGAGGTCCGTTTAATAACAATCTAGTATTTGGTTTTTGATTTTTGGTTTTTGAAAATATGTTTTTTGTTTTTCTGTTTTGAAAAAACAAAAAACTTTTGGTTTTTGTTTTCTAAAAATTGAAACAAAAAAATATTTTTGATAAACATTTTTTTTAAAGAAAAAAAATCTAAATTTGATGACTTTTTTTTTTTTTGTACTTTATCTTTTTTTTTAATAAAAATGGAATCAAACTATTTTTATAATAATTTTTCATATACTATACATATCAATATTTTATATGCACAGATTAATCAAAAATCAGATGGAAAATATAACAAAAATAAACATATCAATAAAAATATATGAAAATAGTTTCATTTAGAAGGCAACATTGAGAACAAGTACTCCAAACCCAGTGTATTTTGTTTCTCTATAGTAATTAATATTAATGTGGAGTGAATAATCTGTCTCCTAAGATGAAACGAATTACTAACAGGTGAATGAACACCTTGATCACATGACTCGACAAATACTACATTGTGTAAATAATAATAGTGGTTTGTATGTGAAAGCGATTTGAATTCGAGTAGCAATTTTTTATGTTTTTTTTTTCCATTAAGAAAATCTTATATTTAAAAACTGTTAAGAGTAGACCAAATAAACACATTTATTTTTAATTGAATACATATTCTTTCTTAATTTACACGTATTCTTTTATTTTCTTAAGTACAAGTTAGGAGTGGAGGATTTGAATCTAGAACCTTTTGATTCTCTGTGTCAATTAAGCTAAATTTTTTATGGCTAAATTGCACATTTTAAATAACAGAAAAAGGAGATTAATATTTCTTTTCCTCTAATTTCTATGTGGTATCAAAGCAAGGTTAATTTGCTCTAAAACCTAAAGAAGACCTAGTTTTTTTTAAACCTAGAAGAACCTAAAGGAATCAATTACAGACTTGCAAAAGCTAGTACCTCGAAGCTCCGTCGGACGATGGATCTCAATCGTCGGTCGTGTTGTTCTCCGTCGAATGTTGCATCTCAGCCACAAGTTAGTTTGCATCTCACTCTCAGTCACAGGTTATTCTTCCTTTTTTAATTTGTACTCTCCACCCTATTGCAATAAGAAAATTAGAATTGTCTATGGTAGTTTCTCTTTTATCGCAAGAAAATGAACCATTAAATTGACTGAAAATATTCCCCTCAAGTCTGTTTTACATGTTCCAAAATTAGCTTGTATTCTTTTATTAATTTCTAAGCTTTTCAAAGATTCTAATCGTCGTATTACATTCCATGAATCTCATTGCATTTTCCAAGATCAAGATTTGAGAAAGATGATCGGGAGTGCTAAGATGCTTGATGGTCTCTACTACTTTGATGAACTTTTTTTTAGTAATAAAATAACTCATGATCTTAGTAGTATCATTTTCCTTTATGTAAAAAGAACAAATTATACTTTGGCATCATAAAAGAACAAATTATACTTTGGCATCATAGACTAGATTATCCTAGTTTTTCTTACCTCAAATATTTATTTCCAAATTTATTTAAGGCATTTTATTTTTCATCTCTCGATTGTGAAAGTTGTATTTTCTCAACAAAAAAAAGAAAAAAAAAATCATTCGTCCACATATTTTCCAAAACCTTACCAGGCTTCAAAACCTTTTTATTTAATTGATACAGATGTTTGGGGTCCTTCCAACATTACGAATCATAGTGAAAAAAGATGGTTTGTTACTTTTATCGATGATCATACTCATTTATCTTGGATTTATAAATGCAAATAAAATCTAAGGTGAAAGACATTTAAAACATTTTTACAATATGATTGAAACCCAATTTCAAACCAAATTTTGTGTTTTACACTCTGATAATGGAACTGAGTATTTTAATGAGTTTTTTTTTTTTTTTTGTGAATTTGTGAAAGACAAAGGAATTATTATCAATCTACATATCGAGATACTTCTCAACTTAATGGGATTGCTAAAAGAAAAAATAGACATTTACTTGGAGTGATATGTGCTATTATGTTTTCCATGCATGTTTCAAAATATTTATGGGGAGAATCAATTCTCATAGCTACCTACCTAATAAATAGAATGTCTAATAAGATCTTGAATTTTAAAACTCTCATCGACTTCCTTAAAACTATTTTCCTAACATTCCGCATATGTTTTGAATTACCTCCCAAGTTTTTGGGTGTACTACTTATGTTCACATACCTAATCATTTTCGGTCCAAACTTGATCAAAGAGCTGTTAAATGCATTTTTGTGGGTTATTCTTCAAGTCCAAAAGGTTATAAATTTTTTTATCATCAGGCAAATAAATTTTTTGTGGGTATGAATGTGACTATTCTACAAAATCAATTATTCAAATGACTTTGTCTGTGATGTCTAATCTCGATGTTTCCATTGCTCTTAAAAAAGGTATTTGAAGTTGTACCAAATATCATATTGCAAACTTTATGTCATATAAAAAAAATTTAGAGGAGTCATAAAGCTTTCACATCCAAGATAGATGACTTATTTATTCCAAAGAATATACTTGAGGCTTTAGATGATCCAAATTGAAAATTAGCAGTTAGGGAGGAGATGAATGCTCTAAAACACATAATGGAACTTGAGAAATAGTAGAATTACCTAGAAATAAGAAACTAGTGGGGGTGTAAATGGATGTTTACCATAAAATATAATGCTGATAGAAATGTTGAGAGATACAAGGTCAGACTAGTAGCTAAAAGATTCATTCAAACATTTGAAATTGATTATTAATAAACATTCGCTCCTGATGCTAAAATTAACTTCATTAGAGTTCTTTTATCTCTTGCTTTTAATTTAGATTGGTCGTTTCACCTACTTGACGTGAAAAATACCTTTTTGAATGATGGTCATGAGGAAGAGGTCTTTATAAGCTTACCATCAGGTTTTGAAAATGAGCTTGAATGGAATAAAATTTGCAAATTAGAGAAATTTCTCTACAACCTTAAATAGTCCCCAAGAGCTTGGTTTGAACATTTTGGAAAAGTTATGTCAGTTATGAATTTATTCAGAGTCAAGCATATCTTAAGTTATTTTATAAACACTCAAAGAATAATAAAGTCTCAATTTTGATTTTTTATGTTGACAACATTATTCTCACCAGCGATGATGAAGGAGGTTTAGTTGATCTCAAGAAAAAACTTGGATGCCAATTTCAAATAAGGATATGAAAACGTTGAAAATTTCCTAGGAATGGAAGTTGCAATATTAAAGAATTGGATTTTTGTTAACAAAAGAAGATATGTCATTGACTAAATTACCTAAAGAAAAAGCCCTACTAGTTACAAGGTTGGAGGAACTCCGATTGAACCTAATCTAAAGCTACTAGTAGCAAAAGAAGAAGAAATAAAAGACAAAGAATGATATCAAAGATTTGTTGGTAGATTGATATATTTGCCTCATACGCGCCCTAATATTGCATATGTTGTGAGCATGGTTAGTCAGTTTATGCATTTTTCTGGACCAACTCATTTTGATGTTGCCTACAGAATTTTGAGGTATTTGAAAGGATCTCCTGAAAAATGTATTCTATTCAAAAAGAATAACTACTTCCAAATAGAAGTCTACACTGATGCAGATTAGGCAAGAAGTCCTACAGATAGAAGATCTACCTCTGGTTATTGTTCATTCGTTGGAGAAAATTTGGTGACTTGGAGAAGTAAAAAACAGATTGTCGTGGCCAGAAGTAGTGCTGAAGTAGAGTTTAGAGCCTTAGCACATGGAATTGTGGGAGCATATGGATCAAAAGAGTACTTGAAGAGTTGAAAATTTCTTTAACTACACCTATACGAATTTATTGTGAAAATAGAGTCATTATTTCAATTGTCCATAATCTAGTTCTGATGATAGAATAAGATATATGAGGTTGACAAACATTCATTAAAGAAAAAATTGAAGCATGAACAATATGCATTCCTTATCTTCCTGCATCATAGCAAATTGTTAATGTGTTAACTAAAGGTCTTCCAAAGAAACAATTTGACATATTGATTGACAAGCTGGCTATAGAAGACATCTTCAAACCAGCTTAAGAGAGACTGTATTTGTATATGAATATTATTTTTCAAATATTTATCCTTTATTATTTTTATTCTTTCCATATTTGTAAGAAGGTCTTTCTCCTATATAAGAAGATCTAATTTGCACATATATAATAAGAGAAAAAAGAGATTAATATTTTTCTTCTCTAACTTCTACACTTTTTTTAAGTTTGTGTCATTAAAAAAAGTTTTCATAGAGAGTTGTAATTTTCTAAATTTGAAAATAATAATATTTATTATAAATATTTGAAAATAGATGACTCATTGTGCATTATGTTTAGTGTCCTTTGACAAGTGTCACTTCCATTCTTTCTCATCTACATTGTCAAATGTCTTGAATGTGTCAATCATTAGTGATCATGTAAGCTACCTCTTGCTTGCCAAATTGCCTATAAATAGTGGCATTTGGTGGATTTTGTAGACACACGGACATTTGGAGAAAATCCAAAGAAATTGGAGAAAGTGGAGGATTCATAGTTTTCCTCATTTTCTTTATTTTGTTATATTTATTTATTTTATTTATTTATTTTAATATTATATTTTCTCGATATTTTTGTTCTTGTTTGTGCCTCATTTTTACAACATATTATCACCACGAGCTCTAGCCGTCTCCTACATCGAAGATAGGTCCTAAAATGTTACCATGACAAATATTGCAAAATTAGAATTTACGGCCCTTCACATAACGGTAGCAATTATTTGTCATGGGTTCTAGATGTTGAGATACATCTTGATGTCATAAATCTCGGAGATACAATTAAGAAAGAAATTAAAATGCAACAACCAATCTAGAAAAGGCGAAAGTTGTTGGGCTTTTTGTGTGAAATAGGCCCAAAAGTTTATTCAAGTAAATTGATGACAACAGTTGACGTGTGGCAAGAAGAAAAATAAAGAATATAAAATCTTTCTTTCTCCAACATTAACCCTAATCTCAGACTCTCTTCTATTTTCTTTCTGCCTTTTTCTTTTCTTTGTAAACCCTAAGGTTGTGGTGCCGATTTGATAAAGAAGATGAGTTCAGATTGAGTTAAGCAAGAAGAGTAATATGTGAGAAGGAAGAGTAGAACACAGTGAGTTACATCTACGGGAAGGAGAGAATGGTTTTTATTTCTTTGGAGACTTTGCCAAAAGATAAGATTTTCTTTTGCTTTTACAGTATTTATATAGAGCAGAAGTTAAAAATAAATTTGTTACAGGAAGTTATTTTATAACTAATTTCTGTTTTGTAGGTAAAGCATGTTGGAATCAGCTACAAATCTCCACCTTGATTTCAACGTGTAACACATTCTCTCTTCCAGATCTGTCTTTCTTCAACCTTTTTCAGGTAAGTGAAACCCTATTAGCTCACAGCACTTTAGAAATTTTTGCTTTGGTACTGGTTTAGTGAGCATGTCAGATGCAATTTCTGATGAATGAACCTTCAAAATCTCTATTTCACCATTTTCAAATTTTTCTCTGATAAAATGGTATTTTATGTCAATATGTTTTGTCCTTGAATGATATTATGGATTCTTGGATAAATGAATAGAGTTTTGGTTATCACAATATAGTTTAATTATTGTTTGATTGATGTCAAAGTCTTTCATCAGTTCTTTTAGCCACAATCTTTCTTTTACAGCTTCTGCCAATGTCATATATTCTACTTCTGTTGTAGATAAAGTTGTAATTTACTATAAGTTATCTTTCCAACTTAGCAGATTAGGACCATATAGAAATACATAACCTTAGAGATCTTCTTTTGTCTAAGTCCCCTGCAAAATCACCATCCATATAACCATATAGTTCTAGATTAGAATTAGTTATGCTTTTATATGTTAGTTTAGCATCTTTTGACCACAGTAGGTATTTAAGTATCCATTTCCTAGCTTTCCAATGTCGTTTACTTGGATTAGACATGTATCTGCTTACCAATCTAGCACAATAGGATAGATCAGGTCTTGTAGATATCATTAGATACATAAGACTACCCACTGCTTGACTGTAGGGTACATTTTGCATTTGATTTAGGTGTTCCATGTCAGTTTCATTTGGTGAATTAGCTGAGGATAGCTTGAAATGTTGTGCAATAGGGATAGTGATTGGTTTAGCATGACTTAGGTTAAACCTTTTTAGAATCTTTTCACAGTAGCTTGTTTGTTTTATGGTTAGAATAGATAACTTTCTGTCTCTGTCAATTTCAATCCCTATAATCTTCTTAGACTACCTCATATCCTTCTTAACTACTGGTGAGAATATTTCCATATAGTCAATCCCTTCTCTCTAAGTAAAGCCTTTAGCCACTAGTCTAGCCTTATATCTAGGCTTTTAATCTTTAGGGATACCCTCTTTCAACTTGTAGATCCATTTTGATGCTATAGGTTTGTATCCTTTAGGAAGAGGAGCAAGGGACCAAGTGTCATTGATACTTAGAGAATAAATTTCCTCATTCATAGCTTATATCCAACTTCTAGCTTCTGGACAGCTTATTGCCTCTTCAAAAGTAGTTGGCTCTTGGTCACTAGGGACCACAGTAGCATTTAAAACTAGGTTCACATTGTTAGTTTCAGTATACCTAGCTGGAGGAACTATTACTCTTCTCTGTCTATCCCTAGCTAAAGAGTATTGACTCAAATCAGGAAGAGCTTCAACATTTTCAATATGCTCTCCTGTTATTTCCTCTTCACTTACTGTAGGTTCTATTTGAGGACTAGTCTCTATATATAGGAATCTCCACCTCACTTCTAGTGGTAGAAAGTTTAGTAACTTCCACAATGGTATCATCTTTTTGCATAAACATTTCTCTCTCTCTTAAAGTAACATCCTTACTCACTATAAATCTCTTTTCTATAGGGTGCCACATTTTGAAACCTTTCACACCATCAGTAAAACCTACAAACATGCATTTTACTGCCCTAGGCTTAAGTTTCCCTTGGTTTTGAAGAATATAACCAACACACCCAAACACCCTTAGACTTTTTAAATTAGGTGGATGTTTAGTTCATTTTTCTTCAGATGTTAGGTAGTTTAGGAAAGTGTGTGGGCTTCTATTTAAGGTGTACACTGTATAGGCAGCAGCTTCAACCCAATTTTTTCTTCTAGAATAGCATCAAACAGCAAGCACCTTACTCTTTCCATAATGGTTCTATTTAGCCTTTCGGCTACACCATTTTATTGTGGAGTGTATCTTACTATCCTATATCTAGTGATCTCATTTTCTCTACAAAAGTGATTAAATTCTTCACTACAAAATTCCAATCCATTATCAGTTCTAAGGTATTTTATTTGTTTAGATGTTTGTTTTTCTATCATTACTTTCCATTCTTTAAACTTTTCTAGTACTTGGTCTTTAGTTTTAATAAAATAAGCCCAACTTTTTCTAGAATATAATAGTCATCAGTAAAGGATAGAAGATACCTTGAGCCATTTATGCTTGGAGTAGAAGCTGGTCCCCATAGGTCAGAATGGATATAGTCAAGAATTCCTTTAGTTGTATGTTGCGCCTTAGTGAAACTATGTCTAGTTGCCTTGCCCATCACAAAAAACTCACAAAAAGACAGTTGATCACAGATACCTTTAGGTAGAAAACCCTGTTTAAATAAGATTTTCAGCCCCATTGAAATGATATGGAACAATCTTTTATGTCAAATGTCTGCTTCTGTTAGGTTATTAGGAGTAACGGTAAATGCCCCTGTTATCATTTCCACTCCTCTAATTATATATAGATCATTTACCTTTTAAGCAACAAAAACTACTTTGGAGTCTTCGATAACTTCAAGTTCTCCACCCTTTCCTCTGTATTCACATCCAATTCTTTCTAACATCCCCAAGGAGATCAGATTTCTTTGAAGAAGTGGCACATGTCTGACATTTCTTAGGAGTTTCACAGTCCCATCTTTTAGTTTTATTGAAATTGATCCAATCCCAGCTATTTTGCAAGCTTGATTATTTTTCATGTAAACCTTTTCTCCATCAATCTCCTTGTAGGTGTTAAACCATGGTTTCATTGATGTCATGTGGTATGTGCATCCAGAGTCTAAGACCCAATCATGTTTCCCAAGAGGGTCACATTGATTGGCTCTATCTTGGGTTAAGGCAAAAGCATCTGGAAACACATATGAGCCTTCCACAATTGATGCTTCGGGTTGTTTTTCCTTTATGTCTTTTTTCTTTTCTAGATTTTTCCTCTTTAAAATGAAACAGTCTTTGATAAGATGTCCCTTTTTCTTACAGTATTTGCATTTAACTTTCTCTTTGGGCTTATGTTCATCTGTATACTGTTTTTTACCACCTTTAAATGAATTAGATTTAAAATTACCTTTTACGAACAATCCTTCACTGTTTGACTGTTCTTTCTTGGTGGATTGTAATTCAATCTCTTTTGTTCTCAAAGTTGTAATAATGGCATCTGTTGTTATGGACTCTCTTACATACTTTAATGCATTTTTCACTTCTTTGTAAGTTTCTGGTAATGAATTTAATAAAACATATGTTTCATTATCATCACCTGGTTTTTCTCCAACATTCTTGAATTCAGAAACGATTCTTTTAAATTCATCAAGATTTTCAGACAATGATTTTGATGAATCCATCTTGAATGTGAAGAATTTCTCCCTAAGATACATCTTATTTGGAGATCTTTTGTGGCAAATAATTCTTCTAGCTTATTCCACATTTTAAAAACAGTGTTTTGATCAATAACTTGTCTTAGTACGTTGTCACATAGATTTAGAATTAGTGTACCATATCCATTTAGCTCCCAGTCTTCTTATTCTGCTCCTGTAACAGTGTTTGGTAGTGTTGATGGATCTAAAAGGCCCTTGTGTACCTTCTGTTGTCCAAGAATAGCTTTGATTTTGTCCTTCCATAAGCTAAAATCACCATTTCCATCAAAATTTTCAATTTCAAACCTTGCTACTGCCATTTATAATCTGAATCTTGAATCTTGATTCTCCAAAAATTGCTTTCTTGAATGATCTTTATGATGCTCTGATACCATTTTGTTGGACTTTTTGTGTGAAATAGGCCTAAAAGTTTATTCAAGTAGATTGATGACAACAGTTGACATGTGGCAAGAAGAAAAATAAAGGATATAAAATCTTTCTTTCTCCAATATTAACCCTAATCTCAGACTCTCTTCAATTTTCTTTTTGCCTTTTTCTTTTCTTTGTAAACACTAAGGTTGTGGTGCTGATTTGATGAAGAAGATGAGTTCATATTGAGTTGAGCAAGAAGAGTAAAATGTAGAGAATGAAGAGTAAAACACAGTGAGTTACGTGGTTCGGCAACAAAGGCCTACATCCACGAGAAAGGAGAGAATGATTTTTATTTCTTTGGAGACTTTGCAAAAAGATAAGATTTTTCTTTTGCTTTTACAGTATTTATATAGAGCAGAAGTTAAAAATAAATTTGTTACAATAAGTTATTCTATAACTAATTTCTGTTTTGTAGGTAAAGCATGTTGGAATCAACTTCAAAAGCCATGATTTTTCTTCGTCGTCACATTCATGAGGATTTGAAATCATAATATTTAATAGTAAAAGATCCTCATATGTTGTGGAGTAAACTGAAATAACGGTATAATCATTTAAAATTAGTTTATCTTTCTCAAGCTAGTTATGATTGGATGCATTTGAAGCTATAATATTTTAGATCAGTAAGTGGTTACAATTCTGAATTGTTTAGAATTAGTTCAAAATTGTTGTTATGTGGAGAAAAAATTATTGATGCGGACATGTTGGAAAAGACATGTTGTACTTTTCATATCTTGAATATACTCCTACAGCAGCAATATCGAGAGAAAGATTTTAAAAAACTATTCTGAACTCATCTCATGTCTTCATGTTGTCGAACAAAACAACGAGTTGTTGATGAAAAACTACGGAACCCAAACAACTAGAACAACACCATTCCCTAACTTGAATGTTGTAAATTTTAATCGTGGACGAAGTCCTGGTCGAGGTAGAGATCGTGACAGAGGAAGAAATAATTATTATTTTTGCGGTGGTCATTCTAGTAATCCAAATTTCAAAAGAACCACACAAAACGATGATCATATAAGAAAAGCTCCACAAAATAAAAATTCAAAAGCTGATGAAGAAGTATGCTATCGAATGGTATGACTGAACATTGGCCACATGTTTGTCGTATATCGAAACACTTAGTTGATTTATATCAAGCCTCACTAGAGAAGAAAAAATGGAAAAAATGTAGAAGCAAATTGTGCCTATCAAGATAATGATATATTTGATCCATCCAATTTGACAAATTTGGATGTGGCAGGTATCTTTGAATCTCCTAAAGAGATGATCAGCACATTTGATGAAACATCAAGTGTTTCTTTTGGTTTTGAAAATATCTAGAATAATGTTGTTATTTTATTATCTATCTTCATGTTTTGTTTTTGTTAATATTAACCCTTGTACATTCTAAGTGTTGTTTTACTTAATGTAATTATTTTCTTTTAATGAAGAAACATGCATCATTTTTATACATTGGGTGATTCAAAAATAAGCAAAAAGGTCTATGTCTAGCAGACAATGCAACCACACACACAATACTTACAAATAAAATATATTTTTCCAAATTGACAATGTTGAATGCAAAAGTAAATACAATATCAGGTTCTGTAAATTTGATTGAAGGTCTGGGAAAGCAGATGTTATTTTGCCTAAAGGAACAAAATTAATCATTGACAATAGATTATTTTCTAGTCAATCAAAGAGAAATCTACTGAGTTTTAAAGATATACGTTGCAATGGTTATCATATTGAGACTAATAAAAAAATAGGATATAATATCTTCATATTATCTTTACTGTCTCAAATGAAAAATGTATATTCTAAAAATTGTCTCTTTTATCTTCAGGATTATATTATACTCATATACGAGTAATTGAAACATCTGCAACAATGAACCTAAAGTTCATGAATCCATATATATTTTCTATTTGGCATGACAAACTAAGTCACCCGGGGTCAATAATGATGAGAAGAATTATTGAGAATTCCAATGGACACCCATTAAAGAACCACAAAATTCTTCAATCTAATAAATTATCATGTGATGCTTGCTCTCAAGGTACATTAATAATTAGACCATCAAAAACTGAAGTGAGAATTGAATCACCTACATTCTTAGAACGAATTCATGGTAATATATGTGGACATATTAACCACCAAATGGACCATTTAAGTATTTCATGGTCTTAATAGACGCATCCAGCAGATGGTCACACGTGTGCTTATTATCAAGTCGAAATCTTGCATTTGCTAGATTACTTGCTCAAATAATTAAGTTTTTCTAATTATACAATTAAGAACATCTGACTTGATAATGCTAGTGAATTTACATTCCAAACATTTGATAATTATTGTATGTCAATTGGGATATATGTTGAACATTTTGTAGCTCATGTTCATACACAAAATGGTTTAGCAAAATCGTTTATAAAACGTTTGCAATTAATTGCTAAATCATTGCTTATGAGAGCTAAGCTTCCTACATCTGTATAGGGACATGCTATTTTGCATGCTGCATCACTTGTACGTATTATGCCAACAACTTATAACAAGTACTCACCATTACAATTAGCATAGGGCAATGAGCCAAATATTTCTCATTTGAAAATTTTTTGGTGTGCAGTGTATGTTCCAATAGCTCCACCACAATACAGCAAAATGGGTCCTCAAAAGAGGCTAGGGATATATGTTGGATTTGATTTCCATTCAATTATTAATATCTTGCAGCCCTGGTGAGTGATATATTTACTACACGATTTGTTGATTGTCATTTTAATGAGACAAATTTTTCAACATTAGGGGGAGGAATTCAGAAGTTTGAAAAAGAAATTACATGGAATCTATCATTATTGTCTCATTTAGATCCTCGTACAGATCAATGGAACTTGAAGTTCAAAAAATAATTTATTTGCAAAATATAACAAATATGTTACCAAATGCATTTGTAGATGCAACAAAAGTAACTAAGTCACATATATCAGCTGCAAATATCCCATAAAAAAATTGGTATCCCAATACAACAAGCTGTAATGAATGAATCTGGAGCACGTCAGAACCGTGGTACACCAATAGGTTCCAAAGATAAAAATCTTCAAAAATGAAAGGGAGTCAATGACTCAATTAAGGATATGGATGTTCTAGAAGAAATCTAAAATTTGGCTCCTGACAAGAATATCAAAGAAGATAAAACAACTGAGGATAATAATGAGATTTCAATAAACTATGTCATGACAAGAAAAAGATGGAATCAATCTAATGTAGTTGTTGATAATATTTTTGTCTATAATGTTACTCTTGATATTATATCTGAAAATGAGGATCCTGAACCAAAATATGTTGAAGAATGTCGACAGAGGAAAAATTGGACTTTGTGGAAAGAAGCAATTAAGGCGAAATTAAACTCACTTTCAAAACGTCAAGTTTTTAGACCAGTAGTCCAAACACCAGAAGGTGCAAACCTGTGGAATACAAATGGGTATTTGTGAGGAAAAAAATGAAAATAATGAAGTCAGATATAAAGCAAGACTAGTTGCACAAGGCTTTTCACAACGGCCTGGTATTGATTATGAGGAGACATATTCTCTGGTGGTGGATGCAATCACATTAAGATTTTTAATTGGCTTGAGTGTGTATGAAAATTTGGACATGCATCTTATGGATGTAGTCACAAGATATTTATATGGATATCTTGATAATGATATTTATATGAAAGTCTCAAAATGATTTGAAATACCTGAAATATATAAATCAAGTTTCCAAGAACTATATTCAATAAAGTTAAAGAGATCACTATATGGATTGAAACAATCAGGACAAATGTGGTATAATCGCTTGAGTGGTTATTTGTTAAAAGAATGATATCAAAATAATCCAATATGTCCATGTGTTTTTATAAAGAAATTACAATCAGGATTTGCAATTATAACTGTATATGCTGATGATTTAACTATAATTGAAACTTCTGAAGAGCTTTCAAAGGCTATAGAATATCTTAAGAAAGAATTCAAGATGAAAGATCTGGAAAAAAATAAAATTTTGTCTTGGCTTACAAATTGAGCATTTAGCAGATGAAATATTTTTTCATCAGTCAACTTATACGAAAAAGTTTTGAAAAGATTTTATATGGATAAAGCACATCCATTAAACTTTCCAATGCAAGTTTGTTCACTAGATGTGAAGAAAGATATATTTCGACCTCAAGATGATAATGAAGATTTTCTCGGTCCAGAAGTACCATATCCTAGTGCAATAGATGCACTTATGTATCTTGCTAATAATACACGATCAAATATTGCATTTTCAGTAAATTTATTAGCTAGATACAGTTCCTCTCCAACAAAAAAAATATTGGAATGGCATTAAGCATATACTTCGTTATCTTCGAAGAACGATTGATATGGGTTTGTTTTATTCAAATAAATCAAATTTTGACTTAGTTGGTTTTCAAGATTCTTGATATTTATCTGATCCACATAAAATTATATCTCAAACAAACTATCTATTCACATGTGGAGGATCTGTTATATCATGGCGATCAGTGAAACGAACCAAAACAGCCACTTCCTTAAATCATGCTGAAATTCTTGCAATGCACGAGACAAGTCGAGAATGTGTATGGCTAAGATCAATGACTCAACACATTCGTGGAACATGTGGCTTGTCTTCTAGTGAAAATCTTCCAACGACACTATACGAAGACAACACGGTCGTATAGCTCAAATTAAAGGACGTTATATTAAAGGCGATAGAACAAAGCATATTTCACTAAAAGCATATTTCACCAAAACTTTTCTACACTTATGATCTTGAAGAAAATGGTTACATCACAGTACAACAAATTTTTCAAATGACAATCTGGCAGACTTATTTACAAAATCATTACCTACTGCAACCTTTGAAAAATTGGCGCACAACATTGGAATGTGGCTACTCAGAGATCTCAAGTGATGTTTACATGAGGGAGTGTAAATTGTATATATGTAAGTGTATAAATTATATAAAATATGTACTTTTTTTCCTTCACTAATATTTTTTTCCATTAGATTTTTTTCTAGTAAGGTTTTAATAAGACATATTTCATATAGATAATGGATATTTAAGGGGGAGTATTATAAATATTTAAAAATAGATGTCCCCTTATGCATTATGTTTAGTGTCCTTTGACAAGTGTCACTCCTATTCATTCACATCTATATTGTCAAATGTCTTGAAGGTGTCAACTCCTAGTGATCATCTAAGCTACCTCTTGCTTGTCAAATTGCTTATAAATAGTGGTATTTGGTGGATTTTGTAGAAACACACACATTGGAAGAAATCCAAAAACAAATTGGAGAAAGTAGAGGATGTAATAATTTTTCTAATTTTCTTTATTTTTTACATATTTTTTGTTTTTTAATTTAATTTTATTTATTTTAATATTATATTTTTTCGATATTCGTATTCCTATTGTGCCTCATTTTTACAACAATATTCATATTTTCCAACTATTTTAACTTTGAATTTAAATGAAGTTTTTTGTGATTTTGTTATATTTATAAATGATTTGGTCATTATCCTATATATGAAAATAACCCAAAAAAGTTGAGGATTGATGAGGAATAGTAGCAAGAAAATATTTTAAATATTATTTTCCCTTCAATTTCATATAAAATATGTTTTAAAAAACAATTTGTCATAATATTGCATTGTTTGAGATTTGAACTCAAGATATCAAGGATTAAAGACAATAGAGTTAATCATGGAGAAAGGAAGAGAAAAAAAATTGCAATTCCCAAAGATCAAACTACCCGTTCGTTTGTTTTGTAAAAAATGAAATACAGTCTATTTTTCAAAATCTAAAAACAAAAAATTAAAGTCTCGTTTGACAACCATTTTGTTTTAAATTTTTGTCTTTGAAAATTAAGCCTACAAGTATTACTTTCACCTCAACTTTTTTTCCTTAATTATCTACATTTTACCAATAGTTTAAAACCCCAAGTAAATTTTAAACTAAAAAAAAAGTAGCTTTAAAAAAGTTCGTTTTGTTTTTTAAATTTGTCTAAGAACTCAATCATTTTATTAAAGAAATATGCCAAACATTGTAAAACATGAAAAGAAAATAGGTTTTCTTTTCAAAAACAAAAAATGAAACGGTTACCAAATGGGGCCGAAATGATTACCAAACGAGCTAAACTATTTTGTCAAATTTGGTATCGTTGACCCTTTAAATTTAAAGAATTTTGCAGTAATAGCAAATTCGGGAGGGGTGGTTAGGTTTTTAGCTAAAACGAAATTTATTTTGATTATGGCAAAGGACCTACTTTGCACGTGATCATAATTTGTAAAAATTCGAAAATGCCCTTTGAAAAATCTGTAACTTTTCGTATAACCTATTTTTTCAATTAAATTATAATTTGAATACATGTAAAACAATATCTTTTTCCAATTTGAATGAAATTTGGTTATACTAAAACTTTTTAAAATAAATTTTAAAAACTTTATATATCTAAATATTCACACCCAGTTTCCTCCTCGGTAAAGTTAGGCAGACCGTCTACATAATATGATGACTTTAGATGCATTACCACCGATCAAGTGACAGAGGTTTACAAAGGAGACTGGAGATTTTTGTTCCTTTGGCTAATCGTCTTGGAATCTACATTTGGAAGGAACAACTAGGAAACCTGTGTTTTAAGCATCTTAACTTGGAACAACACAAAGATTTGTCCTCCAAGTTGTTGGATTTATATCATGAAATAATTATATTCTCTACAACTCAAAAATTAGAGTTAGCTCTTAAGGATAAAAGAGTCTCTTACTATGTCATTATTGGGCGGCACAAAAGTGTCTACAGCATTCACCGCAATGTTGAAGTACGCCTTCAGCCATTCATCTCTGCACATACTGTTGGGTGTTGTAGAACAGTTTGATTGAGTTGAATGAGAAGAAAAATAAGAAAGTTTGAAAAATTGAAAGAAATTTTCATTGTTTTGTGATTTTTGAAGATCTTGGAATGAACTGAATAAGAATTTGGAGGTAAAGTCGGTGATGATAGTGTTCTAGATTGTGTCGATTGTCATCTTGTCACTTCACTATGAGTATGTGAATTTGTTTTCTCTTCTCCTTAAAATGAATTACAAGTTGAGTTTCTTTTCTCTTCTCGTTAAAATGAATTACATTGTAATTTTTTTTTTTGTCTTCTCACTAAAATGAATTATATTGTAATTAGATAGGAGATCAATCGTTAATTTGTAATTAATAATTTAAAAATTAATTTTACCATTTTTTATAATTTAAAAATATTTTTGCTATTTTTCAAAATAAAATATTTTATTTTGTCATTTGTCTGCCCTTAAATTTACTTATTATAATTAAAGAAAATTTCTAATTTGATTTCATACTATTTTTAGAAGTTTACTTATTATAGTTAAAGAAAAATTCTCTCAATTCTTTGTGATTACCTTCCTTTTTGTATTCCAACTTGTAAGTTTTTAATTACTACTTTTAATTCTGTTCATAATTAATTAATTAATTAATTTACTAGCTTCAAATGCTAACACGATATGATTCTTTTTTTTTTTTTTTTTGAAAAAAAAAAGATCAAATGATAAGTTTCAATTTCAGTTTCAAGTATATGAACCAAATTGGCACGACATAAAAGTATGCTTCAACTCGATCTAAAAACTCTCCACAAACGTGTCGTTTCAGACTAAATACAAGAACAAGATAAACTCGATCCATAAAGTTTAACCATGATAAGTCTGCCCTACTTAAAAGAGAGACAAAAGCACTCATATTTTAATTATAATGAAAGAAGACCGTACCATCCAACTAATATGAACCAAATTGGCACACCATAAAATTACTTCAATTGATTCGATTCAAATATTGTACCCAAACGTGTTGTTTCAGCCTAAATACAAGAACAATAGACTTGTTGTCATTTCCAAAATATTTCATTTGTTGTTGAAAATTAACTGCAAAGTTGTAAAATCTAATTTCTAAAAGGTAAAGCAAAGATAACAAAACACTGATTTCATCAATATTAATGATCAATGTTGTAAGAGTACTTGCATTTGAGCTCAAAAATTCAAGATTTTGAAAAAGGAAGTGAAGAAGCAAATGGGGTTTTAACGCTGTGCTGTTGGTGGTGCTGTCATTGCTATTCTGTCAAAAGTCATAATATGATGATCAAAGGGAGGAGTTTAGGAGTTTGTAAAATAACAAAGTAAAAAAAAAGGGGGCTATTACAAAGTGAAGTGAGACTCTAAATTGGGAACCCCTAATTGTAAATGTATTTTTGTGACAGAATTCGATGGAAACAAATCGTGTTGTAATGACATTGGGGGTAAAACACCCCGAAATTCCAACCCATACGATTTCTACATTCTAACTTCATTAGTTATAAACGTTTCTAAACCATAAAATGATCATCTTCTTCTAATCGCCTCGGACCCGAGACCCGCGGCCTCCTTCCTTCCTACCTTCCTTCCTTCACTGCCACTTTCTGTCCCTCTAAATGGGATGGATTCTGCTCTTTAATATACATACAAACTACTGCACGCCATTGATGAATTCTCCATCAGAACATTTTTTTCAAACCACTTTTAAAGACACAAAGGACATAAATGACCTTTCAATTCAAGGACCTCCCCTCCCCCTGGTTCCAAATGCCTCATCTTGACCAAAAGTTCCTTGACCCTTGTTTGCCAAAATAAAATCAATTCCAAATGTGCATGCTCTTGGGAGGAAAAACAGTGCAAAGTGAGTTTTGAGGGGTGGGTTCCTCATCCATATTTGTGTTCATATAGAAGTTGAGTTGAAGGTGCGTGGCTACGGCTCGGAAGTTGCTGCCAGCTGCTAGTAGAATCAAAAAGAATTTAACCGACACAGCTCGACAGACAGGATGTATCTTCTTTTTGGTTGACGGTTTGCTATCTTGGAAAATAGTTCGGTCGTGAAGGAAATTAAGCTAAAGGCTACCTCTGAAGATGAGGTGAAGGAGGTTCTTCGAGAGGAGCACGTTGATTTGAGCTACCATGAAATCTCTGATCCTCAAATTCTCTACTCATTCTGCCTCCCTCGTTCATTTGCGACACGTCGTTTAGGTTAGCAAAACCTACAGGTCCAAGCGATCCAAACTCGAGCTGTTCTGCAGGTGAGGCATAACTGCCATTATGATCCAAAGGATAAAGCATCACAACAGAAGGCATGGAAGGTCCATTAGAAGATACCACGCCTGGATTCATGCCTGGTAGCGGATACATGCCATAAGCCATACTTGTGGAACCACTCTGTGTGGAGTTTGAGCGGATCGGGCCATTCTGGGATTGGTAAGGCAAGGAGTCATGCCTATGTGAGCTCCACGCCCTTTCAACTCGATTCTCACTAGCAGACAAGCGGTCTAACCTGGAATTTGGCTTGTCGATTTGGCCTCGGCGACCAGAAGCTCGTGATTTTGGAGTGATGTTCCAGTTCCCATCTCTCTCGCCATGACTATCGCTTCTTTCATAGCTGAAGTTTCCTCGTCTGGCATTCTGCCGTTCGCGCGCTGAAGCCTTCTAAAACAAAGTAAAAGAAGAAAGTAAGAATCTAGAGAAGGAAGAATAACATCCTAGGTTTAATTCAAACCATTCAGAAAGCAATGAACAACCTTACAAGTATCAACAATTGAACAGGAAACACAGTAAAAAATTGTTTTAAACAAAAATGCAGAAATTTCAATCAGAGTATATAAATATAAGGAAAACAAAAGAAAAATATGTAACAACCTAATAAAATTGAAGTTTTCTTTCTACATTATTTCTAGATAAACTTCTTTGGAACATAACAATAGGAAAGATATGTGGTAGGTGTACTCAGTGAACCAATAGAACTCCAGAAAAATGAAAGATAAATGTATGACAGGCAAAAATACTGTTTGATTAGTAACTACTCAAATAACAAATTCCACAACATAACGATAAAACATGTTACAAGTGTACATTATTTCCAAAATTAACTAATAAGCCGCAAGATAGGATTTGAATATCCAAGTATTGAACAGATTTAGCAACTGTCTTCATATAGTAGCTGAACCAAACAAATTGTTAAATAAAAGGAACCAGACAAATTTTTAAATAAGTGGAACCAGTTTACTTACAGGGTTTGGCAAGTATGTTCCAGTCCCGCTGCGATGTCTTGGCATTTCATCAATATAATGCTGATATATATTAGGCCTAGTAGAAACAGACTGGAGAGGAGCAACAGGGACTAAACGAGACCCATAACCCAGAGTAAATAAATTCATGTTGGCTGAAAGAGGTCTTCCAGGCCCATCCCATGGAAAACGACCCTGTAGGTAGACAGGAGGTACAACAACTGGGGAGGGATAAATCACAGGTGATGGATGCCGAGAATTTTGGCAAAACCGCCCATATTGCAAATTTTGCCAATGACTAGCAAAATCGCTATTAAGAATGTCAGGTTTGGGTTCTAGAGATTCAATAAAGGAAGGCCCTCTAATAGGATTAGTGAGGGTTAAAACATCAGACTTATGATGTCCTTCAGACAAATCAGTACTCTGAGAAGAATCAGCATTATCCAAGGAGTCTTCGCTGAAATGACTAGTTGAAGCATCTGAAGTTCCTGTCTCTGATGGAAAATTATATACTGGAAGCATTGTAACAAAGGGAACAGGAGGCCCTGTAGGATAAAATGCAAAAGGAACCACCCCAGAAGAACTATCAACAGCTCTTTGCCTAGAACCTGGGCCGCCTAAGAGCAGAGGAGCAAGAGGTATTAGTGGATCTGACCCAGCTGTATGAGGTGGTTCAAGTCCAGTAATTTGATTCCTTGTAGCATGCATGGATACTAATGATTGAGGTCCACCACTTATTTCAGTCAATTCCGTAACCACAGTAGATACGTGATTCCAATCTCTGCTATCTTCATCAGTCACAATAGATGAATGTTCAGAAACATTTTTGCCTTTCCCATGAGATGGCAGGTCAAAGGTATTTGATTTCCATCCCCGTTTCTCCCTAGATGATTTTGAGGCTCTTGAAGACAACTCATCCCAAGAACTTTCTGTGGCGATCTTGTTTCTTAGGCTACTAGTGTGTGCAGCACCAGTAGAGGGCCTAAAAGATGATTGTCTGTCATCATAACATGCTTCATTCTCTCTGTCATCTTGATAAGCATTTGCATTCCCATCCTTCATTGAAACCCGATTTTCTTTGACATGCTTTTTATGAGCAACACTACTACTGCCAGATACAGACATTCGGGATGACGGACTAAAGTTTAAACCTCCAGAAGTAGACTGTTGCTTATCATCCGACTGAGGCCCTTCAAATCCCCCATTGTCGTGGTCAAACCCAACAGTAGAATTCCTATCTTGCTCATGCCAAAAGTCTTGATCGCCCTCTCTTGAATTGATTTCTACAGAACTAAAATTTTCATTGCCTGACTCAATGCCATCTTCTGAACTTGTTGTCAATCCCATGCCAGGGAAATAGTGAGTCAACGGAGAAGGAACAAATCCTTGTGGAAAATGCATATTTGCACCCCAAGGAGTCTCAATCAATGGAATATTGGTGGGTAACATTCCTCCCAAGTTCCTTGGAGCATAGCCCATAGGCGCTAAAACAGATGAAGGTAATGGAAGAGGTAAGTGACCTGTCGTCAAATTCAGTGGCAAATGAACCTGTCCACTAAAATTATGGGCTGTAGATGATGCCATCAAGTTAACAAGATCTTGCTCCTCCTGATGCATGGCTAACGTTCCTGAAATAGAAGCAAAATCCTCACCAACAGTTCCAGAGCCAGACTCATCCTGGTAACTATTTGAACCACTGTTGGAATCACCAGTAGCATCAATGCTCTGACGGGTTGGAATATGTCTAACAATTGATGGTTCGTCAGTTGAAGATCTCAAGTGGGTTTCCACATTATCAGATTCAAGGTTCTTCCTCCTGTTGGCATCTGTTCTGTTAGAATGGGCTTTCCCACTTTCAGGAACTCTGTTACGCCTTGATGGAGAAGAAACTTCACTATACGTGTCAGTCAGCTCTGGGCTAGAACGTGTCCTTGCAAACAGAAACCTTCCCTGTACATCGTTCACATGGTTCTCAGGTTTAGGATATCTTTGACTTCTATCTATAAGGTTACCATGATTGTAGTTCGTTTCTTTCCTACTATGATCAGAGGACCTTGAGTTGTTTGAGCTGCCAGAACTCCTTTGTGCTTGATTGCGAGAAGTTGTAGTAGCGTCATTTCTAAATGCACTTTCCAAGGGAGAATTACCTTGTACTGAGTTCACAGTATGAGAGCCATGGGCCCCTACATCTTGGGTTTCGCGAACAGATGAATTTTCATTTCTTTTACTATTTGTTTTATTTCTGAGATTCTCAGAACCATGTAAATGCTCCGAACTTGATAATCTAAGGTACTTCAAGTCAGTTTTTGGAACATCAGGGCGTTGGCCACTGCCATGTCTCTCCCAAGTGTTCAAGAAAAACTGATTCAGTTCTACAAGAATATCTTCTCTGGGGCATTCAAACAATCTTGCCAATCTTTTAGCTCCAAATGCAAATGCACTGCGTATCCTGAAGAAGTTACCTGGGTAACACATGTACCACAATTGAAGTTGCTGCCAACAATTTCAAAACAAAGCATGCAGCAGAAGAACCATGCATTTTACCAATAAACATGATGCACTTCAGCAAAAATAAAAAATTTCATAAATCAATTCACCACAAGAATGGGAAATAGGGAATCCAATCATAACGCAAAACCATTAAAATATTGCTTATTCATTTGAAGGGACAATTCTATATTTACTATCACCAATGCCAAATATATCGTCAATCACACAAAACCGGCAAAAGTATATTAGGCCTACAATAGTGAGTGTATGAGATAAAAAGGGAAATATATAGAAAAAATTTATGATAAAAGACTATGAATAAATGTAGGGAGGTTAAAAGAATGATAGAAGAAGGATTTTGTGGGAGTATGTCTTGAAGAGAGAAGAAGAATTCTCAAATTAGCCTAGCAAGTCCATTACGGTGCTTGGTTCACCTGAATCATTCTACGCAACAGTAATCTCATCATTAATGCCTATCATAATATCAACCTTCTAACATAAATTAGAACAGATATGACACCCTTCTTAAAAGCTTCCCAGTCCCAAATGACTAATATCCTTTACGGCTTTACTCTCAGCACCCTAACCAACTGCTCCAATATGAGATTTTCAGTTATTAAAAATCTCTACCTGTAACGCTGTAATGAGAAATTGCTATTAAGAAGTACAAAAAAGTTGTTACTGAAAAACAGTCGAACCGGGTCAAGTCAAAATCAAACAAATAAAACACTAAAAATTTAATTATTGAGATTTAGAGTCAACTATCAACATTCAATAGTAGCATGTAATGATTAGAAATACTATCTGTCAGTCAGAAACTAGAAACTACTGCCCATGATTAACTTGTTTTTTTCAATGGTACCATTAATAGCTTACTACAAAAAAGAATTATTTCTACACTGTCGAGAACAGATTCGTAACAAAAGCTCAAAAATTATAAAATTTACATACCTTTACTTACACTACGCCCAAGGTTGTTGTTAACACGCAAAGGATCTATTACATTAAAATGTTTAGAAAGAAATGGCTGCCCTTGATTTTCTTGGCCGCCAGGAAAAACAGCATATACTGCACTGCATGCTTCAAGAAATAACTTGCTGAGAAGTAACTCACCACCATCTTTACGTGGAGGTTCAGCTGCAGAAATCCCAAACACGTTAAACAGTTGCTATTCCCGGGCAAACAAAAAATACTTTTCAGTAGAACTATTAATTTATCGATTGCAATGTACCTGTCACATCTGGTAGGGAACTAATAGGTACAGGACCCCATAGGCTAACACAGAAATTATCCCAGTCAAACTTGCTAAAGAACTCTAAAAACCGATATAGAACCTGCAACACCAATCAGACACTTTGCTGGATTGGTATATGGATAAAACTTACAAAACAAATAGAAGAGGGTAGAAGTAGGAGTAACCTCAAGGGGACCAGCAAAGGAATTGTTGAACACGTGAAATATGTAGAGGACCAAGGTTTCCAAGGCATAAGTAGATATAAGTCCATGGTGTGCACCCAATATCCGACTCTCATAATAGCACCAAGCTTTGATCAGTATAATACTACGCTTGAATAAGTGGTTTTGGTTTATTAAATGATCAACCTATGAAACAAAAATAAATATATTACGAATTGAAAATATGTTTATATGAGTATCATTCTAAAACGTCTTAAAGCTGTTGAAAGGGAATAGGAGCAGGGCTGGTAAGGAAACACTGCTCACCTCCTCCAGAAAACAAAGGGTGCACAACCCCCCTAGCTGATCAAATGAGATGTCTACAACTATATTTTCCACCAGGCACTTGATTATCTTAACCTGCAAAATGTAAAGATATAATTATAAGGCATTACCATTATAATTCATGTGAAATATCAGCCAGCGCTAAAAGTGTATAGCCATATTGGTAGTAGTAACTAGTAACAACATATAACACACGGAAGCTAGAAAAAATATTAGGAACTCCTACTTTAAAATCAATACTTATAGGAGATAACTGTAATAGTTATGCGACATAGAAGAACCTCAAATAACCAGGCGCAGTACAAGTCCATAAATACCATGGTTTAACAATATGATTATATATATATATAGATAAAAAGTAACACCCTCTTAACCCATGTTTATAAAGAAATCTAAACATGCTAGAACACCAGCATTCAGCAGAATCATCTAAAGCATCTGCTAAGTTACGAAACATGACAATTGAACATTTGATTGTAAATCAACATAAAACCATATCAAGTTACATGGATCTCCTCATGAACTGTGAAGATTATGTAGTAATAAATAAATTTAAGACTGAAAGAAAGGAAATGAGAAAAAGATTGTTTCCAAAAGTATTAAATGACCACATATTGACTAATAGCAAATCACTACTTATAAATAGTGACATTTTCTTCTACTTGGATTATATCATCAGCAGAAGGGATAAAGTAATTGTGTAAAAATGAGTTTTACATGAGGATAAGCACAGGTAAACTGCATGCTTTAACACGATACCAAATGATATTTCAATAATTTACAAGGCTGGAAATACCTCATCGTGTTCTAAAACTACATAAATCCTCTCAACTGTCTAAGTAAAATAAAATAGTAATAGAGTAAAGGTGGAAGCAGACAAGTAACTAGAATACTAAGATAAGTCCATAAGGGGTAATATTTATATGAGAGGGGACCAACCTCAGCTTTAATGTATTGAACTTCTTTTACACGAAATTCAGCATTCTCATTCTTCTCCTCACTTTCAAGCATATCTCGAACCTGATGGGCCCATGTCTCCTTCAGATTTTGATTCTTGCTAAATGCCGTTAAGTCAATGTCTCCATCAGGCAAATATGTTTTCAGGGGAACAGACCCAAAGGTGAACACCTGCACATTGTAATAATAATTTGAGCAAAAATAATAGATGGAATAGAAAGCATAACATCTTGTGAAAATTTTGCAATCATCAGTAATTGTGTAATGGAAACAAAGCTCATGACATAACAAAATGAAACCCAATTACTCATAATTTTTTTTATTAGATGAGGCATGCAAGACAGGCATAGGTACAAAAGGACAGAATGGCAAGACGCTTGCCCTCCAAGGTCAAGAAGATTATATACATTCTCCCCGATTGGCTTGAGTCAAATCAAATAAATAATGGTGATCGTGGAAGTTCAATTATCCATTATCAAAGCGAAGTCCAACTTTTTCCTTTCCCCAAGTGCATCTGTTTTGATGTTTACATATCGTAGTAAAGCACATTTTCTCTTCTGAAACACAGAATGATATCATTCCTTTGTTTCATCTTTCAAAGCAACTTATTACAGAGAGATGCAAAATTAATACACCAGCCCACTTGATTTGAAGAATTACTCCTAGCCAAGAATAGTCCAAAAACAGAGAATCATGGAACTATGTTTGTTTATAAAGAGGGGAGGAATAGTAATTGGTTTAAATAATGTTAATGAAAATGGTAGGATCGCATCTTCGTGAGCTCGCCCATATAACACAAGGTATTGTATTGGTGCAACATGCACAAAAACTCGCTACTTCAAAAATAAATAAGATCTTCCAGCACAATGTCTAACTATCATTTAACAGCATATGAAATATTGACAAACAAACACCTAATAACAACTACCAACACATTGAAAAGAGTGTAGTAATGAACACAGTGCTTATTAGCCATAAGAGATATACACACACATTTCCCTATAGAGAATAACAAAGTGGGAGGTTTAAATGCCATTGCACCTGGCAAGGGAAGCATTTCATGATCAGCCGCTGCACATAGTCCGCAACAGCATTTCGCCGCTCTTCAGAGGGTGGATTGGGCTGAATGCAGGCAATAAGCTCAGCCGTTCGCTCCTCCGCCTTCGACCATCTCTCGGAATCAAGCATTCGCATGACCGTAGCTGCCTCATCGGGCAAAAGACCATTGGGCAAAAGCCCACTAGGTGGCTGTGCCCACCCCTCATGTTCGCCCATGCAAGCCTAAACTTTCCCACAACTCAAGTAACTCTACGACGATTAGACCCCCACAAGAAAAAGAAACTATATCTCTTCCTCCTTTTATCAAAAAACAAACCAAACAACAAGTACAAAAAGAAATACACTAAGAGAGGAAGAATAAAAGTAAAAAGAGATTAAAATTCGAGGAATTTCCCCAAACCTTTTGATAAGGTTCTTGTCAGTCAAAAAAGAAAACTTTGAGTGGTGGAGAAACCAAACGCGATACAATTCGTTCCCCTCCGGATTCGTTCGCGTTTGAAGTTAAAGATTGCCAAAAGCATAAGCAATCCAACGAAGCATGAAACAGAGTTGAACAAAAATTCAGGATCCCCACAGTTAAAAATCAAAAATTCCAAGAAGAAACAAAAACCCAATAACGAAAAAGGGAAATCAAGAAAGACCCAAATCTAATCTAAGCAAAAAGGGAAGGATGGAAACCCTAAAAGGGGCAGAAATGGAAACCCTAGAAGTAGTTTACAGAAGGGGCGGTATAATGAAAACCCAAAACACAAAAAACTAAACCAATCCCAAAAATGTAGGAAGTGTGAGGGAATCAAAAATGGAGGTGAAAAGGGTTGAAGAAGAAGAAGAAAGAAGAAAGTTTGGGCATGAAAGTAGAAGGAAATGAATGCTGAAGAAAGGTAGATCAAACAGAGAAACAAAAAATAGGGTTTGAGAGAGCGAAGAGATAAAAGAGAAAGAAGAAAAAAGAAAGAAGAGAATCAGAGATAGTGAGTTAGGGAATTGGAATATGGGATTGAAGAGAGGAGGCGATAAAGAACGGTTTTGACGTTGAAGGAGGATTGTAAATTTGAGGTTTTCCCTCAGAAAAAAAAAAACAAAACAAAAATAAAAACAAATCTCAATTCGTTTCAAAATCCATTTTTTCTTTTTTCCAATGTCATATATTTTGTTTTTGAGGAGAGAGAGAGAGAGAGAGAGACAGATAGAGAAAATGGTATGACAGAATCTCTGAGAGAGGTGAGAGAAATGAAAGATTAAAAATATATTATCAAAATTGGAACCAACCATAGCTCTTGGGACTTGTTAATGCTAATCAATTTATCTCATTTCTATTTACTCCTTCCACTTTTAGTTTTTAAGGTTTGAGTTTAAATTTCATTATATATAATAATTTATTATTGATAATTTACTTTTGTTTTTATTTCATCTTTACATTTTAAATTTTACATTTTTTATCTTCATTTTCCAGAAAAAAAATAATACTCCCTATTAATACTTTTAAACTAAATGAGTATTTAGTGAAAAATTGAGGTCGAGGATAAATTTTGAAACTTAGGAATCATATTAAAACAAACTTAAATCTCATGAGTAAAATTGCAATATTTCAAAATTTATGGGTAAAGTTGTAATAAACTCAAATTTTAAAATCTAAAAATGTAACTATTGAGGAATTTCAATCGATCACAAATTTACATGTTATTAATTTAAATTAATGATCAGCACATCTAGGATTGAGTAGCTCGATCAAATTTTTTTCATGTGGCGATTGGGCTCAAAGCTAGGTCATCTCAAATTTATTAAAATAAATTGGATCAAACTTTAAAAAAAACTATTTAAAAATAGATTAATTTAAGTCCAATCCCAAAAGTTGGGCCTAAAGTCAATCAAGTCCAAGCATATAGTGGCCTTCCAAAACTCGGTAAAGAGAGGAGGTCATCTTCATTTGATTCATTTAGAAAGAGTCTAGAGATCAGATAATTTCAACACTCAGAATTCAATAAAGTGATCTTCTCTAACGAATTGAGTATCTCTTCTGCAACGAATAGATCATCTCATCTTCAACAAATTAAGCATCTCTTCTTTAAACGAATAAATCGTCTCGTCTTCAACAAATTGAGCATCTCTTCACCAAAGAATAGATTGTCTCTTCTTCAACAAATTGAGCATCTCTTCTCCAAAGAATAGATTGCTTATTCTTCAATAAATTGAGCATCTATTTTCCCACAAATAGATTGCAACTTCTTGAACAAATTGAGCATCATTTCTTCAAACGAATAGATCATGTTGAGTTGCACGATGTGGTGGAATTGAGCTGCTAGACAGAATGCCTAAATAATATGATCAACTGCAAAATAGAAGTTGGTTAATAAAATGACTGAGTCGCGGATCACACTCTCTTTAAGACGTTGCGCGTCTCTGTTCATAATGCAAACAGTTTGAAATTGTCACATCGTTCCCAGGATAAAACATAACACACCGTGTGAATAATTTTACTCCACCAATATGGTGCAGCTCCCGAATCAAGTAAAATAGCAACTACTAATTGAGATAGAGTTCTATTTTTCTTTCAGCTTTGTCGTTCATTTCAGGAGAATAAGGTGCTGTCTTTTCATGGATTATTCCATATGTGTTATAGAAGTTGTTAAAGGCAACTGAATCATATTCAGTTCTCCTATCACTACGAAATCTCTTAATTTTTCGATTAAACTGATTTTCTATTTCAATTATGAATAATTTAAACATGTCAAAAACATCACTTTTATTTTTCAACAGATAGATAAAAGTGTAATCAAAATAGTCATCAATAAAAGTTATAAAGTATATTTTACTGTTTCTAGTCAAGATACCATCAAATTCACATAAGTTTGAATGAATTAAGCATAGAGGCTCAAAATTTCTAATTACAAATTCATACAAAGTCTTAGTTATTTTAGCTTGACTACAGTGTTCACATTTATCAAACTCTTTTATTGATAACTTAGGAATCATGTTCAACCGACACATGTTACTAAGTATTCGTTTATTAACATGACAGAGTCTAGCATGCCAAGTATTAAAAGAAGAAAAATACTTGGGTGCATCCCGAAAGCACCCATCTAGGTACTTCTCCATATCTCTACCATACAAAATATGATTAAAAGCAATTTTTTTAAAAAAATAACTTTTAATCTTTTATTTGTGTGGTGGATAGATGGGGAACATGTAGATAGGTGCAGCCTAGGATGTACCTAATCATTGCCCTTAAAAGAATACAACATTTAAGTAGAAGACAAAATTTTATTCATTTGAAAATTTAGTCTAAACATTCCATCAGTTGCATAACTTTTGCCCACAAAGACATTTTTAGTAAGAATAAATAAATTTGCTCCTATGGTCTGTGTGAAGTCCGACTTGTTGAGGAGATAGCCTGAGACCAGATTCTTCCTTATTTCTAAAGTGTCCATAAACTTACTTTAGAATGACTGTCTTTCCAGAGGTGAACTCCACTTTGTTGATTCCAGCAACCTCTGTTGTGTGTTGATTCTCTAGAAGTATTTTTCTATCCTTAGTTTTATTATATTTTTTAAAGAGACTAAGGTCATGATCGACATGACGTGTGGCGCCAATGTCTAGCCACCAACCTTCAGAACCCCTGATCACATTTATTTATGTGATCATGACACAAAGTTCTGCCTCAGTCAAGTTCGTATGCGCAGGAGGATGATTTCTGTTCCTACAAATTCCTAGCTAAATGACTACAATTGTAGCAAATAATTTGTTCCTGAAGGGATAAGAGCCCTTGCACAGGGGAAGATTTAACAGGATCATTACTCAAATTTAATTGGAAAAATAAAAATATCAATGCATAGAAAAAATTAAAGAAACAATTTACTATAAAATAATAAATGGCTAAGTAACTTTAACATTAAAATAAATAAAATTTAAGAGAAAAAACTGAAACTTACTTTTGTTGTCGACTCTAAATCTACAAAACACCAAATGTGTGAGACCACCACCATTTTGAACCTTTTTTATCCTCTAGTAGATGAAGTTTGATTTGTGGAAACCTTTTTGGGACTTGGAAACTTATGAAGAGAAAATTGTAGAGAAAAAGAAAAGAGGAACTCTTCCTTCTTTTTTTTTTTTTCTTTTTGTTGTCGTGTTATCTTGTGTATTTATTAAAACATCAAAGAGACCTATTTATAACATTTTTTTCTAGTAGAACAAGAAAATTAGGTTAGAGAGAATTGTGGGATCACGTAGGTGAATCTCAACGTTTTTCATAGTTATTTAATTTCAATCAAATCAATAATTAATTAAATCACATTTAATTAATATTCCATGAATCTTTCTTATATTTTTTAGTTTGAATTTAATTAAATCAAATTTAATTAAACTAAACTATTAATTAATTATGCAAATAATTAATTACTAAATTAAATATCGTATTTAATTTAATTTTAATTTGAATCATATTCAAATATAATATTCTCTTGTAACCTTTAGTTTTAATTTAATTAAATTAAACTATTAACTAATTACTAAATTAAAAATCTTATATTTAATTTAATTCTAATTTGAATCATATTCAAATCTAATATTCTCTCATAACCTATAGTTTAATGTGTATCATATACGCAATAAATTTAATCTATAGTTTTAATATGAATCTAATTTACATTAAAATAATATTTGAACTTATTCAAATATTTTAATCCCTTGTAACCTAATTTTGAATCACATCCAAGATAAAATTATATCATGAAGTTTAATTAAGATATAAACTTTATATCTTAATGTATCACCATACATTATATTAATTCCCTAAGTCAATTTGAACATTTCAAATTATATCCAAGATATATTAACCCCATTACTCTTTACGAGCTAGAAAGGGGACCAAATGGACCTACAAATCAGAAACTACAATGATATGAGATTAATTGGCTAAACTAATTAACCACATTAATCAATATTCGTTAACTGTGTGTACATTCCACTAAAGACTCACAACTGAACTCTTCTCACTGTAGATATATTTCTTTGTCCACAGATATGGATCAATAACAGCAACTTAGTCTTTCACAAGTGTCCGTAACACCAGCTGGATCAAATTGCCGTTTTATCCCTAGGTCACTTCTTAGTCGTTAAATATCGGTGCTCCTCTAATGAACAATCGGTTATGGTCCAACCAATAAACAAAAATCTCTTTCGTGCCATAGAGAGGGGATGGTCCTTTGTTCAAGTTCTAAAAACATTATTTAAGAGAACACTCATCTACTAACCCTTAAGTCGAGAAGATGTGAATTTCGTCTTGTATGATTATGTTTTCAGCTCCCCACTCGATCTTGTCTCCAAAATGGTAGGCTTATTGAGTCGAAAATCTGGTCACTCTCACCTATACAAATCAAAGGACAATCCCTCGTGAACAGTAGTTCATAATAAACTCAGGATTAAGACTAAGTTGCTTAGGACATCCTATTGAAATAAAAGTCTAGTTAGTCAACGGAGTTACATCTATTAATTGATATTTCGTGGTCTAGTCTTATGCAAACTCATTGCATAGGATACCCTCACTTGCGTGTGACCTATATGAACACGTTGAATCATTGTGTTTGTATCATAAATATAAAGTGGGTCGTATCCATAGTGTTACCGGATAAGGTACCCAGTCTTATACATATACTATAGACTCTTTAAGTTGTATTCCGAACATTGATCCCTGCATGTCTCCACATATAGTTCAAGACTCATAAATCAGATTAAGATGTTAGTTTATTGAATTTGGGTTAAGAAGACAAAAAAATTTAAAATAATCAATAACTCTTTATTGGAATAATAACTCTTTATTGAAATAGTAGCTCTTTATTAATAACGGTCAACGGTCAACAAATTACATTTACTATCTATGAATTTTAAAACATAAAACCCAACAGTACCGTACTTTTAGACTGGGGTTTTTGATTTTTCTTTGGCTTAAATCCAAGTTTTAGAACGCCAGTGGAACTTCGTTTGGAAATGATGTTCACCTCTTCCTTCTGGTCATATTTTCAAGCTTCATCCTCAATCCTCAACCGTGTTATCAGACATTCTAAGGAGAACTCTTTGGTCTTGTTCCTCAAAGTATTTTTAAATTTCTTCCACATAGGAGGTAACTTGTCAATAATAAAAGCAACTTGGAATTGTTCATTAAAGGTCATACCTTCAATTATTATCTCATGGACAATTTTCTGCAGTTCATGGGATTGAGCCTCTACAAATCTTTCATCTGTCATCTGCTACCGTAAGTATCGACTGACTGCATACTTCTTTGAACCAGCCTCTTCGGTATCATACTTCTTTTGTATGACATCCCAAACTTCTTTCGTCGTGGATTTTGTATAATAATAATCATACAATTCATCAGTCAAACCATTTAAAATGAAATTCTTACAAATAGAATCATTTTCCTTCCATCCTTCAAAATTGTTGAGTTGCTCCTCGGTTGAATACGTTTTACGGACTTCTAGATTCTCGATGGTGCATGCGGCTACAACCTTCTTGATGGTTAAGAAAAACATCTTTTGTTTCCATCGTTTGAAATGTGCTCCTTCGAACCAGAATGAGCGGTTGAAATCAGAGAAGAAAAAATACCCTTGGTTTGAATCGGTCATCAGGTTGCAGAATGAAAACATCTTAGAATTGTTGAGTTGCACGATGTGGTGGAACTGAGCTGCTGGACAAAACGCCTGAATAATATAATCAACTACAAAACAAAAACTTGTTAATAAAACGATGAGTCACATATCACGCTCTCTTTAAGACGTTTCGTGGCTTTGCTTGGAGTGCAAATAGATCGAAACTGTCACGTCGTCCTCAGGATAAAATAGTCAGAAACTCTATCAGAGCTGCACTGGAACCAACATACACTTCGAAGACTTGCTCGAAAAACTTTAAAACGGAGAAATAATTTTGTGGAGAGAAAACTATTGGAGAGGTGAAGCTTCATATTGGATGATCGAAATGAGAAGAAAAGGTGGGTTTATATAGAATGTGAAAAATGTAACAGTCGACGCTAACAGTAACATAATGATCGGACAAACGTTCAAATAGAAACGTTACGATTAAACGGATCTATAACAAACAAACGTAAATTCCTCACCTTGCCACGCCCGTTCGAACAGACGACAACAGTGCGCTTTGGAGATATCAACAAATCTACATTTGTTTATCTTCTCATTCCCTCTAAAACATAGGTACTCCTTGTGGCCCAAACTCATAACCAAAGGTATGAGTATTTAAAGGGACTTTCATTTTGCTTTCTAAGCAATGTGGGAATGTTTCTTTGAATAAAATAATATTATTTAATTTTACAAACAATTTTTTAACCAACAATCTCCCACTTGAAAATTTTGTACTAATAGATCATCTTCTTAAATTTATCGTCTATTCATCATTTATAAATTGAAGACTGGTCTCCTAAAAAATTTGAAGACTCCAAGAAATCAATCGATTCTTCGTCATCTACAAACTAAAAATCAATCTTCTCAAAAATTTGAAGACTTCAACAAATCGATTGACTCTCGTCATCCTCAAACTAAAGATTGATCTCTTCAAAGATTTGAAGATTTCAACAAATTGATAGACTCTTCACCATCTAAAAATTGAAGATCAATTCTAGAAAAGATCAACAAATCCAAAGGCTAATCATTGAAGAAAATCAACAAGCCCAAAGGTGGATCCTCGAAGAAGATCATCAAGTCCAAAGACCGATCATCCAAAAAGGTCAACAAGCTTAAATATTGAAATATATATATTCAAGAGAAAGCATTAGAGGATAAAAATCAGAGACTATAATACTTACATTACAAATCAATAAAATCAAGTTCATTTTCATGAATTAAATTTTCTTCATCGAAATCTTGAGTGAACAGTAAGATTGAGACGTGATTAAGATTGAGGCGTGATGACAAATAAAAATTACACATAAAACCTAAAGACCAAAAGAGTATTTTCAAGAAAAACCACACATTTTTTCTCAAAGTCCTAATTTCACACTCAAATATCCCATATCACTCAAATATTTTTTAAGCTACTATATACATTATCACATATGTGTGTGTGGATTCAACTTAGAATTTTCGCCTATTTTTTACAATTTTTCATGAAACATTGTATTTGAGATAGACAAAATACTTTTATTTTATATAGACAACAAAATTACAATATACTTTCACATTAGTGAAATATATGAGTGTAAGGTGCATAAAAAAGTAAGTCATCAAGGGTTTAAGGATTTTTATTTCATCTTATGTCAAATTGTAGGTTAAGATTTATCATGCATATATGTTGGTTTTGGAAATGTTGCAAAAGGTATTTGTAATAGTCAGAAATTAACATTTAGTAACAATATTATATGTTGATAAAACTATACATTTAGTGACGAATGTACGATATCACTGTAAAAATTAAATAGTGACAAACAATATGCTACTAAAAGTCGGATTTATGTCAAGTACACATTTAGGGGTGCACAAGCATTGCACCGCTAAAACTTTTAGCTACGCGAATACTACGACAGTCCTAGGGACGCAAAGGTCAGCTACGCTAATACTTTTAGTGACGTGTTTTGTGGTTTTAGCAACATTTTTTATGCGCCACTAAAAACTGATTTTCTTGTAGTAAGCCTATTTGGAGGGTTTTTTAAAAGAAAACATTGGACACTTTTTGAAAAAGTTGTTTTTTGGACCCCAAGTGATGTAAGCATGAGAAAGTTTTACTATTATACCCTTACCACTTTACTAAATTGACACTTAATTTAAATTCATCATATTTAATTCAACAACTAAACTCTAAATCATTTAATTATTCTAACTTTCAAACTGATTGTTTTACAACCCACACACTGAGCACATATTATAATATTTTAATTTTAATATTGCATTATTCAATTTTTGTATCTTCAAAATTTCAAATTTTAATCTTCATGATATCATATTTTTCATATTTAATTGAACACTATTTTTAAAATTAGATATAAACTATATTATAAAAAAAAAGTTTCTTTAAAGTATATATGAGAGGAAAAGGGGATTTAAATTTATTAATATTAAATAAATTAATTTGTTAACTTGAAAATATTGTTATTTAAGATTTTTCTTCTTTTTGGTTTTCGCCAATTGAACACAAAATTCAAATAAAAACAAAAGAAATATTAAAATAAAATAATAGTATATCTAAATTACTCATAAATTTATAGTAAATAAATTATTTCCTAAATCTAAATTATATTTATGTTTTAATTTTTTGTTTAATTGAAAAATACCAAAAAGAAAAAAAATATATTTTTATAATATAAAAATTTAAATAAAGAAATTATGAAAGAAACCCAGTTTAAACCCAGATCGAGAAAATTCAAACCACTCTTACCCCGTCCATACGACAAACGAGGTAGATGTCCAACCCTTCTTCTTGGTCTACATCCGAATCAGGTAAAACTCACCTCACCTACTTAGTCCATACCCGAATCGGGTGCATCCACTCTTTTGCCCAAAAAAGAAGAAAGAAATAGAAGAAAGGAATAAAAAACAAAGAAATGAATAAAAGAATAGTAGACGATGTTTATCAGTAAATTATAAAGACAATGTTTGTATGGATGATATTATCAACTTTAAACAAATAGTCTACGAGATGTACAAAATATCATCTAGGAGCTACGTCGGTCTTTCATGTGGAATAAGAATAATTGCAGGTCGCATCTTAAAATAGAGTTATGGTCCTACCATGGGCAAGAAACCTCTTCCTCCACTTCATCCACTTTTTATCAAGGGTAGAAATCTTTACCCAACTAATATCATGAGGCAGGTTTGGTAAGATGAACAAGAAAAGAAAAAAAGTTTGATTGAAAAACATTTAGTATTAGACTATATAACAGTTATATATAATGTATATACACGCACACAAAGATATGTATACATTGAATTACTCCACATTCTTATGCAGGCATAATGATATTGCATGAGTTATTTGATATGTTTGAACCATTTTAAAACTTTATGTATGAACAATGAGGCAATTTAAGCATACAATTCTAATGATCTTGTTAGCATTACCTTATTTCTAAGGGTCAAAATAAATCTTATGTCTAGGCTTTTCTTTTATATTGTTTTTATGAAAATAGTTTATTATCCAACTTCTTAAATATTATACTAAACATTTTCTGTTAACTTATGTGATTAATCTAAGTTAATAATATGTATAAAATGAAATAAAGCAAGGGTAAGCTAAGTGTTGGGTAGGGACACAAATAGAGCTTTTATTCTATCTATATAGTATCCACAACTTTGAATTCCAAAAGGATGAGCTCATTATAAAAATAAAAATGTGCCCAAACCATCCCTAAACTATGTGGTTTGTTACAACCAAACCCTTAAACTTCTAATTTGATCAATTAGCCCATATAGTAGTTTATTAAGTGTTGCAATAAGCCCATTGTGATGGTTGATGTTCAGTTAGAAAAGGGCAAATTTGTCCAATCAGATATCTCTAAAACAGAAAAAAAAATAGGCCTTAGTCTTATTTCTAAATGCATCCCTATGTCCTCGCCGTTAACATCGACCTCCGCCACACCATCTTCATTGTGGACCACTCAATTGACAAAAAAAAAAAAAAACTTTGACCTAAATGGTACTCGCTTTGCTGACCTTCTATCGACCCTTCTGGTGAGCAAGGTTGCGTTTAACGACCTTTATACTGACCAAATCAAACCATTCTCTATTCTGACGCTTACTAGAGCATGTACACCCAACCCCTCTATGGCTTCCACCAGCTCATCGACGTCCTCCATGTAGGTGTCAGCTTTGCCTCTGGATTCATCCTCCACTTCTTAAAGAAGCGCTCAAACAAGCACTTTGAATTCAGAGATTATAGATTAGAAGATTCATGAATAATTGAGGAAGATTCTGAAAGCAGATGGAAAATTGGTGGTTTTCTCAAAGCACTTTGCAACAGTCTCACTTCCCACTTTCCAAATCCTCCATTCTTCTCGTGTTAGGTCCTACACTCAAGCTTGCAAGTGAGTTTTGGATATTCTTCTCAATCACCTTTAATCTCACTCTCATTTGGAACTCTTATCTCTGTCATTGATATTTTTAGTATACCATGTTGTGTTTGTTTGTGTTTATGTGTTTTGGGGATAAGCTTGACGGATCCCTAAATGAATGAAATCAAGAATGTGTAGCGACCAATACAATTGAATTTTGGGGGTTTAAACGCTATTAATTTTCCCCCAAATGGACCAAAGTTTTGTTAAGCAAACACATGTAGAAGTTTCTCCAACTAAGAAGAAATCAAGAGAAAGTTCTCCTTCTCTTCCTTTGGTCAGAGTAAGAGGGATTTTTTTTCCTTTTAGAGATATGCGTTTGCCTTGTTGTAATTGAACATCAACCAGTACAAAGGGCTTATTGCAACACTTAATAAACTATAGGGGCTAATTGTTGATGAAAACATGGTTATAAAAGAGAAAACTCAAATGGTTTTTGTCCCACATTGCTAATTTTTGCAAGTTGGATCTCATTTATACGAACTTGCCTCTACTATTGGGTTTGACGTGGTGAGGTGAGGTGAGGTGTAAAATAAAATAATAAAAATATTTCTTTTTCAATATATTTTTATTTACTTTTTTATTTTTTCTTTATTTATTTTTTTACCTCACCTGGATGATAGGTCAAAGTGCCCGATCAGCGTGGATAATCGCCCACGCACGGCCCATGGCCCATGGCCCACGACCCATCTCCTATTTTTATACACTCCCCTCACTATAAAATCTCCCCTCCTTATTTATTATCATCTCATTCTCTACCTCCATCTCCTTCTAACTATACACGATTTTCCTCTTTTTTTTTCCAAGCAACTCCTTCCGTCGAAGTGTTAGTTTTCGATCGGCCTCGGTGCAATTTCGATCGAAGCACAGGTTGTTTTATCCTAGAGAAAATGTGGCATAATTTCGACTGTTTGCACACTAAGCAGAGCCGCGAAACGTCTTAAAGACAGAGAGATCCGCGACTAAGCCATTTGCATTAACTTGTTTCTGTTTTGCACCTGTTCAAACTTTCTACTACGTTTACAACAACTAAGTCCATCGACTGTGTTCCAACAATTTTAAGATGATTCAATTTGATACATGATGACCAACTCAAAACTATGTTGATTTCATCACCTCGAATCTTAACCGCCCGTTTCGGTTCGAAGGAGCACATTTTAAACGGTGAAAACAAAAGATGTTGTTTTTCTTAACTCTCAAGAAGGTTGTCGCACAGAAAAGCCAGAAGTGCCTAAAACTAATCCAATCTAGGAGCAACTCAGTAATTTTAAAGCATGGAAGAAAAACGACTTCATCTGTAAGAATCTCATCTTAAACGGTCTGACTGACAAACTCTATAAGTATTATAGTACCAAATCCACGGCGAAAGAAGTATGCGATGCTCTACAAAAGAAATGCGACACCGAAGAGGCTGGGTCTAAGAAGTATGTCGTTAGTAGATACTTGCGGTACCAGATGACGAACGACAGATCTGTAGAAGTCCAATCCCATGAATTACAAAAGATCGTTCACGAGATAATAAGTGAATGTATGCCTCTTGATGAACAATTTCAAGTTGCCATTATTATTGATAAATTACCTCCTTTGTGGAAAAAATTTAAGAACACCCTAAGACTTAAGACGAAAGAGTTCTCCTTAGAGAGTCTGATAACTCGCCTGAGGATTGAGAAGGAAGCCCGAAAACATAAACAGAAAGAAGAGGTGAGCGCTATCGCGAAAAAGAATTCCACTGTCGTTCTGAAGCCGAAAGAAAACAAGATGAAAGTCCAGAACAGAGGTCCCAACAACAAGAAAAACCAGAAGAATCAGAAACCTCAGTCCGGAAGTATGGTACAAATTATTTGCTATAATTGTAATAAACCTGGACATCTAGCTAGGAATTGTAGGAATAGGAATCGTCCTGCTACGCAGGCGAACCTGACTGGAGCAGAGCTTTGTGCCATGATCACAGAAATAAATGTGATCGAGGATTCTGAAGGTTGGTGTCTAGACACTGGTGCCACACGCCATGTATATCACGACCTTAGTCTGTTTAAAATTTATAATGAAACTAAGGATGAAAAAATTCTTCTGGGGGACCACCATACAACAAAAGTTGTTGGAATCAACAAAGTGGAATTGAAGTTCACTTCTAGCAAAACGGTCATACTGAAGAAGGTTCTGCACACTCTGGAGATAAGGAAGAATCTGTTCTCGAGTTATCTCTTCAACAAGACGGGCTTTACTCAGACTATAGAAGAAGATTTATTCACTCTTACAAAAAAACAATGTCTTTATAGGGAAGGGTTATGCAACAGATGAGATGTTCAAATAAAACAAAATCTTCTGCATACATGTTGTCTTCTTTTAATACTTGGCATGTTAGGCCCTGTCATGTTAATAAATGAATAATTAGCAACATGTGGAGGTTGAACATGATTTCTAAGTTATCAATAAAAGAGTTTGATAAATGCGAACATCGTAGTCAAGCCAAAATAACTAAAACCTCCCATAAATCTGTAATTAGAAATTATGAACCTCTAGATTTAATTCATAATGATTTATTCGAATTTGATGGGGTCTTGACTAGAAACAGTAAAACATACTTCATAACTTTTATTGATGACCGTTTCGATTTTACTTTTATTTATCTTTTGAAAAGTAAAAGTGATGCATTTGGCATGTTTAAGTTTTTCGTAGCTGAAATAGAAAATCAGTTTAATCGAAAAATTAAAAGACTTCGTAGTCATAGAGGAACTGAATATGATTCAGTATAATTTAGTAACTTTTATAACACACATGGAATAATACATGAAAAGATAACACCTTATTCTCCTAAAATGAACGGTAAAGCTGAAAGAAAAAATAAAACTCTATCTGAATTAGTAGTTGCTATTTTACTTGATTCAGGAGCTGCACCATACTGGTGGGGTGAAATTGTTCAAATAGTGCGTTATGTTCTTAATAGAATTCCAAAATCTAAGAACACAACATCACCCTACGAAGTCCTTAAGAATAAAAAAACCAAATGTGTCTTACTTCAGAACTTGGGATTGTCTAGTCTTTGTTATGATTCCAGATCCTAAAAGAAAAAAGCTTGCTAGTAGAGCCTATGAGTGTGTCTTTATTGGATATGCAATCATCAGAAAAGCCTATAGATTCTATGATTTAGTAAACCAAGTAAGCATAAAATCAAATGATGCAGACTTCTTTGAGGATGAATTTCCTTTTAAATCTAGAACTAGTGGGGGCTTGAGCTCTAATAGTCAAACTAGTGGGGGCTCAAGTTCCAGTAGTCTACCTTCAGCTAGAACTCAAATTTCAAGTGAAGAAGTAGAACTTGAGCCTAGAAAAAGCGAGAGAATTCGAACCCTTAAAGACTTTGGAAAGGACTTCGAAACCTATAACATAGAAGAAGATCCTAAAGATCTAACAGAAGCTGTATTCTCAGTAGATGCCAACTTATGGCAAGAAGCTATTAATGATGAAATGGAGTCTCTTGAGTCAAATAGGACTTGACACTTAGTAGACCTACGTCCTGGCTGCAAAGCCATAGGATGCAAATGGGTTCTCAAGAAGAAACTCAAACTTGATGGAACTGTAGACAAATACAAGACTAGACTCGTAGCTAAAGGTTTCAGACAAAGAGAAAACATAGACTTTTTTTATACCTTCTCCCCAGTGACTAGAGTCACCTCAATTAGAGTGTTGATTTCTATAGCATTCCTTAATAATCTCTTAATACATCAAATGGATGTAAAACCGCTTTCCTAAATGGTGAATTAGAAGAAGAGATTTATAGGGAGCAACCTGAAGGTTTCATAGTTCATAGTCTAGCAAAGAAAGTTTGTAAATTAGATAAATATCTCTAGGAACTAAAGCAAGCTTCTAAACAATGGCATGAGAAATTTGATAATCTTCTCATTTCCAAAGGTTTCAAAGTTAACGAAAGTGACAAATGCATCTACTATAAGTATGAAAATAGTCGTTGTACTATTATATTATGCCTATACGTAGATGATATGTTAATCTTTGGATCAAACGTGTACGTCATAAATGATGTAAAATCAATGTTAAGTGCAAACTTTGACTTGAAAGATTTAGAAGAAGCTGATGTAATCTTAGGTATAAAGATCATTAGGTCTGGTAATGGGATTTCTTTGGATCAATCTCACTACATTGAAAAGATTCTAAAAAAGTATAATTACTTTGATAGTAAACCTGCATACTCTCTACGATCCTAGTGTAAAACTGTTCAAGAACACTGGTGAAAGTGTTAACCAAACTCAGTATGCAAGCATCATCGGCAGTTTTAGATATGTTGTCGATTGCACTAGACCAGACGTAGCTTATGTTGTAGGATTATTATGTAGGATTACAAGCAGACCTAGTATAGAGCATTAGAATGCTATAGAGAGAGTTATGAGATACTTAAAGAAAACCTAAAACCTAGGATTACATTATCAAAAGTTTTCCGCTGTCCTAGAAGGTTACAACGATGCTGATTGGAACTCCCTCTCGGATGACTCTAAGACTACCAGTTGCTCTATATCCAATATAGCAGGTGAAGCTGTTGTTTGAAAATCCAAGAAACAAATTATACTAGCTCAGCAACAATAGAGTATGAGATGATAGCACTAACGATAGCTAGTGAAGAAGCAAGTTGGCTTCGTAGCTTGCTATCTGAGATTCCTATATGGAATAAACTAGTACCAACTGTAATACCCGACTTTCTCTTTGTATTTAAGTTGTTGTTGTAAAAGTGTTAATTAAATAACGGAGGGTTTTTAGTAATTTTTTATAAAGGATATTTTAGTAATTTTGTGAAGAATTGGTAAAAATTTAATTTTGTAGTTTTGTTTAAAAATAAATAAAATAATGTTTTAATAAAAGAAAAAAAAGAAAAATAAAGGAAAAAGAAATTGAAATTGATTTATTTATTTTATAATTTTCTTTAAAAAAAAAGGAAAATTGATTGTTTTTAATTTGTGTGCCAAGAAGGATAAGGAAGAAATCTCTTCCAATTGGATGAAGAATAGGTGAAAGTTATATAAAGTTAGGCTGTAACCAAGTGAAGGAAGAGAAGAAGAAGGGAAATTGAAGGGAAATTGAAGGAGAAGGCCGAGAGAGAGAGAGATTGAAACAGAAAAATCTGGGCAACTTTGGTTTTGCACACTTGGAAGGAAGTAACGATTTTGTGCTCAATTCTTAATCGAATTGAGTGAAATTTGTGTCTAAATTTCTTAGAAAAGAGAGAGAAAACTGAAGCACAACTCAATTTGAAGAAATTTGGCCGAAGAGACCACTGATTTTGAAGAATAAGTGCTCGGGCTGCTGGAAATTGCGAAAAACGGACCCAAAACTTTTAAAATTAAATTCTCCGTCTACAGGCCGAATTAAGATCTAATTTTTGGAGGTAAGCTAGATTATTAGTTCATTTAGAGTTCTGTAAAAGGAATTAAGTTAATTTGGTCTGTGTAGGAAGAAATCGAAGTTGCAAATCTCGGTTTTAAGCTCGCGAAAAAATGAGCAAGGTGAATTTCAGAGGCCAATTCGAGCTATCCACAATGAGTTTGAAGCTAATTTTTTTAGGTAAGCAAATAGACTCATGTAGAAATCGTTTGACATAGGTTAGAGCTTCTAATTGTTAGTAGATTGAGAGAATTACCTCGCCGAAGTTGGGTCACAAAGCTGCCAAAAAATTGAGAGTTTTAAAAGAAAAATTGATATTGGTTCTGTGAGAAGAAGAAGAGTTTTTATTTATTTATTTATTTATTTATTATTATTATTATTATTATTATTAATTATATTATATATATGTATTTAATTATATTTATAAATAGTATTTTAGGAGAAAAAATTAGTTTAAAAAGGAAAATTAAGGAAAAATTAGTTTTTCTCGATTTTCGTGCCAAGTGATTTAAGGATCGATTCTGTATTTATTTTCAGGAGATTCGGAGATCGGAAAAATTTAAGAGTCAAGGATAGCCCGTCAAGTTTGTGAGTGATAGTATTATTTTAATATTAAAATAATTACCGGAATGCACCTTTTTCGAAAACTTGCAAAAATTTCAGAAAATTTCAGAAAAATCATGTTGTTCATATTTTTCGATGTACTTTTACATGGTAATTTGTTTGAAGCATGATTTAATTGTTTTAAGGCATTTCTGGTAGTTTGAATATAATAATATTATATTGACACGTTTTA
>JBBPDJ010000001.1:4519928-4541230 GCA_037974625.1 Cucumis cinereus
TGTAACTCTGTGAACTGTGAGGAGTTTCTGTGATAATAATAATAATGATCTCATCAGGGTGAAAACCCCCCAGATGTCGGCTGGATTGCCGAGCTGGGTTAACATCGTCTTGGTGTCCTTCTTTTTTCATTTGAGTGTTATTATATTGCATCTATATTTATATTATCAGTGTAACTACTGATCGCAAGATCCTAAATTGTTTTTTCAAAAGGTTTTTTGTGTGATTGGATGGTTATGTAAGAAGTTTTATTAAAGTGTAATTATATTCATTAAAAGATGAAGAGTTGGCCGTAGAAGCTACATTAAAATCCCATATTATTAATGGATAAAAAAGAAAATAATACTTGTTCACATGAATGAAAAAAAGCCTTAAACAAAAATAGTTCGTATACATTTTTTGGGTGGGCTATGACACTCGTTACCATATCCACTATTACCTCCAACTCATAAACCCTCATTCCTCAAAACCCTTTAAACCCTAATGCAACATTCTTTCACCCATTTTTTCCGACTATCCACCCCCGCCGCTACCGGTAGCTGCTGCTGGTTGAGCCGGAATTTGGAAGTTGTACTATGTCCGTCAAGCTCCTCCCTCGCCTCCATCTCGTCAACCATCCTTTTCCTCTTCCTAGTTTTCCCTTGATGAAGCTCCAACCCTCCATTCACCAATCTCGACCAATTCCCATTTTCTCTCGCGTCTTCCCCTTCAAGCTCAAGTATGCCTCTATGGCCTTCTCTTCTCGCCCTTACCAAAGTTCTCAAGGAGTCCGACGGAGCAGCGCTGTTGGTAGAAGCTCCGAGAGAGGAAGGTTTGGTGGCTCTAAGAGTCTTGTTGATGATGAGGCTGAACTCAGTGATTGGGTTAGTGACTTGAAAACCAGCTCGTTTCGTGGACGAATTACGAGCGATGAAGACTCGGATGGAGATCGTAGGCGGAGTAGAGGAAGGGATAGGGATGGGGATAGGGAGTCGCCGTCGTTGAAGAGTGGGAGGAATCGACAGTCGTACGAGTTACGGGAGTCTTCAGAGCGTCGGAGACCTCGAGGCCCTTCAACGGAGTCTTATCCGAAGAGTTCGCGAAATGTTGGACGATTCAAGCGTGAGTATGAGGACGAGAGAGAAGACTTCCGTTCACGCAGTAATGGCCGTGTTTTTCGTAGAGACAATGTGGATTCTTCGATTGGAAGGGGACGTGGGGCGAGAGAGATTAATTCGAGAAATCGACAGATTCCAGGTCGTGAGAGTTTAGAGAGAGGTAGGAGGGATTCTAAGAATCAAGCCCGTTTTACAGGTGAAAGTGAAAGCGAGGAGGAGGAAGAAGAAGATGATGATGAGAGAAAGAGAATTAAAACTGGTGTGAGGGATTTTCTAAGCGATGAAGATAGTGCGGACGACGAGGAGGAGGAGGAAGAAGATTCTGTGTTGAGAAAAAGTACTAATACTTTGTTTCCATCTGGGGAGAAAGTGAGTGAAATGGATCGACCACGAAATTCGCCAGGACGTTCTGACTCATATTTGAGTGAAACTAGGTACGTTAAATAAAATTGTATAGCTCCATTTCCAATTTGTTTCTGTTTTCTTAAGCAATTGTTCATGTTTTTCATTTCAAATTGTTGTTCTACATAACCTTTTGCTTTCAATAAGATACCATGAATTGCCACAAATCTGAAAGTAATCGGGTAGCTAAGGGTCCAGGACTTACCAACGGGAGGGACAATAAGCTCTCCGACTGGTACAAAATTCTTACGTATCTAGCTTTAGAAACTTAACCGAGCAACGGGAACCACTTTCTCATGCCACTTCAAAGTTCTCTGAATATACTCTCAATCCGTGATTTGATAATCAGACCTTTTAACAGAAACTAAATGAACAATCGAAAATTACAACCTTTAGTAAAATGGCAACTGCCCATGATATTCAACGAAGTTCTGGTGGTCTGATCTTTTTATTCCATACAAATAAAAATAGCAAGAAACAAAATGGGAAGGAATATGTGAGTGTAAAGAAATGATTTCCCTGTTGCCTGCTTATATGGATGCATGACTGCTTTTCATGCCTGCAGATTCGATCAGTGTTCAATATCACCCTTATCATTAAAGGGTATCAAAGATGCTGGATATGAGAAGATGACTGTAGTACAGGAGGCCACACTTCCTCTAATACTAAAAGGTTTATTTCTTTTCTTCAAGTGTTTGGGCTTAAATTACATTGTTGATGTAGATCAATATTACTCACTTCTCTTTTCAAAGTTATGTAATACTCTCCGATTTTTTCATTAATCTACTCCACAGTTTTAGTGACCATTTTCATAAGAGTTTACAATTGGGTGCATCCCTTTTTTTTTTAGACAAGAGACAGAAATTTGTATATTAAACAAAGAACCAAAATAAACAGCTTACGGGCAAGGGACAAGGAGTTCCTCCCCAACCAAAAGCTAATATAAGAAGGCCTTCCAATTGTTAAATATCATTGAAAGACTATAATTACAAAAGGCTTTGGTGTAATTTGTACACCACCAAGAAACTGTATGTTGAACCACAATCCAAAAAGAATCAAAAGAATTGTACTTATCTTTAAAAAAATCTACTATTTCTCTTCTTCCATAAGCCCCAGAGGAGAGAGCGGGAGGCGCAGGTCCATATGATATTACCTTTAGGAGCAAAGGCTTTGAAATTCAGCCCTTCAGAAAGCCAGTTTATCAATCTTCCCCAGGAGACAGAACTCTATATTAAAAAGATTAAAAAGGGACTACCAACTTTTTCTAGCAAAATCGCAGTGAAGGAAAATATGATCTAAAGACTCCTCCTCTTTGAAGTATAATAAACAACACATAAAGGGACTAAGTGAAGAATTCTGCAACTTTCTTTGGAGCTTCTCATGAGTGTTCAAGCTTCTCATTCAGTGCATCCCTGAAAATTTCATACATGCATATTTCCCTTACATTTCTGCTTAGTTGGTCTTCTTACTTCGTACTTGCATTTGTGTTTCTAGGTAAGGATGTTCTTGCCAAAGCAAAAACAGGGACTGGAAAAACTGTGGCTTTTTTGGTAAGTTACACGATGCTCTTATGAAAAAGGTCATTTACATTTGTTAATTCAAAAGAAATGAGATTTAATAGAATGGTCAAACGATACAGATTGATTAACTATTTTGTGCCCGTAGATTATCTGAAGGTTGCTTCATTGTTGAAAAAATCTTGAAAAGAACTACTTTGAAGTTTATTGTCTTTATTTTTCCTTAGTTTTTAAATCATACATTGTCTAGTTCTAAAATTGGTTTCAGCGGCATCTTTACTGCTCTGCACCCTCTTGTCATTATAAAATTGGACCAGTGTAAGGAAGTCCCGCAGCAGTTACCACCTAGCATGATTACTATTCATTTCTTCACCTGGAATGATAGTGAAAGCAAATTTGTATGCTATCAACTTTTCAAGTTCTTTATTTCAGCTTCCCTCAATTGAAGTTGTTGTGAAGTCTCCACCTAGTAGTGATCAGAAGCGGCCTCCAATTCTTGTTCTTGTTATATGCCCAACCCGAGAGCTTGCCACGCAGGCTGCCAATGAAGCTAATACTCTTTTGAAGTACCACTCTGCTATAGGCGTTCAAGTTGTAATAGGAGGTACAAGACTTGCCCTTGAACAGAAACGCATGCAAGCAAACCCTTGCCAGGTTAGCTTTCCTAAGTCAAAGTAGCATGAAGGTAGAGATTTTGCCAACTGTTTGAATCTTAGACAGAATCTTGTTATGGCCCTGAATGTTTTGCAAGCTTAATATCTTGATAATAAGTGGTTTAGTATTTTGGAATTAGCCTCGCTACTACTACCACTAGCACTGAATGCTGCATATTCAATTTGTCAGTAAGCTTGAACTTCAGTTTAATGCCAATTGCTACAATAAGATGCTGGTGATGGCTTTATAAATTCACAAACTTGGTACTGCAGATTCTTGTTGCAACTCCTGGAAGGCTGAAAGATCATATAGAGAATACTGCAGGTTTTGCAACTAGACTGATGGGTGTCAAGGTCCTTGTTCTTGACGAAGCTGATCATTTATTAGACATGGGATTTCGCAAGGACATTGAACGGATTATTGCTGCAGTTCCAAAACAAAGGCAAACTCTTCTGTTTTCTGCCACTGTTCCGAATGAGGTATTTATTTACTGTTTTTGCCATGTTGTTACTTGCTTCTTATCAAGCCCCTCATTTGAATGTAACCAAATACTGAATGCTAAACATTCCTCTTGAATTAAGGTCCGCCAAATCAGTCACATTGCATTGAGAAGAGACCATGAATTTATCAATACAATTCAAGAAGGCAGTGAGGACACACATGCACAGGTAGGACTATGATAAGCAACTGGATCATCTTTCGGCTCTTATACCATGTATAATGAATTCGGTCATATAGTAACCAGCTGGATCATTTCAGGTGAGACAGATGCAAATAGTTGCTCCAATGGAGAAGCATTTTAGTCTGCTCTATGCTATTCTTAAAGAACATATTGCTGATGACGTTGACTATAAGGTATTAACTTCAATCATGGTGTTAAATTTACTCAATTGTTCAATTATAGTAATTGCCTTATCTGTTATAATGAGGATGGGTAATTCCTAGCTCATTATTCTCTAATTCTTCTCCATATGTGAAACAAAATCATTATTTGAAAGTGTTAGGAACTAATGCTATGGATGAAAGTTATTGCTAATGTTAGCTAATTGTTCCTTAGGATAGGTGAACTTGTTATGAGAATGTTCTCTCCTGTTTTGTTGTACCTGTTCAGGGAATTCTAATTGATCTCTTGATGGATCCAGGTTCTTATATTCTGCACAACTGCTATGGTCACACGAATGGTTGCCGACCTTCTTGGTGAGCTGAACTTGAACATCAGAGAGATTCATTCTAGGAAGGCACAGAGTTACAGAACCAAGGTTTCTGACGAGTTCCGAAAGTCGAAAGGCCTCATCCTTGTAACTTCGGATGTTTCAGCTCGTGGGGTTGATTATCCCGATGTGACCCTTGTCATACAGGTAATTTGCTCTCTCATTCGGCCATTTAGCACATGTTAATGAGAAAGTTGCTGTCGGTACTATCTTTACTTGTATCTTATCACAACTTGAGCTTTTTAGACTGGACTTTGAAATGTCGACTAGTGTTATTCAAAACGCTCCTTTGCTTTTAGGTTGGCTTGCCTGCTGATAGAGAGCAGTATATTCATCGACTTGGTAGAACAGGACGTAAAGGCAAAGAAGGGCAAGGCATATTGTTGCTATCGCCTTGGGAAGAATTCTTTTTGTCTACAGTTAAAGACTTGCCTATAACGAAGGCTCCTATGCCCCTAGTCGATCCAGAGACAAAGAAAAAGGTCTCGCTTACGTTCTGGTTTTTTTCCCCCAATTACTGAAAGAAAATCAATTAAAATTAATATGTGAGAACCTCTAACATGAAATGTAAACAGGTGGACCGTGCTCTGGCCCATGTTGAGATGAAGAATAAAGAAGCTGCATACCAGGCGTGGCTTGGTTACTATAACTCAAACAAGACGGTTGGAAAGGACAAGTATAGACTAGTCGAACTTGCCAACGAGTTTAGTCGAAGCATGGGACTCGACAGTCCTCCTGCCATTCCCAAGCTAGTAATTGGAAAGATGGGTCTCAAAAATATCCCTGGCTTACGAGTAAAATAATTTGAAAGGAAGTTGCAACTTGTAATAGAGAAGGTATAAAGGAAACGATTCTTGCGCCAGAAAGTGAGGTAAGAACCAATTCTTTTCTCAGCCAATTGTTATAATTCATTTTCTTTTCTCTTTTAGAGTAGTGTGGGTTAAACTAGTAAGCTCAAGTTTGAAATATAAAAATCTTGTAGATTTGCCTTTCGAAATCTCCAAACTCAAGAATACATTCTTTACTTTTTAATTGACCCAACCCGAGCTATTCTTTTGAAGGGTTTTGACTACTCTATTCACCCGCAAAATTCAACTACTAGACAATATCAATAAACTATTATCCATGAAGTTATACATTTACTAGATAATAGCAATGAGGAGACCCTCGTTTATCATAATGGAAGCTTTTGCTCGGTTGATGATATCATCTATGTTAGTTGATTAATTTGAAGCTCCTGTTTTTGGAGGTCAAGTGAAGGCATTTCCTTGGAGAAACAATTAAAATACTTTTAGCATGAAAAAAGTTTGTGACTTTGGAGAAGACTTTGAAGGAGAAGGAAAAAGGAGAAAGAAGCTACATTGCAGCAATTATAGTGAAGTTGTTATGAACATTTAGAAACTAAACCTACAACACAAGAAGAGATTGCCAAGAGATGTCCTGCATGTAGCAAGAAGGCCATTCCACCTTTTCAGCAGTGGATCATGCATTTTGTGAAATGAGATTTCAGATTTTCAATGTGTTCATATTAGCCTTCTTAGATGACCAATTGGCTATAGTTGTTGCAATGTTTGCCATAAAATGTTTGTGATGATTAATTCAAACATCCTGATTGTTTTGGTAGGGCAAAACATTTAACCTTTTGTAATGAAAAAAGATTTCTATATGATAACTTCAGTTTTTTTCCCCCTCTATTTTTGCTTTGATTAAACAACGGCTTATGGCAAAAATGTATAACCCCAAAAATAACTATCGTACCTACTTATATACTCAGTGATATCCTTTGTAGTTAATCTTGTTAACATGTTTGTGGTAAATAAATGTACTTCCTTTTTTCAAAAAAGAAAATTTTAAAAAGTGGCCTCAAATGGAGGCAACATTATGACTACTCCTTATGTTGTGTTGAGCTAGGAAGTTGATAAAAATGCTAGAATTAAAAGGCAATCGTCTATACATGACTTTGTTTAATAACTATTTTATTTTTAAAAATTGACTTAGACATTACTTCCATCTTAACTTCTTTTTTTGTTATCTATATGTTCTACCAATAGTTTAAAAAATCAAATCAAATTTTGAAAAAGTAATTTTTGTTTTTGGAATTTGACAAGAAGAAATTTATCGTAACACGTAGGGGAGAAATAAACTTAATTTTTTTAAAAAAACAAATTGGTTACCATACGGTACCTTAAGAATTTAGATTCTTGAAGTTGCTTGAGGGTCGTTTAATTAACCTAGAAAATTAAATTAGATGCTCGTTTGATTGTGTTCCTTAAAAAATCAAACACTCAAACTAAGATCAAGGAAAGCTAAGATGTAAACTATTTGAATAGCTAAGTCATGTATCGTATTAATTTTTAATCCAAACCAGTTATGTAATGTTGTAAATTAAACACCTAATAAGCACACGGGCATACTTCCAAGTCTTACTACTCGGGGATCAAACATGTAACAATTACATGTTACAAGTCAATCTTCAGTGAAGCAAAACAATTATGAAAAAGTGATTAAACCAAAAATAACAGAAGCATTCATGAGAAACTCAGAGTTTAAGCAATCTAACAGCTAATGACAATTGGGTTTATCTTGATACTCCAAATACATCCCAAAGTATGAAATATAGTAAAGAGACAGTCAAGGGGTTTAGAGTGATTAATGGAATTAGAGGCAGTTAATTTGACATAAAAGAGAGAGAGAGAAACTATTTATAACAAACCGACAATATTATGACACTCTACACAACGCTGCAACATAACACCAAAAGAACTCTTGCCATGCTACGCTACTGCATGTCTTTATTTTCACTTTTGTTCCATAGCTTACCCAACACTTTTTGGCGGTGAAGGGAATCTGAGTTCAACTAAGTCATCCCATGGTTATCCTTCGCACCTTTGTTCCAAACCCTTTTATTCTGGTGATGAAAGAGTCTTAGCATCCAGTAAGAAGTTTCTTTCAATTTTTTAAAACTTTATTCAGAAGGGTTTGGCTAAACCTAAAGCATAGATCACTAAATTATCAATTAACATCTTAACTATTATCACCTAACACTTTTCACGACTCTGTTCGAAGTGCAAACAGTTCTTAATTTGTCACGTCGTTCCTAAGATAAAACAACCAAAATAATCGATCAGAGTTGCACTGAAACCGATCGAAAAACCAACACTATTGAATGACCTTGCTCGAAAGCTAAAGAGAGAAGTTTTTTAGAGAATTTTATATGAAGATATGATTTCGGATGATACAAAATGAGAAGAGAATGAGGGCTATATATAGCTTTGATTAACGTAACGCCTCAACGGTCATAGCATTATTACGAGATTTGTAACGCCTCAACGAAGGTAAACGGTCGTAACACTTGAAGACCTATTCAAAGTGCAACGCCTCAACGCGTTCAATGTTGTCTCAACGCATCATGATCTCAATGTGTCAAGGATCTCAACGCAAGGTCTCAATGCGTCAAGGATCTCAACGCCATACTTTGACGTGTTCAACGCCTCAAAATCTCAACGCCTTATGAAAAAACAATTTTATTAATAAAAAATTAAAATAAATAGTTTAATAAAAATATTTTATTCATCATCTCACCGGTGGCGGCGACGCGCGAGTGGAGATATCAACAATTCTACAATTATCTATTTTCTCACCCCTCTAAAACATCGGTGTCCCTTGAGGCTCAAACCCACAACATAAGGTAGAGATATATAAATGAACTTCCACTTTGCTTTCTTAGTAAGGTGAGAATATAAAGTTTGAATAAAATATTAATATTTATTTTTTAAGCAAGTTTATAAATTTTCATAAACAATTTCATTACGATTCCGTAAACGTGGCATTTCTTGCCATTGATTAACAAGATTAGCGAAAGAAAAGAATATGAAAAGGAGGTGTGTGATTTGGTAGAAAAGTATGAGTACTTAGTGCTGATAGTACTGTTATCATGAATGCGTTGATGTTCTGACACTTTTCTTTTAAAGAAAGATGTAACAGACAAGTGTTGTTCCTCATGCAAACTTCAAATCTTAATTTTACACAAATAGAAAATTCAAAAGTATACCAATCTTAGGATTTAATATATTTTAGTGTGAAACTTTCAAAGTCTCACAGAAAATGCAAATATGCTTCCAATAGTTAAAGGAGAATCAGATTGTGTCATTTTCATGGAATAGTTGTATGGAGTGAAGGGTAGGGAAAGAGAGAAAAATAAAAAGTTTTAAAGAAAAGAAAAAGAAAGAAGCTTATCTGTGATGGTAAGAACTAAGAAGACAGAACAGAAAAGAGAGTAAGAAAGATATTGAAAATTAATAATTATATTAAAAAGATTTGATTCCCCATCCCCATCCCCATCTACACCCACCAATCACCATCTTATCAAAACCCTTTCAAAATCAAAGCTTTAAACCCACATCCCAATCTTTCAACTCCCTCTTAATTGAGCCTTTATTTGGTTGGTTCCAAAATTAAGTGCTCTATTTTTTTTACCATTTTCACTTCATCCCTTCAATATTTTGAATTTCTCTCTCAAACAGAGAGAAATGAAGCTTGAATCTCATAACCCATTTTTCCTAAGAAACCATATGAGTTATGTTCTTCTCAAATTTGCCCTCTTTTTACTATTTGCTGCTCTTTCATTTCACATTTTTCTTTCTCTTTCTTTCAAACTAGTTTCATTTTCACACCCTTCTCTTGATTCAACAGATTTGGCTCAAACCCAACCTCAAAATGGTGACACATTTTGGCTTCAATTTCAATATTCTTACTATCTTCTTCATGTTTTGATCAAGATTTTCTTCTAGTTAATATTTGGTTCAAATGTTGAATGTTCTGTTTTTTTCATTGTCATGTGGTTTTTATTCAGATAGTAGAACAGAGTGTGATATGTTTGTGGGGGAATGGGTGGCAGATTCTATAGGACCTTTTTACACAAATGAGAGTTGCCATTTCATTGAGTCTCATCAGAATTGTATGCGAAACGGGCGGCCTGACACCGGTTATCTTCACTGGAGATGGAATCCAGTCGACTGCAAGTTGCCGAGGTTCGATCCCGGCAAGTTTCTTTGTCTAATGAGGAACAAATCATGGGCTTTCATTGGGGATTCCATTCAACGTAACCATGTCCAATCATTGCTTTGCATTCTTTCTCAGGTACAATAACTAAATTCAGCTCAATCAAATCTCAACCAATTATTAATGTTGTTTTCGAGTTCGTTTTTCGAGTTTAAACAGGTTAGATCAGTTGAGTAATTGTTGGTTTGAATGTGACAAAGGAAATAGAATGTTTTATGTCTAAGAAGTTCATTTTCATGCTAACTTTACTTTGTTTAGAAGCAAAGGAAGCTTAATGTTACATCTTCCTTTATGCTGCCATTATCATGACAACATGTTTAGCTAACTTCTACAGTAAACACATCAATTTTTGCATCCTCAATAATTCACCAATCAACCAACTACTATGAATATTAATAATTAACAACTCAACAACTCAAATGGGCCTCGTTTGTGAGTAATAATCAACCCCAAATTATTAACAGATATATCCTAATATAAAAAAATTAGCATATGTAACAAAATTTAAACCCAACTTTTGAAGTCTATGAATGATAGACTATACCATTAGTGAAAATCTATCGGCAATAAAGTATATCACTAATAAAAGTCTGTTAGCAATCAAATTTATCTATTTTTGTACTTTTTTTAAAAATGTTGTTGTACTGTGGATTGACTATGAAAAACAATGTTTTTCGAAAAAATTATTTTTATTTGAACTCTTATGATAAAAACCCATTTAAAATACACACTTTCAAACAGTTTTAAATTTTGTTTAGAGTAGTTGTAAACATTTGAATTTTTTTCTTTAAATAACTTATTTTCAAAATTTAACAATTGAAAAGCTAAACCAAATAATACCGCTCTGCCTTGATAATTATCATCTTGAGTGGGAACGAACATTAGTGGTGGAACTTCACTATTCATAAAATCTGGTTGGATTTCAGAGCTCAAAGCCCCACACCACATATTAGGAATAGACAATAGCTGACTTTGATTCTTGTCGTGTTCTTTTTTTATTCTTTAGCATCATTTATTTTGTGTGTTGATTTGTTATTTCTTTAGTACGGTTCTATTTTTAGTGATCAAAAGTCCCAATGATAATGTCCCCCAGGTGGAGGAAGCAATTGAGACATACCATGATGAAGAATACAGATCCAAAAAATGGCACTTCCCATCTCACAACTTCACTCTTTCAGTCATCTGGTCTCCCTTCCTAACCAAAGCAGCCATTTTCGAGGATATAAATGGAGTTTCAAGTTCGGAGATCAAGCTGCGTCTCGATGAGCTCGACGAAGAATGGACGCCACAGTACAAGGATCTTGATTATATAGTAATTGCTGGTGGGAAATGGTTTTTGAAGGCTGCTATATACTACAAGAACAACACCGTGGTCGGCTGCCATAACTGCTTGGAAAAGAACGTGACAGACCTCGGATTCGCTTATGCGTATCGAAAAGCAATCGGCTTGGTATTCGACTTCATTACACATTCTGATCACAAGGCGTTCGTTTTGTTTAGAACTACCATTCCAGATCATTTTGAGAATGGAGAATGGTTTAGTGGAGGGCAATGCAATAGGACAGTGCCCTTCAAGGGAGGGGAGGTTGAAATGAAAGATGTGGATATAGTAATGAGGAATATTGAACTGGAAGAGTTTGACAAGGTTGTTAGATCCGGAAATGGAAAGGCTCCAACATTGAAGCTTCTCGACACAACACGACTCTCGTTGTTGAGACCTGATGGCCATCCGGGTTTGTATAGGCAATTCCATCCGTTTGCTCATGGAAATAGAAAAGTTCAGACTGATTGTTTACATTGGTGTTTACCAGGTCCAATAGACTCCTGGAATGATTTACTATTCCAATTGTTGATTCATGTGTAACAGCATGAGGATGGGGATGTTTCACCATTTTTCACAACATTGCAATACAAAGTAGCAATATTTCTAAGAATTTTGGTTGCTTTGAGAGTCTGTTGTTTTACCTAGGAAATGGACTTAGTTATTTCAGGGTAAAAGAAGTAATATCTGAATTGAATTTAAGGTCATCTATCCCAATTGAAATATAATCTATCAATGGTAAACTAAAAAGTGAGCCTCAATTAATTATGTTTATTGTTGTTTACCAGCATCTCGTAATCATAATGAATTGTGGAACCCACCTCCAAATCTATAAGTGAAACACGTGAAGACACTTAATCTGATTATCCTTGAAATTTACTGCTACTATAATCAATATTGTTACCGTACAATATGAGAATGACAAACCCATCACAGTTACTTTTACCTTTACCTTTAGAGTCAAAGAGTAACAATAAATATGATAGATTTGTAATTCCAAGTAAACGTAATCAAAAGCAATTCAATTACATTTGCGATTACGATTTAGACTCATTATGATTAATTCATCAATGAAACTTCATCACAGAGTTTCCATTAAACGTGGCCTAAATGTTGTTTGTTTACATAATTTATTCTAACATAGATGTTGAAGAGGGTGATAGCCAGCACATAGCACTGGAGTTCCAATAATGAATTGATAAGCAGCCGAAATTACTCACCTGATAAAATTATCTGCTCCATCTCCGGCCATGGAAATTTACTGCTGTTACCCATGTTGCAGCGATGAGAATGGATGAGAATGGCCATGACGCTTCGTACCGACCTCCCCAAGTCCAATGAAACCTTACCAATGGACAGCCAAAGCACAAAGGAAGAAATTTTATATCATTTGAGAAACAAATTACAGATAAGCCTTTGTTCAAGTAATCCAATCCAACACGTCAAAATCGAATTGAATGTTAAAACTACAACATTACACAGAACTCGTGCACAAACAGCCTAAAGATATAGGTAATACATATTATGCCCATTTGTGTGCTTTCAAATAGCAATTCCCCGTCTTTTTGCCGCAACATTCATGCATTGTGCACAAAGGAAAGCAAAAAAAGAAGAAAAAAAAATCATACTATACTAGGAGGATCACCAGCCCAGCTGCAAACAGCTCGAGGCCAGCGTGTTCTGATGCAATCGACCAGTGGGGCATGTTGAGATGGTTCCGGTTTAGAAACCTCAACATCCTTACTGGCAGATTCGTTTCCTGCCAAAGCAGAAGAAACAGGCACATCTGCCATGAATTCCTCTGGAGTCCACCGTGGTGGAACCGAAACTTTCAATTTGGTGAGCCTGGGCCTTTGAATTGGAGTCTCACCTCCATAGGCTATTTGGTTTCCATTTAAATCGGACTTGGCAATCCCGTTAAAGTGATAAAGATCGAACACTTTTTTACCCATCAATCCTGTTGAATCTTTGAGGCCTCCAAAGTTCTTGTCCAACTCCAGAATTGCCTGCCAGAATTCACTCCAGACAATAAATCCTGTACTGCAAAGATGGTCAAGTTTCTCGGGTTGAAGCTTGATATTGGCTTCCCTGAGAACTTGATGAAAGCCTTCGACACTGATGAAACCACCCCCTCCACTCTGGTCTTGGCTATCAAATGCTTTCCTTATTTGCGACTCCCTTTCTTCCAGTTCATTCTCATCCTGTACAGAAGAATCGAAAGCGAAGAGAACAGTGTAGTGTGACTCACTCCCAACCACCCATATTGGCCATTTTGGGCATTTAAGATATTGGCCAACTTTACAGAAATTGAGAGATTCCAACAGAGTTAGGAATCCAACTTCCACGCTTTTTGATATGCCTTTTAGGGACATTCCACCACCTAAGTCCATCTTTCCATCGAACACATTAGGGACGGCTTGTCCACAAAGCAGTAGGTTCACAATCTCCTGTTTCATGCCAATAAAAATCGTATATATATAATATATGTATATATAAACACACAGAAACCGAAGGAAATCACACGATTCAATCAAATAGAATGAAAATCAAAAAACCTGTGAAGCATGACCAAATGGAGCAGTGACAAGAGGAAGGCTTGGATCATCCCTATCAGCTTGTACCATATCCTAAAGAAGTAAAATTTAACTGGCATTAACAATATAAAGATCCTAAAAGGATAATCAGAAAGTACCATCCAAGTTCAACTCAATTATCAGAAATTACAGAAATTAAAAGGTCTTGTGGAGAAAAAAGAAATCAGACATTAGGGCTCACAATGTATAATGCCAATGGGCACTTATAACAAGCAAATTATAAGTCAGTACTTACAAGAAATATCAACCACAAATAAATTCACCACCACTTTGCAAGTTATAAACCAAAGACATGAACATTATAAGACAAAATGTATGAACACTTGTACTGCCAAATCCCTCCTATCCATTTTTCTTGATGGTTTGGCTTTCTAAAATATCTGAGTTCTGGCCACCTTTTACAGAAAACAACCATGATACTGCCTTAGTGTCAGTGATAATAGAACCCTCAATTCATTGGTATTTAATCTTAAAATCACAGGAAAAATTAAATCTGACGATTAGTTGAATGAACGTGATTTCACAAAAATACCAGTCCTCGTGAAAGTAAAGCAGAAATCAGGAATAGCAAGGCGCCCATACGACTCTGAAAGACAGGAAGAGCTGCAGCGAGCCTCTGTAATGCACTTTCCTGTGATGTGCATGTGGTGACTCTCAGCACTTTCTGCAAATCCAAGCCTGATTCTATTGAAAGACCTTCAAATGCATTTGTCTGTGGAACAAAAAAATATGTATCACATCAAGAATAAAAAGAAAACAAGCCCTTGACGGCCCAAAAAGAAAATGTAATCACTGGATTCAAGCATGACCAACTGATTCTTCAGAATGCATCAATATCAAGCCAAATCTAATATACCTCATTTTCTGCACTGTGTCCAGATCCTTCAACGTTGTTTCCAGGCACACTTAAAGTTGCTATTACAGCATTTCTATTAGCTCCACATAGAAACAATATCTCACTCATGCTTCTGATCAAAGCCCTGCCAAAAGAGTTTACACATTGCTTGAGTAAAAAATTTCTAAGCATTTAAATTTTGACTAATACTCATTCTATAAAAGATTATTTGCTAGGAAAGTTACATATAATGATAAAAATTTTAATTGTGACTTGCAATACCTATATAGGACAAAAACATCTTTGAAGAAATTGGTATATTTTTTTCTAGTAAGAGATTCAAGCCCTTAAATGCCTGTAATTGTATTTGTTCCAGAATTTCTTGCTGGTGCGTTGGAGATAGGGAGGCTATGCTCATAGTTAAGAGCATATCCGTAACATAAAAACTTTAATCTTCCGAAGAAGACAAAAACCTCAATTCAAACCAAAAAGAAAATTTAGATTAAATGAGTCCTTATAAACATAAATCACAAAGACTACTAACTTCCACACATTTGTATTCTTAAGCATGCCTGATTGAGTTATCACTCACTCAGCACTTGGAGGGATTATTTTACACTTGTTTATGAATAATGCAGGATGGGTGGGTTTCTGACTTTAACTAGTTTGTCCGCATTCACGGTTGTCTTATGTGCTATATCATATATGAATCACCAACTTAAGAATATTAAAAGTGAAAAAAAAAAAAACAAACATCAGTCTGCACTTTTTGTACATAATGCAGGTGGATTTCTGACTTTAACAAGTTTGTAAATTTAAGGTTGTATGGTGTATTAGACAAAAGGCCATGCTCATTCTCCACTGCCGCCAAGATGAAGTGCATGGGGTGAGAAACTCATTGCTGGAAAGAAAATTCGTAGACTTGTTGAGTAACCTTGAAACCAAATAGTGGCTAGAAAATCATATAAATTACATAAAAATGTGCAACTAAACATGCATTTGAACAAGAATCCATGCACTACAGAATCTAGCTTGCTCAAGCACACAAGTCCTTCAAGCAGGAAAATTGACAAACTAACAGTGACATCAACGTATATCCATTCTTTTCAGTTTTCACACAAAGATTGATCACCTTCTTTTCACATCTTCGGTAAGAGCAGCAAAATTATTTGATGCAACACATTCACTGCTAGACAATCGACTTGAACCTAAATTCTGTGCCATGTTTGATGCAACTTTACCAAATTCATCCGGAAAGAAAAGAATGTTCTTCAGAACAAATGCCTGTCATAACAAAACCAAATAGGCATAACTAAAAAAAATTACAGACCAAGTGAATAATATAAATAGAAAATATTAGACATATATATGGCTAAACAGTAGATAAGACAGACAACATCAAATTAGTTAATTGTCTAAAATAGATTCATTTGCATCGTGCAAAACGTTTTTTTTTTTTCTGCTTTTTTTTATATCTGTTAATGTCCAAACCAGCTTATGTGCACCTCAATTAATCTTACGGAACAACTTGTTTGATCCTATAATATTTTGGTGTCAAGGAAACTAGTAGGAAATTAATTCCTAGGTAGGTGGTCACCATGGATTAAACCCATGACCTCTTGGTTAGTTATTGAGACAGTTGGAAATTAGGGGCTACTGTAGTGTTTATAGCCCCAAGGGTATTTTAATTTATTGTACCCTAGTTTTATTTCCTTTTTTGTTAGGGCTTATTATAGCCTATGTATATCCTTCCCTCTTGTACTCTTTTGATCATTAGAAAATAATAAGAGCGGCTTCTATCGTGGTTTTTTCTCCCTGTAGTAGGGTTTTCCACGTATACCTTGTTTCTTCTTTTCAATCGAGACTATGTCTCTTTTTTACCATTAGGTCAACCCATGATGGTTATTCTACAAAACATTTTAATTAATAAGTAGTGGGGGTGGAGGAAACAATCCTCTAACTCATGGTCAGGGGCACATGTTTTTTATGTCAATTGAGCAACTTGAGCTATGCTCACTTTAGTTGTCCTGCAAAAATTGAACTACTCATGATAAGGAAAAATTATCCCTCCAAGTTCCACATTTAGCTATGCAATCAAGAATAGTATATTTAATCAAGTCTTTTAGACCAGTTAACCCCAAATTTGGCAGCCATAAATCCTCAAAATAGAGATCTTTTTGAAGAGTGAATCTTCCTGGCCATTTTACAAGAAGCGGAAGATTCTTATTATGAAAATTACTAAAACTCAATCCTCTAAATGGAATAGGAAGTTTCACCTTGTTCCAAGTTACCAATTGGGATCCCACCACTTTATTTGTTAACATCCCAGTACAAGTCCCACATATAACTTTTAGTCATAGATGGAACCTTCTTGGAGAACCAACAAGTGCACGTGCATTGCGTAGGTAGGTTCGAGAGAGAGATCTGCAAAAGTGTGAGCATTCTGCCTTAGGAGAGTGAATTGCATTTCCAGTTTGAAGCTTATCAAACAATGTTCACGATGATCATCTTCTCAAACTTGGTACATTAAAGAGTTTCCATCAAGAGGAAGCCCTACATAGACCTTCAGCCGATACTGAACATTACAACCCACCCAATCTACCAAACCTTTAATTTCAGGTAGATACCTTCACTTTTAAACTTGTGAGGTTAATGTTAAAGACAGAAGGTGCTTCAGAAACTTTACTAATATTAAAGAGATTTCCATGTAAGTGAAGGGAACAAGAACAGTGTCATCAATAAACTGAATGAAGTTAATCATAACAAAATTTCCTGCATTGAAGCAATCCAAGTGACCCAAATCAAGGCCCCTAACAAGCAATCTGCTTGCCATTACCAATGCGACAGCAAAGCAAAGGTGAGAATCTGTTTGATTTTCTTTGATTCCAGAGTTTTCCGTCTTCTTATTAATAATACTTGAGAAGTTTGCACAAGAAAGACATAATTTTTTCTTTTTTGAAAAGGAAACAAGTCTCTATTATTCATTAGTAAAAGAGACAAAGCTCTAAGTACAAGAGGATTATACAAAGAGCGAAAACAAAGACATAAACTTAAACATAGGCAAACACAAAAGAGCGAAATAATAGCTAGGTTCAGCAGGAGCACCCGGACCCCCTTAGCACCCTAATCATCTCCTTTTAAATGAGACTAGTAAAGATTGAGACTTTATAAATTTAGCCTGATAACTAGCTCATAGGGATAAATTACCTAACTTAGAGCAAAAATCCAATGGAAACAAATAGCAAGCTAGGTAAACTGAATACAAAAGAAACATAAAAATGATAACAGAAGGCCTAGACGATGGCGCTGAGGATGACGAGATAACTAAGGGAACACCAAGGGGCTGGAATAATGCGACCTGAACGAGTAAAAATCCTCAAGGAGAATGGATGAAGGCTTGCCAGTTCAGAGCGATGACTTGCAGCGGGTAGTCTTTGAATTTTCTACTAAGAGAGAACCATGAGGAAGCATTTAACCAGCGAGTTATTATCTATCTGACCATAGTGAGGCTTTATCGTGAAAAACCCTTTGATTTCTCTCAAACCACAATTCAGACAGGATGGCCTTAACTGCATTAACCCACAATAGAAGGGCCTGATTCTTAAATATGGGGCCAACAAGTATCTGGTAAATATTGTTGCTGCATACCTTGTCAAAGGACCGGGTGAGCTTGAATGTACTAAGAAGCTTGTACCAGCATTTGGCAGCATACTCACAACTAAAGAATAGGTGTTGAAGGTCCTCATGAGCGCTAAGGCATAGTGGACACACGTGAGGGGACATAATGTGGTTCGAACACTTATCTTTGGGAAGATTGTTGGTGTGATAGACCCCCTATATTTTCCTTCCTCTTCCCGCTCCACCCCACGCAGTTGGCTGGAGAAAAATGGAGAAGGGGATTTTTGTGGGTCCAAGTGTTGGTGTTTGGAAAGAAAAGGAGAAGCTGGAAAGAAAACCCGAAGCATTTGTAACTTTCACCAAATAAAGGAAGTTGGGTGTTATCTGGATTTGAATGGAAAGAGGAGAGATATCAGCCAAATCAAATGGATTTAATGGGGATTTGCCTGTTCTGAGTTTAAGGTTCAATTGATTCGAGGCATCATAAATGTGAAGCAAGGGTCTATCAATTTGAAAGGGATTTGGACAATGAATGGAGAGTGGTGATCAAATTGTTGCTCCAATCTCTGGGCAAGTGTCGAGTAGTTGGTACGTTGCACAATCACCATTGAGCACCAGTCGTATTGTTGGTGGACAATTGAAAGTGATCCAAGGGTCTAAAAGGGTTGGCTGATGAGGCTTATCCATGAAGTGGATTGAGGGCTACGTTAGTACCACTGCAATAAAGATCTTTGTTCTGTTTTTTTAGGGGAGGCTTCCCTGAGTATAAAAAATCAGATAGTAGATAGAGAACCATCCCTTCTTGTTATCTTCTGAGGGGTTGTAAAGCTTAGTTGTGTGACCAAAGTGAAGGAGTTGTGTGAGTTCGGCAAAATAGCCATTTTTGTTGTGCTTTTCCAACCAAAAGGTATTATTACCATCATCCATCTTTCCAAAAAACTTATGGTTATGAGGATATTTGCAAAGGCTATTGAAGGATGAGACAAGCTAATCAAGAGTTAACCATGAAATACAGAGAGAATAGAAGAGGATCTCCCCTATTCAATTATTCGAGCTTGTGACCTAGCCAATTCTTCTGGTTGAATGGAAAGATTTTCCAATCTATAAGAATTGATCTGGAGGAAAAATTAGCCGAAGAAGGATCGGTAGTAGCACCCATGGTGGCCGAAGCCAAGGACACGGTTACGGAACAGAGGGAGTAAGGAGAAAGGAGAGAGAAGAGAGCATTTCTCAATCTTCTATGAAATGCGGAAGTTTTAGATACAATCTCAAACTTCTTACTGTTTCGTTTTGTTTTCCAATTTCTGTTATTTTTCCTTCCGTTTTTATCTTTCTTCTTTTCCATTTCTGTTTTTATTCCTTTTGTTAAATATGTGTGGATATTTCAAAATATGTCAAATATACACACATTTTTATTTTTGTAAGGAAAAAGAAAGTAATAATGTGTCCCAATGTGTTGTGTCCAACTTTTTTTAAGATTAGCATGTCTCCATGTCAATGTCCTGTTGTATTCGTGTGGTATGGCAATGTGCTTCTTAGAAAATTATTCTCTCTAAAAGTGAGTTGCTTGGGATTAATGTTAATGGTTTTGATTTTGAATAGATGTTGAACACATTTGGTTGTAAATGGGGTTGTTGGTTGTCTACCTACTTGTGCTTGCCTTTGGGTGGGAAGGCTAGGGCAACTACTTTTTGGCATCTGATTGTTGAGAGGATTTGACATAAGCTTCATAATTGGACGTACACCTTTATCTCTAAAGGTTATGGCTTTAGGCACACAATCATTCAAGCTACACTTTCTAACAGTGGTGGATCAAGAAATTTTATTGACTGGGGGCTTTATAATTCAGTAAAAGTAATCTTGAAAAAAATGTAAGGAGTGAAGCTTGAACCTGGGTCTAAAGGGGACTTGGATGACAGTTTTACCACTGGGCTAGCTTGTTATTGGTATTACTTCAGTTTTTTATAAATATTATATAAAGAGCATAAAGTTAAGGGGAGTTTGAGCTCCCTGGGCCTATACTAAATCCGCCAATGCTTTCTAGCATGCCTACTTATTATTTATCCTTGTTTCATGTTACTTCGTTGATCATCAATAACCTAAAAAGGTTGTTCCCAACTTTTCTTGTAAAGGTTTTTGTGGTGATGGTGATATGCATAATGTGAATTGGGAGGTTACCCAGCAAGACGCTGGTATTGGTATTGGCAATTTTCCCCTAAAGATTCATTTGTCAGACTATTGGCTTGGTTGTAGTCATGCGCAACGTTGCATTGGTAATAGTTTTTCTACTTCTTTTTGGAAAGATTCTACGCTCAGTTGTGGTTTATCTTTACTACATCCCCCCACCTTTTTTTTCTATGTCTACACACTGATGATATTGTGGCTAATGTGTGGATTGATAGTCCAACTTCATGAGATCTACATCTTCTACGTAATCTTAATGACTTGGAGATTTCTAAATGGGCAACTTTATCTCCTAACTTATCTTTTATTAGAATCTGCCCTACATCGGATACTTGGACTTTGACTATTGATCCCTCTTCGAATCTCTCATGGCAGATTTGGTGGGTTGAATGGGTTCGGTTGATTCTACTAGTAAGGATCTTTACTCTATAGTTTATTGGGATCATTATCCAAAAAAAGATCAATTTCTTGGTGCTATTAATGGGACTGATAAACCACAAAGGCAGATGCTTTACATGCATCTCTCCCCTTCTTAGTGCCACTTGTGACGTTGACACGTTGAATCTCCACCTGCCACTTGTGTGGTTGACATGTTGAATCTCCACCTCACTTATTTGTTCATTGTTCTTTTGCAACTCGTAGCTGGAATGTTATTTTGGAAGCTTATGGCTGGTCTTTGGCTTGTCCTAATTCTATATTTGATCTTCTAGCTTCTTTATTAGTTTTTTTTTTTATAAGAAACAGTATCAATGGTATTTATATAAGAAATCCAAAGATAACAACTTAAAGGCAAGGGCCAAGATAGCCCTT
>JBBPDJ010000001.1:4544530-4582205 GCA_037974625.1 Cucumis cinereus
GAAAGATTTGGAGAGGAAGAAATATTTTGAGAGATATTTGTAAAGGAAGAAGAGGAAGAAAAAAGAGAAACGGAACAGGAGAAACCTTTTTTTTTTCCACAAATTCCTAACAATTATAGAAACGTTTCTCAAATTTTTGGAATAAAAAACAGGGAACGTTATCAAACACATCCGTTTCTTAAAAAATTAGAAACAGAAACAGAAAATAGGAAACAGAAACGTTACCAAACGGACTCTAACTCTCCTCTCACGGAGTAGGACTTGAGGGTGGATGGAGCCCACGAGTGGGACTCCCTATGAATTTTAAAAATACTGTCTCTTCTAATACAAAATATGATTTCAGGGTGGGATAAGAGATTTTCAAGTAGGAGGCTCACTTATTGCCATATATCTTTTTGTGATTATTGTGGAATTATTGTCTCATTTGTTGAATTCTCCACTTTATTTATCTATGTTTTGCTTATGGTTTTTAATTTTAGAACCGTGGATTGCATAGTTGGAGGCATTGTTCAATTATTTGAATTATAAGGATCGTCTGAAAGTTAAGGGAGTAGTCTTCATGCACAAAGATGAGGCTAGGATGTGGTGGAAGTCAATTGAAGTTGCAGAAAATTAGATCGATGAACCTATCAAGTGGACAAAATTTTTTTAATTCTTTAATAAAATTTCAATGTATGTAATTCTTGTACAAAACACTTTATTTTTATTTTTTTCTTCCCAAATCAATCTATTAAACAAAATTCACGTAACAATTACTCATGGATAATAATATATTTTATTATGTCACTTCTATTTATATAAGTTAATTTATAACTTTTACATTGCAACTATGTATATATATTTTCATTTTCCTCTTTTTCCCTACTATAAAATTTAATGTCAAATATTGATAATTTAAACTTAATGAAATATATATTGAAAATTTTGTATGGATGACCCATTCGGCCAGCCCAATATGTAAAATGACCCATTTTTTTAAGATAATGCCAACTGGCCCCATGCTTACGTCATAAGAAATGTGAAATTACTGCTTTGCTCTAACCTTTTGCCCAACGAAATTTGAAAGCCCCTCAAACGATTACACTTCAAACGTAAACGACTTCTTTATTTTGCTCGTTCTCGGCCTTCCATAGTACAACCATCTCATTTCGTTTGAAATCCATCAATTTGTTTCTAGATTTCTCTTACACTTGCGTTCTACAAGTCCAATCTCCTCATAAGTCATTTTAATATTCATGTCATTTGTGTTTGAGATTGAATTTTGGGAGTTCATTTTTTTTTTTTTTTTGCATGTTGTATGGTTGGTTGTTCAATTTTTTGGATTTCAATCTATAGTATTCAGTTTGAAGATGAATAACGTTGAGGGTCCAGTGAATGTGAGCAAGAGACGTTATGCCAATACCAGTGATACAAACCGAGACATATATGAGTGAAACAGTTATGAGCAATCCTAGCAAGGCAAACATAAAAGTGTTTAACTAGACACTTATGAGCAAGCCTAACGAGACACTTATGAGCGAGCATAGCGAGACTTATGTTAGCGAGAGAAAAATAGAATGCTTTTACTGATTTTTTTTTCCTGAAAATTTGTAACTGATGGAATCTTTATTTATGCTATGCAGGACTCAATTAAAATGACAACTCGTATCAAATTACCTGTGGTTGATCGCTCACCTTGCAAATGCAAACAAGACAGTGTTGAATAAGCTAACCCCACATTAGTTAGAGATGTTCAAGAGAATATTTTTAGACGATTTGTAGACATGAACATGGTATTCAATAGTCTGATGGTCCATCATATGTTATTGAGAGAAGTGAAGACAAATAAAGGTGACTCAATGATCTTCTGTGTTGCAGGAAAGACTATCACTTTTTCGAAGGATGATTTTTGCTTATGATCAGTTTGTGGCGATCGCCCACACAAGTTGATCGAGATGAGGAGTCCTCACTTGAGCTTCAAATGAAGTACTTTGGTAAGCAATCTACAATGGTCTCATTCCACTTTTATAGCTTGGAAGAAAGTATAAGGATTTGAAGTTTGAGAACGATGACAATGTTGTGAAGATCACCCTAGTATAGTACACAAAGATTGCAATGATAGGAAAGAACAAGCACAAAGGTGCAGTTGAAATTCAGTTGTTCAAAGATGTCGAAGACATTGAATACTTCAATAGACTAGACTTGGGTACCATTATTTGGGAGAGGACAATCGATGCCCTGGAAACCGCATTGAATGACAAAGTCAGTCAGTACAAAAAGAATGCAAAAAATAATAAAAATTATGTTGTGAAATACTCGCTCCGTGGGTTTCCACAAGCATTCCAGGTAAATTATCATTTACATAATCATGTTGTTTACTTTTCTTAACCATTTGAATTTTAATACATTATTTTTCTAATTTACGCATGAGCGTACAAGTTTCTATTGACATCAATAGCGAAAAGTATTATCGACCGAAGAAGTAAGTAGTCGTGCCTCATATAATGTGTTGGTCATGTCCCCACTCGGTGTCCTTCAAAGTATTGGAGAGAGACATTTTTGAGTCCCCAAATGTATATACTTGATGCATAATTAAATTATATGGTTTTAAATTTAAACTATTAACTAATCTGTTGTTAATGCAGATAAGGGTCAAGGAGAGTCTTGTTGTTACCGATGATGAGGTTGAGTTTAGGGATACCTCAATAGACAGACGACCCGTCTTCGATCTTGGTATGAACGATGAAAGCTCTAGAACCTATAACTCGTCGAGTAGTAGAGATTCTTTGGAGGGTTCAGTGAATGCTAAAGATTATGCGATAGACAAGGAAAATGAAAAGAAGATAAAGGAAATGTTTCAAAATGTAGATGTTGGCGGTAGCAACGAGATTGTCACTACTAAGAATGATCGCGATGAGGTTCCTCACAACAGGCATGATAGTCCCCAAGAGCACATTGAAAGAATGAGGGATGATGGGCATGACCCTTTCAAAGATGTGAGCCATAGGGAGGGAGCAAAACGTGGACCATCTGTCCATTCATATCTATGAAGCATTGATAGCTCAATTTGGAGGTTGGATAACTATGTTTCGTTATTAGATGATTATCTATCAAAGTTGAGGAATATATGATCGATGTGAAGTCACAGTTATCCATTATAACATTTGTGCTTCAGTCCATGAGCAAATATGTATCCAGTATTGTTAGTTGTATTTTAGCTGACACGTGCTTTAAGTTACTAATTCGTACGATGTCTAATGCAAGGTTCCACTGTGTTTCAAGTGACAACATGCCCCACCTCACATACGGGTGATGATGGCACGATGTCACTTACTAGAGAGTGAGGACGTAGGTATTTTCCCTCGCATGTCACGTTTTGTCGTAGCTTATGTTGATGTGAACTCGTATACTTTGCAAACTTGAACATATCATACCCTCGTAGTTTCATCGCACACAAGCTCTACTTACAATTCTCTCCGATACATTTAACAATGAACAATGACTTCCAAGACTTCTTAACTCTGTATTCGAATTTGTTGTTGATGGACATGATAGACAATCTCGTTTTCAAGTCCGCCTTACTAAAAAATAGCTCGCCAACTTCAGCGTCTGTCCTAAACGATGATGTACCATGCACAATGAACTCTGCTTTAAAACTTGAAAACGCAGATTGTGTAACATCCCAAAAAAAAAATTTGAGATAATTTTCGTTTAATTATCTTAAAATAATAAGTTGGATTTATTTTGAGATCTAATTTGTTTTGGGATGTTAATTATTTTGATTAAAAAAGTAAATATATATGGGTATATATATATTTAATTGAGATGGTGAAAAGATGGGATATAAATGAGAGAGAGAAGATAGGATTTTGGAAAAGAAATAATAATAATAAAGTGATTATTATTATATTATTATTATTATTTCTTTATTATTTTCCTTTCTTTCTTTTCCTTTCCCTTTCTTCTTTCTTCTTTATTTTTCTCTTTATTCTCTTCCCCATCTCTCCCGCGCGCAGCTCTCCCCGGACTTCTCTCTTCCGCACGAAGATCGCCGCCGCTTCTCAGCTGTTTGTCATCCACCACGTATCACGCCGCGTCGCGCCAAATCATGGAGGCCCATTCGCATCGCCAAACCTCCTGTGTCGCTCAACGTTTTCGCATGCCGTCGGTGCACGCCGTACAAGACCCGCACCGAATCTTTGCATTTCTTGACCCCCCTGAACATGCCGCTGGCAATTCCTCCCTCTTTCGTGCGCTGCCGAGACGTGATGCGCCAGATCTGCTCGCCACGAGTCGCGTCGTCGTCTCCTTTTGCACGTCGTGAGCTGCACCGCCTAGATTTGCTAGATCTGCCAGTCCGTGAGTCGTCCGTCCCGCACCACGCCTCTACGTGCAGATCTAGTGTCGTCTGCCTCGCGTTGCGCTGTCACGCTAAATTTCGACGTCTTTTTGGAAATTTGGGAACGAACCGTTGGATTAAATTTTGGGTGTTTGATGTAGGATTCGGATACCCATTAGTGAGCAAATTGGGAGTTTTTCTAGCATAGTTATATTTGCGGATTTCGCTACGATTTGGGTTGGATTTCATAGAGATCGAGCGACCGTTGGGTAAGTTTGGGTTAAAGGTGTTGAGGTTACTTTCGATCATTAGTTGCTATGGAATTTATTGAATGTATTGTGGTGTTTAGGACGATTTCAAGGAGTTACTTGTGCAAGTCGAGGTTTCATTCGGTAATTGAGGTAAGGGACTTACTACTGGTTCCTCGACAAGTAGTAAAGATACTTATGAAATTATTTATGTGACATTTGAGTTGTTTGATGTGGTGATATGTTGTATTGACTGATTAGGTAACGGGTTTAAGTTATTTTAATTAATAATTTTTATGGAAAATTATTAATTAAAATTAGATGTATAAGGGATACTTCTACTGAATCCACGCCTTTGGCGAATAAGGTGTGAAAGATGATTATTTTGCCTACACTGTGGTATTAATTTTAGATTCTTGTATATGTTTTGTGTGGATTAAGCATGACCTGTCGTTCTTTTGAACTGTGTTATCTACTGCACGAGGATGTAAACTGCTGATGTGATCACTATGTTTACTGCATTGGTTTGTTGGATATGGTGTCTGTTAACTTTACCTAATAACTTTATATACTTGGTGGTGGAATGGTGTGGCAAGTCTGTGTGGTGTATTGTCGCGAGGGTCGGTTAACAAGTCTGTGTGGCGTATTGTTCCGACAGGGTCAGATAGCAAGTCTGTGTGGCGTATTGCTCTAACAGGGCCAGTTAACAAGCCTGTGTGGCGTATTGTTCTGGCAGGTTGGCTAACAAGCCTGTGTGGCTTATTGTTTTGACATGACTGTTCCTACTAAACCAATTGATTGTGTGTCGTAGAGTACAAGTTATTAGAGAGAGTTAATGGTCACCTAATGGACTCGAGGATATGCTTATGTTGAACTGTATGTTTATGGTTTGCGTGTTAAGCAGGTTATTAAGTATCAATGTATAACTCGTATGTCAAGCTTAACGGTGTGGTACGCTGACATGACATGTTTGGTTAGATGATGAATTGCTTGATACTGAATTATATGATGAGTTAACTAAACGGTTTAGTTAACTGCTGGTGATGGTTATGAGTTGAGTTAACCGAATGGACTAACTCCCGCGTTGTCTATTGGTGATGTGTTATCTATGTTGAGATGAACTGGATGGCTTTGTGATGACCTGTTAGGACGGATTGTTACGGAAAAACCAATGAGGTCGTGTGGCGATATGTTCTTATGGTTTGCTATGGAAAAACCATAAAACAGGGTAAGGGTGTGAGGTGTTTGTGGTTCTCATTTTTGAACTAATCTTCATATATGTGCTTATGAATGTTTTGGACTAAGATTGCATGTTTTGGGACTGTTGTAGCTGTTAACTTTATCTATTAGCCATGTTGTACTCGGTATGTGGGACATTAGCTGTTTTTGCATGTGGATCCATAGGTTTGCTAGGACGACCCTAACATCGGGCAATATGGGCGTTTCTACCAAACCATTTGACTGTGTGTCGTAGAGTGCGGTTAATAGAAAGTTAACAGTTAACCTAGTGGGCCTAGTAGTGGGTTCCTTACTGGGTATTTCTATACTCACCCTTTTCATGTTTATTTTTCAGGTAAGTATGAGGAAACCGGCGACGGACAGGAAGAATTAGTGACCATGTGTTTGAAAACTTTATTACAAATGCTTCCGCTGCAGTCTTTGTGTTGTTATTATTGGCAAATGTTTTCGCTATAATTTGTAAAGATTATGAGTTTTTGTTTAAGTAATGACATCGGGTTAAGGTTGAAATTTTGGGACGTTACAGATTGTGAGACAGCTAAAGCAAATGTAGAACCATACACATCCATAGGGTAATAATACATATCATTCTGACAATTGATCGTGTTGGTTTCATGTCCTAAAAACTTGTAGATAGTAAATGTAATTCGTTGACTATTGATCGTTATTAATAAAGAGTATTATTCCAATTTAAATAAAGAGTTAATGATTATTTGATTATCTTTGTCTTATTAACCTAAATCCAATAAACTAACATCCTAAGCTGATTTATGAGTCTTGGATTGTAGAGACATACATGGATCAATGTTCGAGATACAACTTAAAGGGTCTATAGTATAGGGATAAGGTTGGGTACCATATCCTGGTAACACTATGGATACGATCCACTTTGTATTTATGATACAAACACAATGATCTAATGTGTTCGTGTAGGTGACACGCGAGTGAGGTTATCCTATGCAATGAGTTTGCATAAGACTAGACCACGAAATAGTAACCACTAGATGTAACTTCGTTGACAAGTTAGGTTTCTATTTCAACATGATGACCTAGGCAATTTAGTTAGCGTATTATGAACTCCTGTTCATAAGAAATTGTTCTTTGATTTGTACGGGTGAGAGTGACCAGATTGTCGACTCAATAAGCCTACCATTTTGGAGACAAGATCGAGCGGAGAGTTGGAAACATAATCACACAAAATTAAATTCACTGATTCCCGACTTTAAGGTAAGTAGATGAGTGTTTCCTTAAACGAGGAGGAAGAGAAGATTAAGAAGAAGAAGAAGAATTACAGAAAGAAGAAAAAGAAAAAGAATAGAAGAATTAGAGATGTGTACCTGGAGATGCCGCAAGATGAGGAAGATGAAGAAGGAGATGTCGTAGATGAAGAATGAAGAAATTTGGTGATGCCGGAGAAGAGCGATGGAGAAATCGAAGTCTAAGCAAGAAGAAGAAAAAATTGATGGGCGACTAATCGGGTGAAGATGAAAATTTCGCGTGGGTTGGGTGATTAATCGGGCATGAAAATTTCATGGGTGGGGCTTTTTGGATATTTTGCCTTTTGATTGGGCTGGGCTTTTATATTTAACAACATTTTTCTATTGAGTGTAATTATTTTATTTTTCTTTTCTATATTTGAAAAGACCCCTTTAATTAATTGTTAATTTAATTTTGATTTGCTTGAAATTAAATAACTGTGAAAACGTTGAGATTCACCTACCTAATCCCAAAATTCTTTTTGGTGTTTTAATAAACATAACAAAAAAAAAAAAAAAAACACACACACACACACAAACACAAACACAACACAAAAGAAAAAAGAGATTGACATAAAAAGTTTTTTCCTCTCTAAATTTTTCTCTAAGAAATCCATAAGTCCCAAAGAGCTTTCCACAAACCAAATCTCATCTAGTTAGAGAATAGAAAAAGGTTGCAAGTAGTGGTGCCCTCACATTCGGTGATTTGTTGTTTCTATAATTATTTCTAATGTATTGGTATTTTTATTTTTCCAATTAAATTTGAATAATGATTTTATTAAATCTTCCGTTGCGAAAGAGCCTCATTCCTTCAATTTTATCAAGTTTATACATGAAAATCTGTTTTGGATCTTGATTATTATGATGAGTGTGTGGTGAGACACACTCGGTGTTATTTTGAGTTTGAAAAGCATAGAAGTGTTCTCCTCTTTTCAGGTGTGGTTAGTTCATTTTTTCTGGGGAGATTATGCCGAATTTTTTACAAAATTTTATAAGGACATTTGACAAGTGCTTAGAATAGAACTTTCATGCCTCGATCTAGATTAGAGGGAAAATTCTAGAACAAGATGTGACAAGAATGCATGCTGAAGTTGATTTTAAACAAAAGATTTAAACTTTATCTCTAAAGCCAATTCTTTTCTTGTTTAATTAAGTCCATGTTATTTACTCTCTTGAGTAGTTAACTAGTATTACTAAAAACAATCTCTTAACTATTTTAGGCATTGAAGTAAACAAAGATTAAACAAGATAGAACTTTACTTATCCATGTTTTTTGAGAATGTTAGTTTATCTTCTCAACTCATAGGAAATTTAGCTACGCATGATGGAAGAGATAAATAACATGGATGACTAGAAATGAATGGTATTCATAATTATATTAAAAACTATTGACATTTCGATCATAAAATTCTTAATACAGATGCAAGTGAACGATAATAATAAAATGGAATGTAAGAAGTGTGTCGAGTCATCGGTTGCAATCACTTGCTCCCTTTAGCTCTAATGTTGTCTGCTCAAGGTGATTTGATATAGGGATGAACGATAAGCTCTATCACTTTCCAATGAAGATACTAAGCTCTCACTTAGAATCTTCAGAGGGGTTGAAGATGATGAAATTATGGAGGAATGTTGATAGAGCTTCAACCAATCTCTTATGAAGAAGTCTATGTCTTTAATGTGAGTTGTTGTGGACTATTCATAAGCGTCAAATGGAACGTTCTGATCATATGTTCAATGATGATTTGACACCTTACAATTAGTTCTATGCTTTGCTGCGCTGGCTGTTCGCTTCACAAATTCATTCGCTATGGCACGCTTGAGTCGAAGTCAGCTACCAACTTGCTTTTTGATTTGATAGTTACCAACCACGCTTGTCCTTTCATGCTTCTCATTGTGTGCTTCATCTCCTCTTATGGTTCTTCTATGTGTGCAAGTTTTGATCGCCTTCTTTCCTTTGTGTTTGAGGTTGCAACTTTCATTCCTCAAGAAGCCAAATCCTTCGTTCATAGATGTTAGGATTCATAATTTTCAGGATATTAGATTTTGTAAGCATGCGATTGCGTAACTTAGATTATTCTCATGATTTTCATCTTAAGCTAATTCATTTTCTTCTAGTTTTTCCTAATTATTTTAAATAAATGACTACAATAACTAGTATACCTACAAGTTATCAACTAGCTTGCTTTTTATATTACCAATAAGTAGAAAAAAAACATATAATATTAGTGCTAGAAAATTTATCTTTCACCCTTAAAGACTAAGTTGACAAAAATTTCAAGCTTACCGATCAAGGGTCCGTTTGTTTTGTGTGCAACTTGGATTCTCATGAATTGAACGTTTGAATTACTAATATACCCTGTCATTTGGAGATTTCTGATCATCCTATGCTCTTAGAAAGAGTGTCTAAAAAATTTTAGCCCTTGTGAAACATGAGATTTCTAAAATTCCTATGTTGAGAGCATCCCATTTTACTGTTTTTGCCCATTCTTGTTTTCTTTTTGTTATATGCACCCACACATATCACTTTTCCTTTTTTAGAAAAATACATATCACTCACTCTTCTTTATTTGCATTATATAACTAGAATACAAAAGAAATGGGACGTCCCTGATGCCGTACGACTATAAACATATCAAAGGAGTATTTGATGGTCCGTAATGAGATGAGTTTATAATATAATGCAAATTGCAAACCAAAATCTATGTTTGGATTTGAGTGTTTTTGGACCCGATTTCTTATACAATACTCATTCCCTTTTATCTGTTTCCAAGTTAACCATCTTTCTAATAGTTTTCATGCTCCACAAACTTATTTTGGCTCCATCTTTTGATGACTCACACTTTTTAATAATCTTCTAATTACATTCTAGTTATTTAAAAAAACCCCTAGTCATCTAAGGACCCCATAATAAAAATCTTTGTTTCTATATGAAAAAAGAACTTTCTATATGAAAGAAAACTTTGTTTCTGTTTTTTCACATTTATATTTCCCTCTCTCTTTTCCGTACTCATATATAAGAGAAGAAAAACATATAAACCCTAGCTTCCTTCATTTCTCTACAATTTCCTTTCCTCTGTTTCTCACTCTCATATAGCATCCGCATCTCACCGGCGTTTATTCTTCTGCCGCCGCTGCTCGCCGGCAACGTCTCCACCGCCACTTTTCTTTCTTATCTCTCTGCTTAACTTCACGGCGCCACTCCTTCCCCATCTCCATCTCTTAGTCACTGGTCACCGTGATTGAATTTTATTTCCTTTTGGATTAACCGACCTTCAATTTGGGGGAATTTAGAATTAGGTCAATTTTTAATTTGAATTCCTGCCCAATCGGACTTACTTTAGACGGATTTTATTTTTTGGGGGATTAAAACTGGATTACCAATCAGACTGAATTTCAATCGCCAGCTTTGTTATATATGACTAGCCCGACGAACCTTTCCCAGATTCCCAATCCCAAGCGCTAGCTTCTTAAATGTCTCTCTATCTTCACTAGCTGACTTATCAATTTTCTCTCTGCGTACGCTTCATCTCTTCTAAGGTTGGAGCTTTGGTGTAATTTATTTGTATTTATGTTTTATTTGTGGTTTTATTATGTTGAAGAGATATCTGATTACCTAGCCGATTGGTGTTGTTGGGTCTAATTTTTGGCTATCAATTTGCTGATAGGATTCTTAGGGCGCTATTGTTGGTGGTTTAAGGGTTTCAATCTGCCGATATTCCTATGGGTCGAAAGAAGCCTACCGCAAGGGACGATGACAGCGCCCCTGCGGCAGCCCACGGTGGTGGGAAGTCGAAGAAAAAGACATTTGCAGTAGACGACGATGAGTACTCCATTGGAACCGAGTTGTCTGAAGAAGCGCAAATTCAGGAGGAGAAGGTTGTGATAACTGGGAAGAAGAAGGCTAAGAAGGGAAATTCGAAAGCTTCACAACTTAAAGAGGATGATGGCGAAGACGATGTGGATGGTGTTTCAGAAATTGTTATTACTGGGAAGAAGAAGGGCAAGTCGAAGAAGGGTGGAAGTAGCAGTGCTTTTACTGCTTCCAGTTTTGGTTTGCTTGAAGAGGAGGAAATGGATGGTGCTGATGATGATGAAGAATCTGTGTTGACTGCAGAAAACAATGATAATGAAGAGGAACATTCTGCGATCAAGTTTTCGGGCAAGAAGAAGTCTTCCAAGTCTTCGAAGAAGAGTGGTTTTTCTGCAGTGTCAGCATTCACTGCCCTTGATGATGAGAATGATGAGGATGCGATTGATAATGAGATCAGGGTTGATGAAGATATTGATGGTGAGCCTGTTATTGAATTTACAGGTAAGAAGAAGTCATCAAAAGGTGGCAAGAAGGCTGGGAGTGCATTTTCAGGTTTTAGTGGTCTTGACAATGAGGATGAGGACAGAGATGATGATAAAGATGAGGAGGATGTTACATCAATTAACTTCTTTGGTAAGAAAAAGAAGTCCGCTAAGCCTTCAAAGAAGAGTGGAAATTCGTTTAGTGCAGCATTAGCAAATGAGGAAAACGATGGCGATGTTTCTATGTCAGCGACCAATAAATTAGACAATGATGGCACTAATGAAGACGATGTCAATGTAATTGCATTTTCTGGTAAGAAAAAGTCCTCTAAGAAGAAAAGCAACAGTACTTTTACTGCATTAAGTGATGAAAATGTGCAGGGGAATGAAGCTAAAGATGTAGTCGTGCCTGAAAAACTTAATACAGCAAGTAGCAATCTTGATTCTGATTTATCTAATGCCAACAAGACGGAAGCAGCGGCAGAGCCTTCAAAAAATAAAAAGAAAAAGAAGAAGAGCGGAAGGACTGCTCAAGAAGAAGATGATTTGGATAAAATTCTTGCTGAGCTAGGAGAAGGGCCTGCCATTTCAATACCAGCAGATCCTCCTCTTTTTTCCCAGGAGGCCAAAGTTGAAAATCCACCTGAGCTTGTAGCTCCTCCTGAAAAGGAAGCTGAAGAAGAAAGCACAGAATCAGCTGCAGCAAGGAAGAAGAAAAAGAAGAAGGAGAAGGAAAAGGAAAAGAAGGCGGCAGCTGCTGCAGCTGCTGCTGAAGGGAACGATGAAAAAATTGAGGAGGTAAAGACTGAAATTATAGAACCCAAAAAAGGTGCTGCAAAGAGTAAAGTGCCAGAGAAGAAAGTGCCAAAGCATGTTAGGGAGATGCAGGAAGCAATGGCTAGAAGAAAAGAAGAGGAAGAGCGCAGGAAAAGGGAGGAAGAAGAGAAATTGAGAAAAGAAGAAGAAGAGAGACTTAGGCTAGAAGAACTTGAAAGGCAAGCTGAGGAGGCTAAGCGTAGGAAAAAGGAAAGAGAAAAAGAGAAGCTTTTAAGGAAGAAACTGGAAGGCAAGCTGTTAACAGGTAAACAGAAGGAAGAGCAACGGAGGTTGGAGGCAATGAGGAACCAGATATTGTCAAATGCGGGAGGTTTACCTCTGACATCCGACCCCAGTGCACCAGCTAAACGACCAAAATACCAGACAAAGAAGACAAAACCATCCCATCATCAAACAAATGGCAATGCACAAACTAAGGCAGTAGAACATATAGAAGAAAAAATACAAGAAAAAGATGCGGCAGAGACAGAAGTATTGGAGTCAGAGAAGATTGAAGCTGTTGAGTTGATGGATGCTGAAGAAAAGTCAGAGGTTCTTGAGGCTACTGAAGATAATGAAATTCAAGAAGACGAGGATGAGGATGAATGGGATGCAAAGAGTTGGGATGATGCTGTTGTAGATCTTTCCTTAAAAAGTTCCTTCGCTGACGAGGAGCTTGAATCAGAACCTGAGAATGACATGAAAACGGATAGAAAGAATGGCGCAGGTAAGTTCAATAATATAAATTCGACATTTGTCTGCATCCAGGTTACTCTGACCAATTTAACATTAATCAAAATAAAAAATGTAAAATGATTAGAAGTAGTTTAATGGGAGCTGGAGATTCACTTCCACTTTTATGAAACAATCAAATGTTTCTTTCTGGAAGTTCTGCAGTAACTACCTTATGCATGCAACACTTAGGAATTTGCCGTTGCATCTTGACAATTTTCTTGTTTACACTTGTCTGTAAGCTTTTGTTGATTTTTTCTTTTAGTATCATCTGTCAACAGATTTTTTTGAATTGCCATTAGATCTTCTTTTTTGCAAGATTGGAGTTACTTTGTTTTAGTTTTTATCTTTGTTCTTTCTTTTTTGTATGCCTCTGTGTTATCTTTCTTTGTTCTCAATGAGAACATGGTGTTCATGAAAGGAAAAAAAACAAATTGAGTGCATGAAAACTAAAGGAAGGAGTAAATGTTATGCGGAAATCCTAACAATTACTAGAAAGGAAAGAAGGCGGCTTATAGCAAAAAGAGAGATAGAGGGAGATGATTCTTCTTTTTAATTGGACTCAAATTAGAGGTTTTGCAATTCCTTGTCTTTTGAGAGACTGCCTCGCTCTCTTTCTTTGGGTCTCTCTTAAGGAAATCCTATCTCCACACTCCACCATCACCAAGTACAAGACAAAAGTGCATCAATTTCTTCCATTCTATAGTTGCAAAAGGCCGTATGGTGTGTTATGTGTCTAAAAAACCTATCTCAAAGGCATTTATTTATGTAATATGATTTTGCGAGTAGATTTTTGGAATATGCTACTATCTTCCTTCAGCTGTCCTTTAGACCAATAGGAGAGCATTTTTTTCTTCTAGTTGCAGCACCACTTCAGAAAAGACCAAGAATTTCATTGTTATAAATTTGAATTTAGTTCAAGCTTAGGTCCTCTTTGGATGGAAAGAAACAACTGCACTCAGTGACAACTTTTGTTTTTATATACATTTTTTGAGTTAATTTTGTATTCTTGTTTTATCCTGTGCATGCTTTTTCTCTCCCTTTACAAAATATAGCTTAAATAATTACTCATTGTTTGTCTTACTATAAAGAATATATCTTCAACAAATGGGAATAACGAGTGTTCTTTCTTTCTTTCTTTTTTTATTTTTCGTCTCTATTTTTTCTTCAATTCTATCATCTCTTTTTGATATTTTCATGAGGGATTGTCTGAAGCTTTAGAATAGGCTAAGAAGAGAAGGATTATTGGTAAGCTTCCAATATGTTATAACGTCCTTTTAAAAGGAATATTTTATTTGTTTGTTTCTTTTCTTTTCTTTTTCTTTTTGGTTACATTAAGATGTTATCTCACTGATTTTAATCTCTGGCTAAGCATTTTCTTTCTACTTTCAAATTTGAAGGTTGAAATTTGATTCTTCTGTTTAATGAAACTTGCATTAATAGGTGCCAAGCTAGCTGCCTCTGCTCAAAAAGGTGTACCTTCTCAGCCTATAAAGTCTCAAGATATTGAAAACAAAAAGAAGCAGGACGAAGTTGAGGTTGCTGATAAGGGCAAAAGAAAAGAGGATGCTGTTAAGAAAAAAGCTTCAATTCCAGATGCTACTCCTGTACAACAGGAAGAAAATCTTCGCTCACCCATCTGTTGTATTATGGGTCATGTTGATACTGGTAAAACTAAGCTACTAGACTGTATCCGTGGCACAAATGTGCAAGAGGGAGAAGCGGGAGGAATTACTCAGCAGATTGGGGCAACTTATTTTCCTGCTGAGAACATACGGGAAAGGACTAGGGAACTGAAAGCTGATGCAAAGCTGAAGGTTCCTGGCCTACTTATTATTGATACGCCTGGGCACGAGTCGTTTACAAACTTACGTTCTCGTGGTTCGGGCTTATGTGATCTTGCAATTTTGGTTGTTGACATCATGCATGGCCTAGAGCCACAAACAATAGAATCTCTTAATCTCTTGAGGATGAGAAACACAGAATTTATTGTTGCTTTGAATAAGGTAACTACTATTTATTTGCAATTGCTCTCAAACTTTGTTTAAACAATGTCTATTCTTTATTCTTGTATTATTTCCACCCGTTTTGTATATTTCGATAAATGAGATCTGTTTCTGACCCTAAAGAAGTTATCCAACTTTCAAGGTTGACAGGCTTTATGGGTGGAAAACAATCCGCAATGCACCAATACTCAAGACAATGAAGCAGCAAACTAAGGATGTGCAGAATGAGTTCAATATGAGGCTTATTCAGGTTATATACATTATTCATTTTTCAGTTGTATTTTTTTTATCACAGCTTAAATGGACGTTGAGTGAATATACTTCTTTTGGTCAACAGATTATTACTCAATTTAAAGAGCAGGGATTGAATACCGAGCTGTATTATAAAAATAAAGAAATGGGGGAGACTTTCAGTATAGTACCTACAAGTGCTGTCACGTAAGTTTCATATACTCGTTGATATTGTTTTGACTTCTATAAGCTGTAAACATTTTTTTTCAAGTTAACTAATAGCTTGTTTCTGAATATGTTAGTGGTGAAGGTATTCCAGACATGTTACTATTATTGGTGCAGTGGGCCCAGAAAACTATGACGAAGAAACTTACATATAGTGATGAAGTGCAGGTGCTAATTTGCTGTGGCTCATTATTATTTTTCTATGATAATGTGTGTGTATATTAATATATATATAAAAAAAGTTTCATGTGATTGTATTCTGTTTTTCCATCAACAGTGTACGGTCTTGGAAGTTAAGGTTGTTGAAGGTCATGGAACAACTATTGATGTCATACTGGTTAATGGTGTGCTGCATGAAGGAGATCAAATCGTTGTTTGTGGGATGCAGGCAAGCACTAATCTAATTATGGAATTACCTTTTTTTTTTTGTTTAGATGGACTTAAATTAAACTTATGGAATCATCTTGTTACAGGGCCCAATTGTTACTACTATTCGAGCCCTATTAACGCCCCATCCAATGAAGGAACTCCGGGTGAAGGTATGACTTCTTTTAGCTTCTTCTGTTCAATAGCTTTAGATGATTGATCTTGCTTATAAACGACAAGAATGTAATCTTGTCAATGTATTAATCTTTGGTTATTATGTATATGAGATTTGGTTAGTTTATGAATCATTTACGGAATAACTAGTGCAAGCTTAAGTTAGTGCATGGAAATTAGTTGCAAATGGTTAAAAATATGGGGGTGACGACATTGAGAGTCAAGGTAGAATCTTAAGCCCAACTGTTGGGGAGAATCTCTTTTGCTCAGTAAGAGAATGTGGTCCATGTATTTTTTTAATTCTCGAGTCCAGATTGGTAGATTACAATTCCTTCACTTTCATGGCATATTCTTTTTTTTTTTTTTTAAAATTTTTTTTTTAGATAAGAAACAAAATGAAATAGGGGAAACCCCAAGCACCTAAAGGTGATTACAAACAGTTTGCCAATTTGAGACCAAGAATGAAAGACTATAGTTGTTTAAAGGGTGGCCACATTTGCACCAAAATAAAGCCATAGATAAAACATTATCGAAAAAAGCAGTAAAAAAGGAAACAAAATCCTTAAAGGTTCGCTTGTTAAGGCACCAAAAGAAAGCTCGGACAATCGCCGTCCATGTAGTCCTTCACTTTCATAGCATATAAATATGGTTGAAATTGGTTTCTGAGTCAAATTTAATAACCTAAGTTTGCTAATGACCCATTTCTGCCGAAATCTGGATTTTGTTTTTAAGCTTTCTTGGAGCAAAATGATTTTAGAATAAAGTATTCTTGTGATTAATAAAGCAGAGAAATATCTTTTATGGGATTTTTTTCTTTCCAGAATAGCAGAGTCCGAGCATCCTTTCTGAAACTCTTATCATTCTTATTGGAATGAGAGATTACTACTAACTGGTTGAGGCATTTTGCAGAATTATTGCTCTGTCGGTGGGAAGACAACAGAAGTTAAATGTAGGAAAAAAGTTTATACGTAACCCTTTTGAGAACAATATGTTCTCTACTGTAGAACGTGAAAAAAAGTTTCAGAGTCTGGGTTTAGGATCCATTCCTTATGGACAAAACAAAAGAATCTAAAATCCAGTGCCAGTTTGGTGGCATGGGCCTTTCTATCTAGAGAAAGAGGGGGGGGGGGGGGGGGGTTGGTTGAGGGGATTTAGTCATTGTTTTTCTTAGTATTTGACAGTATCTTGAATTTTGATGACCTGGAATCACTAGAATGACCGACTGTTTTTGTGGCCTGTCTGAATATGAAATCCTTGATGAAGCATTATTATATTTCTATGCAAGTGTTGCAATGAACAGATGATGATGTTGGTTGTATAATTTTCAGGGAACATATCTGCATCACAAGGAAATCAAGGCTGCTCAGGGAATAAAAATAACTGGACAGGTAATTGCTCATAACTATCAATCTAGATATACATATGTATACGCACATACATATGTATATATTTTAATTTTACCATTAAGAAGTATGACTTTTGACCTGGACACAATGGTTCTTCGGAAAGAAACTAGGGCACATCTTACAGACTTACATGACATAGGTCATAAAGTTTGTGTCTTTTTCCCATACATCTACACATTTGAATGATCTTTGCGCTAAGAAGTTTGCATTATTTTGAAATTTGAATTATGATGGATAGGATTATGCAGATTTTTTTTTCAGATTTAAGTACAAACTTCAGTTGAATCTAAGACTCTTTCCTTCCATTTCCCATATTTTACCAAGTTTTATCCCATACACAACCACCAGTTCAGATAAACGACGGAATCTTCTCCCTGGAGCCATTAGTTTCTGAAAGAAGAGGGGCATTCCCGTCACCTCTTCTAATCCGTAGGCACACTCAGAAAGTTATCTTATTTTCTTTAAAAAGCACCTCTTCCAATTCTGTTTGGCTTCAATTCTTCCATGTCTGTCTTTAGGCGTCAATAATCCATTTTCTTCTATGTCATTAATCTTTTTTAAGATGCTAACCACTTCCTATTTTCTACACTGTATTCTGCATATTATCATTTTCTTTCTCAATTTTTGCATCATGTTAGAACCATTCGGCTAGGGACCTGAAGGAGTTTCTCTGTCTCTCTTTTTCTTTTATTTTTTTCTTTCTTCTAGTTAGTTAGTTATTTTTTATTTTTTATTATTTTTTTATAAATAAGAAACGAGAAGTGGATATATGTAATCAAAAGGTAAAACAGCCTAGGGGCTGGGGGTAGAGGAAATCTCCTAAAAAGGTAACTATATGGGAAGAGCTTTTTAATCTTTGATAATCACTAAGATGTTGCAGTTACAAAAGAATTTTGAATGTGAAAGAGGCCCACCAAGAAGCCGTATTTGTAGGAGTGTCAAAAGGAGTTTAACTTAAGGGATTTTCCATGCTTTCTTTTCGTTTGGTCCATAAATGCCACACCAGCGCTCTAGTGTCACAACTACCCAAAATCCTAGTCTTAGCTTTGCCCATCAAATTCCATCCATTAAATCCTTCAAGGAACAATAAAGTATTCCGGGAGTGGAGAGGGACCATAGTGAGGTTTACTTTGGTGCGGTTTCATGTGTCTCTTTGGGCTTCGGTTTTGAAGGCTTTTTGTAATTACTCTCTAGGCAATATTTCTCCTAGTTGGAAACCCTTTCTTTAGTGGGGTTTTTATGGGCTTGCTTCTGTATGCCTTTCGATTCCTTCATTGTTTTTTTTTCTCAATGAAAGCAATTGTTTCTATAAAAAAGAAGACTTCAAGGAGCCAAACATCAATTCGTCAGGGAAAAACACTTAACAAACCCAAACCCAACTTCTCGAAAATAAAGTTCCAGGCCTTGTAAGCAAGAGAGTAATGGAGAAACAAGTTGTCCAAATCTTTACTGTTTTCGGGAAAACATGTCAACAAACCCTAACCCGACCTCTAAAAAATACAGTTCCAGGCCTTCTAAGCAAGAGCAATGGAGAAATAAGTGGTCCAAGTCTTTTACTGTTTTTGAATGGAAACATCCCCAGTTTACCCTGGTATCAGGTGTTACCTTTTCTCCCTTTTACCGATTTTTTTGTCAAACCAGTACGATGGAGTATGCATTTTAAGCATAGCTCAATGGTTAAGATTCTTTCTTTTTTTTTTTGAAACGGATACGAGCCTCTTTATTATTTGTATTAATGAAAGAGACTAATGCTCATAGTACAAGAGAATTATACCAAGAGCGAAAAGAATGGTTACAAACAAAAGAACAGGCGAATTGAGCAAACAAAAACAACACAAACAGAATCTTGAGCCAACCGAAGAAAATAAAAACAAAACAAGATTAAAAAACTTTCAACAAGAAGCCCAGAAACAGCAGAAGATTGCAGACTAGAAACTTCAAAATGGATGGGAGACAAACACCAGGGGAGCAAACAACCATGCTCTCTTAATCCACTAAAACGCCCTCGGAAATGCTTGACTGAAAGAACAAGGTCATGTCTAAATTCTGTACTCAAACCAAAATAATTTCGCATTTCTCAACAATGGACTTCAAGTGATATGGAACTGTACAACGATGAGCTTGTGAAGGAAATAAAGAGGTTGTTTCTCAGTAATTAGATCCTCCTCTTATGAAACAAGGTATTGAGATCAAATTCTAAAGGATCCTTAACAGACAGATCATCCTTTTTCGCTGTCTTTGGTATATATTTGGCTTCCTCGCTGCTCACACTAAAAGGAGATTTGAAATCTGATAGACCCTTCTTTTTAGATGAATGGAAAGGAGTTTGGGTAGGAGAGCCTCTAAAAAATTTTACTTTTGGATGAGGCATAAAGAAAACGGAGTATTTAAAATGAGGGTGAAGAGTTCTTAAGGATGTGATCTGTTTGAATGAGAAGGAGCTTGCAAAAGGGCACAATCTGCCTCCATAAAATCTGGGTTCTGATCCAAAATCAAATTTTCTTTTATACTCTTTTTTTTAAGGCCTCCTTTACCCTTTTCCTTCTAACAAAATGTTTTGTAAAAGTCTTGGAGGGTCGTGGGAGAACCCTTGTTTTTGGATTTTTTTTTTTGGATTTAGCCTTTGCCCCATATTTGGCCAAGGATGAGAAGGAAGAAGAGTGGAAGAGCAGCGGAGGACGAGTTGGAAGTCGGAGCTTTTTCGGGGTTAAGATTCTTTCTTAGAATCCGATTCTTGTATATTTCTAGTATATTGGCCATTCATATAGTATTAAGATGACACTATCTTCCTCTAGTTTTAGCCTACTAAATCTTCCTTTATTTTTGTTTCCAAACATGGTTAATTTAACCCAACCTTGTATGTTTTTAGTGAGTGTACATGTATATATGTATATATATATATGTATATATATATATATATATATATATATATATAAATATAAATATTTTTGTTAAATTAGTTGTTTTATCTACAAATAAGAATTAATATGTCAACGTAGACATGGATATTCTATGAGAAGAGGTGTTCCAGCGTGTTGTGCCAATTTCACATCCTGTGTCCATGTCTGTGCTTCTTAGGTGCTCAAAGATGTATAGAATTTGATATTATAGTGTTCTTCTCTTTCTTCCGACCTTACCCTTTTACTTAGTTAAAAAATCGTGTTCTAGGGACTTCATTTGCTCAATTTTTTTAATTAATTAAAACAGCTGAGTATTGCATTGTCTAGTATGTAAGGAAGATACAAATGTTAAACAAAATTGGAGTGTTTTTATGCTTCATGGGTCTCATCATAGTTTTACGAGATTGATTATTGCTTTTGTTGAATGATCTTAACAAAATTCCTTTGGTATTTTTGAATATTTGTATAGGGTCTTGAGCATGCCATTGCTGGAACCAGTCTTCATGTGGTAGGTCCTGAGGATGACTTGGAAGACATCAAGGATTCAGCTATGGAAGATATGAAGTCAGTCTTGAGCAGGATAGACAAGACTGGTGAGGGAGTCTGTGTTCAAGCATCTACACTTGGTTCCTTGGAAGCATTATTGGAGTTCTTGAAGTCCCCGGCAGTGAGCATTCCTGTCAGTGGAATAAGTATAGGACCTGTTCATAAAAAAGATGTTATGAAAGCTAGTGTGATGCTTGAAAAGAAAAAAGAATATGCCACTATTTTGGCTTTTGATGTTAAAGTAACTCCAGAAGCTCGAGAACTTGCCGATGAGCTTGGTGTGAAGATCTTTATTGCTGATATCATTTATCACTTGTTCGACCAATTCAAAGCCTATATTGATAATCTCAAGGAGGAAAAGAAGAAAGAAGCCGCCGAGGAAGCAGTCTTTCCTTGTGTTCTCAAAATTTTACCAAATTGCATTTTCAACAAGAAGGATCCAATTGTGCTGGGGGTCGATGTGATTGAAGGCATTGCCAAGGTACACTTATATACCCTTTTCACCTTTCCTGTTCACTTAAATGTTCCCGATGTTATTTCACCTCTAAAATCTGAAATATTAGCTTAATTTATGATCTCTTGCTTCGATAGATGCATATATGCAGATCAGTTGGATCCCAAATAAGTCATGTGATAAAAGAATTGCTTTAGAATAAAAGGAAGATAATTTACTCTGCAGCATTCTTATGTTTGCAGTTATTTCTGATACGTGACCTTTCATACCTAGTACACTTCGTTATATTTGTTGCTCTATTTTTTTTAAAATTTATTTTCTTTTGTGTGATTTAAGAATTGCAGATATCTTTCAAACAACTGTATATTTTTTTTAATAAGAAATAATTTAATTGTATGTACAACCATACGGTTTTTAATTTGTTGTCTAAATAGATGACATGCAAAAATGTTATGGAAGTTACGGTTTTCAAATCGAAGTCATTTGCATAATATTTCTGCAAAAGATCTTTTGAAGTTTTAATTTGTATCTGTTTGTTTCTTCATCTTATTTCTTCGGTTGATTTGTTAGTTTCTTTTGCTTGTGAGGTTGAGGTGCCCATCTTCTAGAACCATCCTTTTATGTTCACGAATTTTTAAATTTGTGCTATCTCTATTTCTAAATAGAGGTTAAATTACAAGTTTAGACTCTGAACTTCTAAATGTGTCTACTAGGTCCGTTAACATTTAAGTCCCTTAATTTGAAATATTTAAAAATTAATCAATCTTTTAGATATAAATTTAAATTTTCTGTCTAATGGAAAACTAAACTTGTATTTTGTCCAATAGAACCGTAAATATAAAAAAGAACTTTGATATTTATATCTACTAAATTAAAACACTTTTAATTATACTTTTTTCCACCACTATAACGATACTTCCTATAATGCGATTATTTTATTTCTCATTTATTTTGAGGGTGGAATGTTATGGAGAATAATAGGTGCATATTTAATAATTGATTCCGAAATATTATACTTGCTTGTCCTTAAACCATGTATTTTTGCATTTTCTTTTAAAAGTTGTTCTTTGTAATACATCGTGAATTATTTACAAACATCTCTGCAAGTTGAATGATATATCCTTTGATTTCATAAATCACCTCTGGTTTCAATCTTTTGGATGTTTTACCAATTGTTGCAGGTTGGCACACCAATTTGTATTCCTCAAAGAGATTTTATCGACATTGGTCGCATTGCATCTATTGAAAATAATCACAAACCTGTTGATTATGCAAAGAAAGGGCAGAAGATTGCGATTAAGGTAGTCCTTTGTTATTTTACTGGTGTTGCATTTGTTTTACAATCTCAATTCTTTCTACAATAATAGCCCTTCTTTGGCCTTGGGGGGGAGTTGGAAATGTTTTTCAAATTTGATGGATATGTTTCGATGTATGATTGATGGAATATATGGTTTTTATTACAAACTTCTACTTCTACTTCTTTTTTAATACTCCAATATCATCTCAAATTTGCGAAATCATCTTTGTCGAATCAATATGTGCTAAAGTTTCCTTGGCTTCTTTCAACAGATAGTTGGGCATTCTTCGGAGGAGCAGCAAAAGATGTATGGTAGGCATTTTGATTTGGAGGATGAACTTGTCAGCCATATATCAAGGAAGTCCATTGACCTTCTCAAAGCCAATTATCGGGTTAGTTTACTTCTTTTTTTTCCTCTTTTTCATCAGGAAGAGCCGCCACCATGATGTGGTGAGTAGTTTTACATGGTTGGATCGAGAGAAATTACATAAACGTTTGCTCGATCAAATAAATTATTATTATTGTTTTGGCCAACAAATTTATTTATGTCGTATAGGATGATTTGTCCACGGATGAGTGGAGACTTGTGGTGAAATTGAAGAATCTTTTCAAGATACAATGAAATGTTCACCATCAACTAGAGCGGTTTGCAACTTTTCAAACAGCTGGTTTGGATCTGGTGTCATTGGGTTAATATGTTGAAGATACAGAGGAAATGTGGGAAGGAAGAAGGTTGTTCCTTGGAAAAGACACACACCCGTGCCAAGTTTATGGATAGGGTGATTGTTGAATTCATATATAGGCGGGAAGGTATCCGGAATTGAATAACACAACTGTTTTTCTTGCATGAGAAAGCCACCAACCAATCAACTCAGGTGTTATCTCTCCTTATGGAATCATTGAATACCTAAGTTTTGTTGTGATTACCTATAGAGATTTTCTTTTTTGTTGAAATAAGTGATTGCAAGATTGTCAACTTGTTGAGGGGGTTGATCAAGATCTGTAATTATATGTTTGACATTCTTCGCTAATTAAATATTTTTCGGAGAAATTTGTCAACCTTGTTTGCTAACGTAAAATTTCCAGGAAATTCTTCGTTCTCTGTTCAGGTTTCGATGTGAGAATTTAAATGTTTGACTTAATACTGACAACATTACGTTTTTTTTAAGTTGTCGATGAATAGCTGATGGCCATAGGGGGTTGGAATGCAGGAAAGAAACAACAATTTAATGGTGTTGGTTTCAGTTAAGTACTTTCAAACTATAATGTCACTTGCATACATGTATGCAAATTGAAGGAATTGCGAATTGTTTTTTTTTTATTCTCTTAGTTTTGATATACTTGCATTAGAGTTTTTTCCTCATATTTTAACAGTTGTCTAATAGGAAACTATTTACATGCATCATTCAACTGGTTTTATTGAATGGGGATTTGAGAATAAAATATATTTGTTGGAAAAATAAGCAAAAAAAAAAAAGAAAAAAAAGAAAAAAAAAAAGAAATGCTTTAGGTCGGTATTTGAAGTTCTCTTTCATAATCGCGTTGTAGCTTTACTGGATCAATTGAAAGGAGCTTTAAGCTTTAGATATCAAGAAGTCTTTTTTTAAAACAAATTGTACTTTCTCATTTGCTACACACTTTAAGTAGTCTGTTAATCAATCTAGGGAAAGTGCACTCAACATGTTTTTCCAGTTGGGAGTTTGGTGTAATTGATTTATGTACAAATCCTAGAACCCATGAAGTATAGATACTTTAAATTATATAGATATGTTCAAATACGTGAACTGAAGTATTTGATTTTTTTTTTAATTGCAAATAAGCGTACCGCCTCCCATATCCTTGTAGGGATATGCCAAATATTTTTTTAAAAATATATTTGGGATGAATTTTAGGATAAAATTCATAACTCACTTAATTTTATAAAAATACTATAATTGCTAGCAAATCAAATGAATTAATAATACTTTATGCTTCTGTAGATTACATTTAGTATTTTTATGTTAAATAAATAATAAAAATACATACATATAAATTAAAAACGACGTATCCTTAGACGTATAAGTACCTTAGTCTTTCAAAAATTAACAAAACATTGTATCTGACCGTATCAGTATCGCATATTCGTATCCGTGTCTGTGCTTCATAGCTTGATCATTAGTGTTGAAAAAACCATAGACTATTATTGTAGAAAAATATTAGAGAAAATAAAAGAAAACAATAAGACTGAAAACTCAAGAAATAACGTGAACTCTAAATTTAGAGAAAAAACCATGGAAAAAAAAATTAACATTATATGAAAAACTATTATAATCATAGAAAAGTCTCTCCTCAACTCTAATTATAAGAACATACTCTCTTAAGATTTTTGTACTAATCACATCCTTTTCTCACTTTTAAACTAGAGAATATAAAGAAAATCTAACTAGAGTTAACTCCCAGACTTGAAGTGTTTCCAACTACGGTAACGCATTAAAGGTATATGATCATTTTGTAGTGCATGGAGCCTATCACTTCCTTGAACTTTTCTCGTTTGGGACAAACACAATTTTAATATTTTGCTAAAGCTCAACAAATTCCACTTTGACAAGATGTTTGAAGAATCCACATCCTTTGCTCCATTCTCTTCACAAATAATCATATTTTTCAACTTAAAGAATTATAACTCGCTCTACCATAAAGAGTAGATCACTTGGAGTAATAACTTCCAAGAGTTTTCTTTTTTCTCACATGCTGATAAATTTTGCTTAATTTTCACCACACACTTTACATAACCGTCAAGTCAATGATCGTGTAGAAACTTGTAGAATCACTACCATTACATCCTCTTTTATGGTAATTGGTAAAGAAGACATACCATAATGATGAATTCTATCTTCTTTAGAGGAAGTCACCATCTTTCCTAACGAGAAAGATAATGTTGGCATTCAATCCAGAGCCCTTTGCTGAAATTGCTCTATTTTTTTACGTGCTCCTGGGTTGCATTGGACCACCATCACCACTTAACTTGCACGTGTGTAACCGATACTTTATTAACACATCATTGACTTGCACTTGCTACAAGCTGAAGTTGATCATTCCATCAAACATGGCATCTTAGCCTCCCAAAAGTATATGGATTGAAGATCTCAATGTTTAGAAGCCAAGAGCTAGGCATTTTCTAGCTTAGGTTGAGGAAGAATTTCAATGTACTAAGTTGTAAGAATTTCTATTTAAACCATCATCTTATGAATAATTAGGATTCTTGAATGCATTTAAACTTCTATGTTATGATTTATGTTGGATTGATCACGCTTGCACACTTTCATTCCTTTGCTGCATATTCACAATTAATTATGTGACATATATAACCTTGTATGAATCTCTGAGTAACACAAATCAAAACATGCTTGCATGTAACTTGTTTGGTTATTCGCAGTAACCCTTTTACAACACTGCATGATAGCTAGGTTAAGTTCAAGAATAAAATTGATTAGACTACTTAAGCCGTATTTAGTAACAAATCGTCTTTATCTCTATCCCTAGAACCTTAGAACTTAATAATTTAGAACATTTCTTCAAATAGTTAAATGCAATCATAGTAGAAAATCAATATTCAATTAACATTAATGTAATCCCTAGTTCAAATAGTCATTCACATTCTAAAGAATTTTCATATAATAATTCTAGAACTCAAGAGAATCTGCCACTCATGTTCATCAAAAACATTAACATTATGTTATTCATGTTGTATAGAATAAGGGAAAGAAATAGAGAAGTAAGAGATTATCCATTGATCCGTTGCATTGCTAGCACTGTATCAACATCACGCTCTGGTTCTTATTCCAATCCAATCCTACCAAAAACTACTCACACACTCCTCTGTGCCATACTCTCCAGCTAAATTGAACTGGGCACTTTGATCATAGATGAACCATAGTATCACAACATTTGTAAATAGCAGCATCAAGACACTATCCCTTTCCGTAGTATTGAGCAACACAAGTCAAGTTCAAGATGTGAACCATGAAAAGAGGGAGGAACGGGCCTGAAAAATCCTCAAGAGATCAAACTATACTATTTGCATGGTTCAGTCCATAAAATCCTAAAAAAGTCTCAAACATAGATTCCGAAACTTGATCCTTAGAGCATTAGACCTTTTAAATACACCATGAATGATCTTTTCAGTTCAAGTTTTTTACCATTTCTTTTAATTCATTGATGGACAGTGATTGTGACTTTTGGACAATCTCTTTCTAATCAATAAAATTTTAAGTTTAAACTCATTCCTCATCAAAATATTAACATGGTTCCATAAATATATCTTGTACTCTTACCAGAGTGTGAAAAAGGAGAACGTTAAATAGATTAAATATATATCGTACTCTTACCAGAGTGTGAAAAAGGAGAACGTTAAATAGATTTGAGTTCAACAAGATTATATATTGTTCACATGCAATAACTAGGCTTTTGAGTTCAAAAAAATTTCAAATCTTTTGACATTTAAACGAGACTATATCATTTTTTGAACTAATTAAGCTATATGATTTAGGTCGAGGGAGAGAGATTTGAAAAGTAAACACATTGAATTATTTCACAAAGACATTTATTAAGAGAGAGGAGATTTAATAATTTGATAAAAATATGGCATGCAGAAATTAAGTTTAGCCTTCTCCTTCCCTTTCCAATATATACCAACTATTTAAGCATATACATACACTACCAAATATCAAACAACAATTACCCCAATCAATACTAAGGCAAATAAAATCAAACCAAAATTCCACTAATCACTGTCCACCCCTGACCCCACAATATACTTACCTACACACCAATTACAAAGAACACTTCTACTAACTTTATGATGTGTTATAAGTATATATACTTTTAATTATTGACTTTCAAATTTCACTTACTTTTACTTAGTCCTGGTTCAGAAGTGATTTTGAAATAATCAAAATCATTTTTTGGTCATTTTAAAAATTACTCTAAAACATGCTATTAATCATTCAAAAAGTAATTTTATATTAAAATTTATCTTTTTAAATGTAATTTTTACGGCATTAAAATTAGTTTTCAAAGATTAAGAACATGTTTTAAAATGATTTTGAAAATAACAAAAATGATTTTACCTATTATTTTATAGAGTAAATATGGTTGTATATAATTTAAAATAAAAATTATCTTCTTATAGTCCACTCGATCCAATCAACTTAGTCAATCCAAAAGTCACAGCCATAGCTGCCCACCCTCCAATCGAGACCCTAACCACCGACCTAACCGTTGGTGCCTTCCCCAATGCCGCTCCCAACCAACCGAACCCAACTAGCGCCACCGTGACTGCCACCACCACCACCCCGAGCCGAACCCTATACTCCCTTATGAACGCCGCAGCCAATAGTGGCACTATTGCCCCCATAGAAAAGGCCAAAGCTGAAGCCGCCGCCGCGTGAAGAGGGTTCGGCAGTTTCGCTCTCTCCTCTTCCTCCAACTCCTTTCTTTGGTCACTGCTTCTTTTTATATGCGCCATTTCTATATCCAATTGAGAGTAGACCGAAACAAACTCACCGATCGCCATGCTGCAAGCACCGGCAATGAGACCGGCAAAGCCGGTAAGGATCATGGCCTTGACATCGTGTTTGACGGCACCAACACCCATCATGAGAGATGCCGTAGAGATGAGGCCATCGTTGGCGCCGAGGACAGCGGCGCGTAGCCATTGGGCGCGTTTGGAGTAGTCAAAGGGTTGGGATTGGATTTCATCTACTACATGGTTGTCATGGGGAGGGATGTGAAACTTGGTGCAACTATTGAGGGAGCTGCTTTGGTTCGGTGTGGACATGGTAAGATTTAGAAGAAAAAATAGTAAGATAAATTTGAAGGCAAATATGGTTCAGAATGAAAATTAAAGAAGAGATGTATGAAGAAGATGAAGAAGTTGAAGTGTGGTGAACACACGTCCCCTTGATGTCTATTTAAGAGGGAAAATCTTAGATGATCATATAGTGGTAGTGACTTTCCAATAATGTAAGGGGAAAAAGACAAATTGAATTAACATAGCTTTAACTCTCTCTACCTATAATTAAAATAAAAAAAAAAGTAGTATATCTCTAATCCTAGCAGGAGATTAATAATTAAAACTTTACATAATAATTGTATTAATTTAAAAACTGGTTTTTAAAAAGATTTGTTTGATAAAATATTGCACGAAACTTATAATTTGGATCATTTGAATTTCTAAACTTTTCCTCAACAAACTAATTAAGGACCGTTATTATGACTACTTTTGAAAATCATCTATGCATCAATATTCGCATATGATGTTTTTCTAAATAGAATGTAACGAAGCGTGTAAATCGATACATTTATAAAAGTTTAGAACTTAAATTAATACACCACAACAATTTAGTGTATCATACATGCAAAAGTGTCGTCAAAATACAAAATCCTTCCATGTGTTCAACAAGATCCCTCCTAAATGTGCTATTAACATTATTGATCATAATAAACAAAAGTAAGTACAAAATTGTTTCGAACAATTGCAAAGATAACATTAGATCCGTAAATTAGCAAATGTGGTACATAATGTACAAAAATTTGAAAATATAACAATATTTAGATCCAATTCTTATAGTCTATTAGGAATAGATCATGCTCAATTTTTACTAGTAATTATATTCAAATTGAAAGTAAAAGAGGGGCAGGTTACCATTTAAATTTGAACATAAAAGTATAAGCTAAGATGCGTGGATTTGTTATGTGGTATACATTTATTTGTTCATGAATGAGTGGAAATACCACCAATAGAACGATTCTTATTGCTTGTCTCCATCTTTGCTTTTCTTTTGTTTATTTTTTCTCTCAAAAGAATGAACTTTGACTGTGTTTTTCAAGCTTAATTATTTGTTTCTCATTATCTCTTCCTTTTGGTATTTATGAATATAAAGTATGTAATTCTCTTTTGGGATGGTTATTTCAAATCTAACCAAATGAGCTAACTTATTTACAAATATGACAAAAGTTTTATTTTCTATACATGATAGGCTACGATAGACTCAGATAGACATCTGTAATTGTAGTGATAGCAACTGATAGATGTTTACTGTGGTCTATCATTACTAAAAAGGAAAATTTTGTTTATATTTATAAATATTGTCAACAATTTTGTCATTTAAAAAAAAATTTCCTTTTCCTTTTAGGAAAAATTACCTTTTTTCGTCTTTTAGATTTGTGAGCTAGTTTAAGAAAAATGAGTATAATTTACCTTTTAAGATAGTTAAATTTAATTGGTTATAATTTTTTTACGTTAGATAATAGACATTAGTATCGACAAAAAATGAGTATTTAGTGAGAAATCAAAGTTAAAAGTAAAAAATCTTGAAACACTACAAGAAAACTACCATTTAATGACGCAAAAAATGCGTCGCTAATAGATTTCGTGACACATATTTTGTGTCCTTGTATCCACTGTCAACATAGGGACTTTAATGACACCGGTAAAAAAATGTCGTTGTTTGTCTTTTCATGACACTTATTTTGTGTCGTTATGTACTCTTTTGTGTCACTTTAAACGTGTCATTGTTAAGTGGTCGTTGACAGAAAAAAAATGTCATCATTGAGGTGTAAGTTGGGTATTTTCTGTCAATTATATGATATTCGCGATAATTTTTTTGTGTCACGATTTTATGTTCAGTGACTTTAAATTAGTGTCAATATATGTGCAATGACAACAATTTATTTGTGTTACAAATTGGTTTAGGACGACACATTTTTTATGTCATTAAATTTAGTATAAGAACACGATTTTCAGTGTCATGTATTAACTATATTTTACTTTTTTGTTTTCTGTCAAGAAATAACAATTGACGACAATTAATTGTAATTGTCATTATTAACAAAATAATTCGAGAAAGGTCATCATAAAATTGAAAAATGTTAGGTATATTCATAATGAAACGTCAATTTACATTTCGAAGTAAATATTTGTCCTTATTATATAACTACTCTACTCTATACAATGAAATAAATGGAAGCTTAAACTTAACAAAGTACAACTTCACATATCTATCGTACCATGCTTTTACGCTCCAAGGTTCCATCGACAACCTGAAATATCGATACAAATTAAACATTAATCACAAATTTGAATGACATCAAGAAAGTTTACAAATCAACTCCCAAAACTTACTAATATCAACCAAATGCCTCGTGTATTAAAGTGTCTTATGTTACTCTAAAAATGTGAAAGCATTAGATAATGAGTATGCATATAGAGATGTCTTATGTTACTCCAATAAATTATGCATTAGAAACTGAGTATGTATATAGAAATGTCTTATGTTACTCTAGAAAATGAAAGAACGACAATTCAATTATATGCCCGTCAGAACCTTTTCCCAAGGCGACCTTCGATTCTCCACAATTAACCTCCTAATTACTACTCCAAGAATATAAGTAACTTTCTTTCTCATCTCAAATTTTAGTCCTATGACTTTCATGGGAATACCTCAACTGGAGGTTAAAGATCTCTTTCGAACTATGCCTTGAAGTTGAAGTTTTGTGAACTTAGCTTAGGGTCTGGGACATTAGCCTCTTTTAATTATTAACACGTTATTGAACTTCTCATATAAATGACTTAAAGAAAATGGAAGGAAAAAACCTAGTAAGTTTAGCAACCAAGAAGATAATGACAAAAAAAAAAAGACACCTTAACTGAAAATCAGTAAAAATAGAAGAAAGAAATGTATTGAAATCAATATTCTAACAAGCCTCTAACCTAAACCAATTGAGGTATATGCAAAATCGGGGGGGGGGGGGGGAGGGGGCAACAAACAACATCATTATGAAGTTCCATAATGAAAATACAAACAACTTTCATTATCCATAAAAAACATGATACTGACAAATTGTTGGCACATATAATCAATATATTAACTAAATACGAATGCTAGTAATAGTTTGTTGAACTAAGTGTTGAAAATTTTAGGGGTTGAAAAAAGTTGAGACTTGAGTCACCTGTAATATATGCCATTGTATCCATATTTGAAGATCTACACAAGCTGCTTCTCCCCATACGATATCCATTCACTTGGTCTAGTAAGTAATACAAGAAAGAGGAAAAACAATAGATTTAGAAAAAGAAACATCCCAAAATGTTTATTATGTTCAGTTACTTCAAATTCTGAGTGCCAACGCATATGAGTTGTTTAAACAATGAACAATTTTTAAAATATACCATCATGAAGTGAACACCGGACATCATTCATGAGCAAGCCAAACTGATTATAACCTAAAACTACTGGACATCATTAATGAGTGGGAAAACTATTAGACGAATAGTAGCGTCAGAATAGTAGTGATCTAAAGTAGGGTTATATAAGTTTATTGAACAACGTTCCTAGAAAAGTACACTAGTACTTTCTTATGTTCCTACACTAGCAATTTTAATACTTATAATTGAGTGTCAGACATACCTATTTGGCTTAAATACACTCGATCAGCAAAACAAATAGAAGGCATCCTTCAAACAATTCCTACAATAGAAGGACAATTTTTCTATTAGTTTATGGAATATAGTGTCGAAGTAAAAACTAAATAGAAGTTCGTATAAAAATAAATCTTACCATGTAGGACCCTTTAACTCAGTCCATTGCAACAAAATTAGTATGTATATACAAATGTATCATGTTACTCCAAAAAGTTAATATATATGAACATTATTTTCCAAAAAGTTAACAAAAATAATCAAAAGTCCTGCTCAAGTCTACTCAAAGTTACACTAACAACCAATTGCATTTCATTCCCACCCCATATATGTTGATCACTTTCTAGGACAAGCTTCTTTTTCCTATCAATATCGAAAGCTATACAAAGTTTTGCATGAATGTAAACATAACTGGGGAATAAACATAATTAACTTTCACTATCCATCAGAAGTATTGTACTTAAAGAATTGTTGGCACATATAATCAAATAAATGAGACGTTACAAGAAATGTGTCTAGATCTTTGTATTGTATAAGTACTGTAAAAAAAAACACTTATACTTATTAAAACGCATAAACTAGACGTTACAAGAAATGTGTCTAAATCTTTGTATTGTATAAGTACTGTAGAAAAGAACACTTATACTTATTAAAACTTATAAACCAGACTAATAAAAAGACTAGAAAGTGAGAATCCAAAAATTCTAAACTATTTTATAATGTCCAAGGGAGAAGTTTTTAATCAAACTACATAGATGGAGGCTATATTTGGACCAACCATGCATCCATCACAAACAGTTGGAGGGAGGGGGGGGGGGGGGGGAAGGAGAGGTATGCATACCGACCCCTTTCACAGCAAAAGCTTTATCAACTACCTTATTATAAAGATTCAACTCAGTTATAGTATATGGAGTAGAAACCAAAAAGGGCTAACATATGATAATTGGGGGGGGGGGGGGGGAGGGAAGAGAGTTGTAAAACTATCCCTTTCTGAAATTCGCGAAATACACACTTTTCAATCATTTCTAAAGTATAATAACATGAAAAGTGTAACACATGCCTATTGACCACCATTAAATCGATTCCATCAGAACAAAAAAGTCTTTCTTTAAAAAATTTCTATAATAGAATGTGAGTAAATGTGAGTAAATGAACTTCCAAATGTTAACAAAAAAAATACAAAAGTACTCCATTCTACGCTGCAAAGAACACATGAGGTAAGAGAATATACCTTGAGGTTCTTCTATCCCTACTCAAAAGAGAGATAAATCTAATTTTACTTTAATTAGTAGTGCAAAACATGTAACTCAAAGTGGCACTTTAAATCTCAAAACAAACTAAAAAGAAAACTCACACACTTCTTCAATGTTACTTAGGTACCCAGATAAATAATTCCTACAAAAGTGTGCATAACAAAATTCCTATAAAAGTAGTTTGCATAACAAAATTTTCTACAAAACGTATTGGAAGCATGAAATGATTTTTATCAACCTTTTCTAACAATATAAATAGTACTTTGTTAACAACAATATATGCTATAAAATAAAGAAAATAAAACAAACAGGATTAAAGAAAGACATTTTGCTCATATAATGCAACCAGAAGTTCAACTTAGTAAAAGAAATGCAAAAGAGAAAATGTGTAAGAATTCAAATGCATTGATAAAGAGAGAATTTTCAAGAAAAAGAAAAACAGAGAGCCAAGAAACAGAGAAATGGTGATAAACAACCTTTGCTGAGAGCATCAACAATGTCATTAGTCTCCAAATAGTCAAAACTATGTTTTGGTGGAGATGTGAAAACTACTTACCTAGATAAAAAACCACAGTTCTCTATTAAAAAAGCCACTTCATTGAATAAACGTCAACTTTTTGAAGATCTAAACAACAACAAAGTTTAGATATTACAATATAGGTTGAAAACCTTAACCAAGATGGTGTGTAACATCCCAAATTTTCAAGAATTTGGATTAAGTGTGAAAATAATTTTGGTTATAAGGTTTGGAATTTTTATTATTAATTTTGTTATTATGAGTGGAGAGAAAGTTAGTGGAGTTGGTCGAAGGATTTAGGGAGTGGAGAAATTATTGTGGAAAAGAGAGAATTTTTGGGGTTTTGAAAAAGAATAAGGAATAATAATAATGATAAAATAATAATAATGGTATTATTATTAAATTTATTATTATTTATTTAAAACACCACCATTCCTTCTTCATCTTCTTCCTCAATCTTCTTCTTCATCAACCACATCAAAACCCTAAGTTCAAAACCCTGTTTGCAGCCACACGCCGCCGTCGCCCTTAGACGCCACCGCGCCGCATGCGTCGTCCGTCACCGTCAAGCTCACGCCGCAGCCCAGCCACACCGCTCGCAGCCCAGATCCGTTTCCAGCCGAGAAGCTCAGCCACACCATCCATCTTCGTCAGCCGCACGCCGAACGATCTGCTCGCCATCTCCATCGCCAAGCTGAAGCCAAACACCAGCTGCCCTCACGCCTCCCTATTCGCAAGCCGCACCAGATCTGGCACCGTGTAGCCGCCCAAGCCAGCATCTCCTCAACCCGCGCCGCCGTCAGACTTCATCTTCTTACATCGCCGAAGTCCCAGCCGTTCGTGAAGCTGCGGGTCGCGCAGATCTGAGCCGCTCGCCGCACGCCCATTGCCAAGCCCATCGCGCAGATCGGATCTGCGTCTCACCCTGCCGTTCGTGCATGCCACCTCCATGCCCGAGCCGTTCTCCATCTGCCTAGTCCGCGCCGCCCTTAGTTTTCTGTCAGCCCGTTAGTCCGCAAGCCGTGCCGTTTGCGACGTCCAGATCTGGAATTTGCCCCGAGCTAGATCTGCTTCCCACAAGCTGAGCTGAGCCGAGCCGATAAGTTTTTTTGTCACTTCTTGTCTCCACGGCCTTTTGCTCGTTGTTGGTTCGTTGGTGAGTTTGGAAGTGAGTAGTGACGGTTGGAATTACTTAATATTTTCTGTTGGAAGGAAAAAGTATTAATTTGAATTCTTGTGTGTTTAGGGTCTTTTGGGAGCTAATTCGATCAACGGAATCTCGGTAACTTGTGGTAAGGATTACTCCTACCGAATCTACGCTTTTGGCATATAAGGTGTTAAGATGGTTTTCTGTGCCTGTTTTGAGTGTTGGATTTGGATTTATCTGACTTATAAATCTGTTGGTTTATGCATGATTTGTGGTACCGTTTACCTGTGATATCTGCTGCATGAGATATGTTTGATTACTGTGATCACAATACTTGTACTGGATTAATTGGATACAGTCTCTGTTAATGTACCTAATAGTTTTTACTTGGTGGGAAATGACAGGCCAGTTTTCAAGTAGTGTGAAGATTTGATTCTGACTAGCCAGTGACCAGTCTGTGTGGCGTATCGTCGACTAGCCTGTGTGGCGACAGTCGACCAGCCTGTGTGGCGTATCGTCAACTAGCCTGTGTGGCGTTTAGTTGACCAGTCTGTGTGGCGTATCGTCGACTAGCCTGTGTGGCGTTTAGTCGACCAGCCTATGTGGCACCCCGTCACTGAAGGTCGAGAAGGGGGTCTGTACGAGGCCTGTTCGGACATTCGTTTCGAGGGCAAGCCTGTGTGACGTTTTGCTGTGATAGGGTCGTGAAGGGGCTCGGTACCAGGTCTGTTCCGACATATTTGTCAATACTCAACCACTCGACTGTGTGTCGCAAAGTACAACCCATTAGGGAAAGTTAACAGTTACCCAGTGGAGTCTGTAGTGGTGTTCCTTACTGGGTATTTTTATACTCATTCTTTTCTATGTTTTATTTCAGGCAAAGGTAAGAATGGACCGGCGAGGGGCAAATGAATCCAGTGACCATATCAGGAGGGACCAGGAAACCTATTTTGCTTCCGCTTACGGTTTTTGGACATTTGTTTTCTTTATGATTATACTGTTGTTGGTTTTCTTTTATTTGTAACGATTTTGGTTACAAAACTATTTTAGGGACCCCGTCTAGGTTCTTTTCTTATCTTTTCCATTATTTGATTGATTAAACGTTTGAAAACCTTTTATTATTTTATGTGGACTAAATTAAAGTATTTATTTTGTTTTGTCTTCGTCTTTTAAAATGGATTTAATGATTTTTACTTATGTAACGACTTTGGGTTAAGGTCGAAATCCCGGGGCGTTACATGGTGGGATTATACAAAAAAAGACATAACTAGACAATAATGTTGTTGTCCATTTTATGTTAGATGCATCTTCTCCCCTTGTCAACCTTCTTAAACTTAGCAAAACATGTGCAATGGAATCTTCTTTTTTTCTCTTCAACTTCATGGGAATCAAAATTTAATATCATATGTCAAACTTGAACCTAACAAAAAAAAAAAAAAAAAAAAAAACCTATGGAACAAAATAAAAATTGAACACAAAAAATTATGTATCAAAATAAAGTTTAATAATAGTTGAGCTATTGCATTATGCAAACTTGTACGTGTAGAAGTGCACCATGCAATGAAGAGAATCATGCGATGAATAAGCAAAAAATGATAAACACGTGGATGATGGAGGTCAAATAAAGATGCAAGATGGTAGCCAATTTTGAAACAAACGAGCTAGAGCCAATGAACGTGTGACCACCAGCAGATTTAGTAGAGGCCTAGGAGAGGCTTAAGCCCCCTCTCAACTTTATGCTATTTATATAATATTTCTATAAAAATATGCCATAGTTAGTATCAATATCATTAGTTAGCCTAGTGGTAAATCTATCTTTCAGCCTCCTCTAGACCTAGGTTTAAACCCCATTCCTTACATTTAAATATCAGTCCATCCTCTGAAGAGATTAGTTGAAGCTTTGCCGCAATTTTTCCACGTTTTCCATCATCTTCAACCTCTCGACCTTTTCTTTGAGGGATTTTAAGAGAGGGTTTAGTTTTCTTCTCTGAAAAGTGAGAGAGCTCCGCCACCTATACAACAATGCGTTTGAAAACAACCAACACTAAAGCCAAAGGTAGCAAGAGATTTCAACCGGTGTCTTTCAACCAACAACTTGACATATTTGTACTATACATTTTATCTTACTTTCATCCATTTCAATTTGAATTAAGATTTTAAGATTGACAGCTAACTTCAATTCACTCTATCCATGCTTTTTATCTTTCCATTAGGAGTAGCTAGGTTCTTAATGAGTTGAGATGATTGATTTAACATTTTCATAAAGTGTGCATAAGCATAATTCCAACTTGTTTAATGTAATGTGCTTCCTTTAAGTCCAACTTGTTTAACGTTATGTGCTTAATTTAGTGTTTAAATGTTTTGAGTAGGAGTAATCAACTACTTGAGAGAGTAAATGGTGGTAGACCTCATTAAACAAGGAAAAAATAGCTTAAAAGTTAAATCTTTCGTTGACAAATCAACTTGTACATACATCCTAGAGATACGATAAATGTAGCTTTAATATTGAGAGGTAAATGCTTTAAATTTAGAGTTGTGAAACTTGAGTCTAACCCAACGCATGAAATCAATTTTTAAGTCTAAACATATATTTTTTCGTCTTTTAATTCTCCACGTTTGACCCTGGACTCACCATAAAGCTTTATACCCTGGATGTAAAAAATTCACAAAGTTGTCAGGCTTAGTAAGATTATACAACCTAAAGGTTATATTCAGATGGACTAATTCGAGTTTTTCAGAATTATTGGCGACCATTAGTGATTTCTTGCCTGAAAAAAATGAAATCCCAGTA
>JBBPDJ010000001.1:4600743-4646264 GCA_037974625.1 Cucumis cinereus
GCATAAACACCACACAATTAATCATACAAATACCCAATCATCATACCACAATATAACCAAAGAATCCAATCGCCATAAAACCAACATCACAACCATGATGCTCAGTGTTATGTTTAAGGTGTCCCATAACATCCCTAAAACATAACCACATACAGTTGAACAATAGTAGAGAGATTTCACAAAACAAGAGCGATCCAATCCATCTTCCACACTTTATGCACCTAAAGTGTGGATTCAGTAGAAGTCATCCCTTACACATCTAATTTTAATTAATAATTTCCCAAAAATAATTAATTAAAATAACTCAAATTTGTTACCTCACCAGTCAATTCATTTATCACATAATCCCACAATTCAAATGTCACATAAATAATTTCATAAATATAAATATTATAACTACTTATTGAGGAACCAATAGTAAGTCCTTTACCTCAAAGTGTCGTTAATACATTGGTTTGAGTTTCGCCATCAATTTGATCCTATACATAAAATATTTAATTAATAATTTTTCCATAAAATTATTAATTAATTATAACTTTAATCATTCGATAAAATATTTTAAACTTACCAATTGATTGTCGAATTCCAATCTAATTTGTATAGAAACTTCTACGAATTAATTCCTCATGAATGCTCCAAATTAGTCATATCCATAACTATTTAATTAACAATTTTTCCAGAAACTGTTAATCAAATTTACCCTACCAAGTAGTTCTTTAATCTTACTGATTCGTTGTCGACGCTCCAATTAATTCGTAGGTGAAACCCTACACATTAATTCTAGCCATAGCTCCAAAAGAACCTTCAATTAACCAAGAACAATTCCCAAATTAATTCTCAATTTAACTTTATTGGGTATCCAAAAATCCAAAATAAAACCAATAAAGTTTACCCATATAACTAATGGCAGCGACCGTGAGCCACAACGGATAAATCAAATCCGGAAGACTAAATCGAATCGGCAAACAGAGAGGCGTAACGGTTGAGCGGAGCATATGCCGGAAACCGACGAAAAGAAATACACAGGAGGGAGGTGTGTGGCGGCCGTGAAGGGAGAAGATGAAATCTTTAATTTTCTTAATTTTCACGCTTTCCAATGCAACCCTAAATTAATAAATAATAATATTAATTTATAAATAATAATATTATTATTTATTAATAAATAAGAATAATCTTTTATTATTATTATTATTATTATCTTTTTTTAAATTCCAACCAAATAAAATATTTTTTCTTTTTTTCCAAATCAAATAAATCTTTTCCTTTTCCTATTTCAAATCAATCAAATCTTCCTCTCTCCTCTCTCAAATATCTTTTAACAAAAAATAATTAAATATATATACCCATATATATATATATATATAATTTTTTAACCAAAATAATTAACAACCCAAAATAAATTAGATCTCAAAATAAATCCAACTCATTATTTTAAGATAATCAAACTAAAATTATCTCAAACTTTTGGGATGTTACACCTCGAGCCGCCGCTCCGACGCTTCACGACAGATCCGCCAGTCTTCTTTCCCTTCCGTGTCGCCGGTGTTAGTCGCTTTGGATGTCCCTTCCGCGCCGCCGCCGCAAGCCGCCCCGTCGTGCGGCCCGCCCTTCACGCGCCGCTGGTCAACTCTGTTGTCGTTGTGCGTCGACAACGAATCGGTAAGATTAAAGAACTACTTTTAAGGGTAAATTTGATTAATAGTTTTTATGAAAAAATTGTTAATTAAATTGTTATGTATAGATTTTATTTGGAGCAATTATTTGGAATTAATTTGTAGGGTTCTCTCTACGAATTAGATTGGAATTCGACAACCAATTGGTAAGTTTAAAGTATTTTATCGAAGGATTAAAGTTAAAATTAATTAATAATTTTATGAAAAAATTATTAATTAAATATTTTATGTATAGGATCAATTTGAGGGAGAAACTCAAGCAAAAGTATTGACAACACTTTGATGTAAGGGACTTACTATTGGTTCCTCGACAGTAAAAATGCTTATGTGACATCTGAGTTGTTGGATTATGTGTTAAATGAATTGACAGATTAGGTAATGAGTTTGAGCTATTTTAATTAATAATTTTATGAAAAATTATTAATTAAAATTGGAAGTGTAAGAGATGTCTCCTACTAAATCCATGCCTTAGGTGCATAAGATGAAGGAGATTGAATGGTTCGCATGTGTTAATTCATGGGTACAAAGTAACAATGTGGTTTAAATGTGCGCTTTGTACATTCACTGCTTTGGATTATTTTATTGTGGCTATGTTTTATGGTTGTTATGGGAAACCCTATAACATGACATTTGGTTTTGTGGTTAGAATGTTGGTTATGTGACGACTGAATTCTTTGGTTATATTGTGGTATGATGATTGGGTCTTGGTATGATTAATTGTGTGATGTTTGTGCATGCCCTTTCATACCATGTGGAATAGAGTTATGGATGTAACTGCTTTACATTTTAATTGTGGATATGGTTGGATTGATGGTGTCTGTTAACTTTACCTAATGACTTTATTTTTTTGGTGGTAGAACGGTGTGGCGAGCCTGTGTGGCGTATTGTCGCGAGGGTCGGTTAACAAGCATGTGTGGTGTATTGTTCTGACAGGGTCAGATTGTAAGCCTGTGTGACGTATTACTCTGACAGGGTCAGTTAACAAGCCTGTGTGGCGTATTGTTCTGGCAGAGTCGGTTAACAAACATGTGTGGCGTATTGTTCCGACAGGGTCAGATAGCAAGCCTGTGTGGCGTATTGCTCTGACAGGGCAAGTTAACAAGTCTGTGTGGCGTATTGTTATGGCAGAGTCGGTTAACAAACCTGTATGACGTATTGTTCCGACATGACTGTTTCTACTAAATCAATTGACTGTGTGTCGTAAAGTACAAGTTATTAAAAAGAGTTAATGGTCACCTAGCCGACTTGAGGATATACTTATGTTGAACTGTCTATTTAAGGTTTGCTTGGTAAACGGGTTATTAAGTATCAATGCATAACTCGTATGTCAAGCTTAACAGTGTGATACGCTGACATGTCATGTTTGGTTAGGTGATGAATCACTTGATACTGAATTATATGGTGAGTTAACTAAACGGTTTAGTTAACTGCTGGTGATGGATAAGGGTTGAGTTAACTGAATGGACTAACTCCCGAGTTAGCTGTTGGTGATGGGTTATCTACATTGAGATGAATTGAATGGTTATGTGATGATCTGTTAGGGCAGATTGCTATGGAAAAAACCAATGGGGTTGTGTGGTGATATGTTTTTGTGCTTTGCTATGGAATAATAGTAAAACATGATAAAGGTGTGGGGGTGTTTGTGGTTCTCATCTCTGAACTAAACTTCATATGTGTGCTTATGAATGTTTTGGACTAAAATTGCATGTTTTGGACTATGGTAGTTGTTAACTTTATCTATTAGCCATGTTGTACTCTGTATGTGGGACTTTAGCTGCTTTTGCATGTGGATCCACAAGTTTGCTAGAACGACCCTGGCATCGGACTGTATGGACGTTTCTACCAAATCATCTGATTGTGTATCGTAGAGTACGGTTTAATAGAAAGTTAACAGTTAACCTAGTGAGCCCAATAGTGGATTCCTTACTGGGTATTTTTATACTCACCCTTTTCATGTTTATTTTTCAGGTAAGTATGAGAAAACTGGCGACAGACAGGAAGGATCAGTGACCTTGTGTGTGGGGACTTTATTCACAAATGCTTCCGCTGCAATCTTTATGTTGGTGTTGTTATTGGCAAATGTTTCCGCTATAATTTGTAAAGTTTATGAGTTTTTGTCTTTTTAACGACCTCGGGTTAAGGTTAAAATCTGGGGCGTTACAGTGTCAAACTCAAGTAAAGAACTAGTTGAATGCAACAAAAACAAAAACTAGAAATCAAGAACCTAATGTTTGAGATTCAACAAACAAGACAAGAAACAACAAAAATATGATATTTAGAATTAAGAATCTAATATTCAAAATTCAAGAATTATGCAAGATGAACAAAGAGAAAGACAAATTACTAGACAAAATAATGACAAAAAGAAATAAGAAGTAAGAATAAAAGCAATGATACTAATTTTACTCAAAATCCAATTCAAATCATCAAACAAATGCCCTTTTAAAAACTATTAATTTTCTTATGAAAGTTCAACAACTTAAAACCTATGAAAATTCAACGGCTTAATTGATATGTCTACTTGAGCTACTTCAATTTTTTTAAGAAAAAAACTAAGATCTCACCTTCACCTCATTGCTTCTTCATGCCGGGTAATTTCTTTTTCTTTTTCTTTTTACGTTTTCTCTACGGTTGGTTGCACAACTAAACTTCTATTCTCTTTTTTTTCCTTCATCTCAATTCTGTTCGCGCAACTAAACTTCTATTCTTTTTTTTCCTTACTCTTAATTTTGTTCTTCCTAAAAATTATAAGAATTATAATAACCCTAAACCCTAAACTTACCTGAATGTTCTTGGCTTGTAACTCTAAATCGAGAATTGGAAAAGATGGCGATAAGACTCTATCATCTACCAAAGAATTTTTATTCATATAAAAACCTAAAATTTCAAATATCAAAAAATAATTAAAACAACCTAAAAGCAAGACTTAAATAGTCTCCCAATAAAATTTTAATTTATTGTGAAAAGAGTAAATGAACCATACTTAAATGTTATTAAAAAGGACAAAACTGGTTAAAAATATATCACAATTATTAAATAAAGTCTAATTAATAATTTGATGCTTGTGTGGTTCATATCACTATCACTTTTTGCTCTTAACTATCAAACTTAAGTTTTGAGACGTGATTTTAATATGATTATTATTATTATTATTATTATTATTATTATTACAATACAAACTCCCATACTTTCACATTGGTATGTAGTAATACTATTACTATGATCACTTTGGACTTACTGTGATCACTTTGGACTTAGGATCGGTTTGAATTGACTAGGAAAAAAAATGTTTCTTAAAAATATATATTTAAAATACACATCAAAAGTTATCATGCAAGAAGTTATATTTCCCTTGTTTGACCTTCCTAAGCAACTTGATTTTTAATAAAGAGAAACTGTTTAAAGAGCGAGAAAAGTTACCATTATCGAGTGTTGTATCCCTATATATATATATATATGAGTATCTTAGATATTTAATTAGGAAAATAATTTTTTGTGAATTGACCTTGTAAAATAATAATCTTAAACATAGAAAAGTAGGTAATGTATAAATTAAAATTAAATTTAAATTAATTAATTGTATAAAGGCTAAATTACAAAAAAAAAAATGCACTTAACGTTTGTGGTCTGCGTAAAAAATACTTCTATACTTTTAAAAGTTTTAAAACTGCCCATAAACTTTCGAAAATGTTAAAAAATACCGTTACTGTTAGTTTTGGATGGAAGCCGTTAAGGTTTTGTTTCATAAATATTTTTGAACTATTAAAGAATTTCACAATTACCCTTGAACTTAAAAAAATTAAGAAATACTCTCATTAATTCAAACTTTACACCAATTTTCTCACCAACCAAAATAAAAATCAAAACTTTAAGTTAAAATTATAGTTTTAAATTCTCATCGATATGTCGATATTTCTATCAATATTTTCACATTTCCATGTGTTCGATATCGATAGAAGAGGTGAATCGATAATTCCATAACATCTTAAAAAATCCACGAATCACAAAAAATAAACATCAAAATGATACTAATATGAATATAACATAAATAATAGACATGTTTACTTATTTGAAAACCTTCTTTGTTCTAGTTTCTAACTTCTTTTAGAAAAATCGACAAATTATTTACAAAATATAATAAAATTTCAAATTTCATCAATGATAGACATGGGTAGAAACTGATAGGTTTCTATCCGTCGAATCATTTTCTAATTTTTTCCGTTTGAGTTTTAAGAACTTCAAAACTATTTTAAACAAACATTATGTTCCATCTCAAAACTAATTAACCAGAAAATAAGTAGCTCATATGTGTCGAGCATATTCTCAAACATAATCCAAATTTACCCTAAAGTTTTAAGAGTATTTTACATAAGCATGGGACAGACAACATGCATAGAGAGAAGGATAGGTAGACAAGCATGGCCATAACATTAAACATTCCAACATGTAAATTGATGAAACTGACAAATCTTTATCAACCTTTCTATCTCAAAAACCTTTTGGGCCTCCAAAAAGATATTCGGCCCATTTTCATCTTTCCTTTGTGCATTGACACGTCATGTAAGGGAAAGGCAAAAATAAAAAAAGGTACTGATCCATAATAATAATAATAATAATAATAATAATAATGTACTTCTCTCAATCTCTCTTTTCATCTGGATGAACAAAAAGTAATGGTCAAGATTTATTCAAAGCCCATACTTTTGACTGAATCTCAATCTCATCCAAAAAAAAAATATGATTTTCCATCCCTCATTTCTTATTACTTTTGCTGCTCACCAGATATCCTGGGATTATCAATGACACCAAATATATTATTATGTTAGGTATGTTTAGGATTTGATTCGGTGGATCCATTAAGAATTTTCTATTTTGGTTAAATTTTTATTTTCATATTTAATAAAAATGGTTTGGTTTAATCAATTTAGTATATAAATGATCCAATTTGATTTAGGATTTGGTTTACAAGATAAAAACGAATCGAACTTATAACGTTTTAGTAAAAATCACATTTTTGGTTTGGTTTTATTATTTGGTTTAGTTTGGTTGTTTTAATATTCACTTCTAATTTGTGTAACTACAATCAAATTTATCGCAAAGATTTAAAAGTTGCTAAATATTTTTTAGATATGGTATAAAGGTTAAAAGATTACGAGGAAGTTCAGAACTAATGGAAACCACTTGAATATGATTAGAAAGTCTAAGGATGGTTCATATTTTGATATAATATGTTTGGACCAATAGAAAGAAGATATGAAATGTTGTGAAAATGAGAAATTGAATTTCTTTTTCCCTTTAATGGGAAGAGATCAAACGACTATTTAAATCAAGAATCTTTTCGGTTATCGTTTATAAAAATTATGAAGATTGTCTATTAAATACCTAACTATTCTATGGACTATTGACATTCAAAGCTTAACGTTTAGGTGTTGAACTAAAAAAAAGAGGAAAAAAAAGGATAAAAATACATATTTTTGTCCTCATGATTTGGAGATTTTTCTCAAATTAGTTTAGAGATTTCAAAATTGAACGATTAGGTTTTCGACATTTTGAAAACGCTCGATTTTTCTCTCCAGTAAGTCACGTTCACTTGATGTTAGCATAATAATGTTTAACACTATATTAATATAATTGAAATGGAGGAGCAGGAGGAGGGAGATAATTGATATATAGCTGACATAATGTTAATATTGTTAGGACTTGTTCTAATTTTAGAGAAATGTTCTGTACAATTCGCGTTCCCTATTCAGGTCACATATTTCAAGAGAGGTTCCTGCAAATCATATGTTTTCATGGTGAGGAAGATCTCGTGGAAAATGAAGACTTCAAGGTGGAGACTACTAATTCAAGAAGAAATTTTCTAGAGTCACGTATCAACAAAGGTATATGATGCCTAACCATATTCTTTTAAATCTTTTGATTTTTAATTCTTCCAAGAAATCAAATAATGTGATTCCATTGCTTCTAGTTGCAGGTCCAAGTATTCAAACCCTTTCAAACGTGACACATATTTCTTGGCTAAACTCGATTACTTTAAGATTTTATGAAACATGCATTACCTTATCATGCATTTTATTGTTTATTGCGTACAACAATCTTGGGCATGGATTATTTGTTCATATGTTTGTGACCTTGAAAATTTGGCATAATGTCCAAAAACATGAAAGTTTTATTGTAGTTGGTTTAGATTGGATCAAATATCGCATATCTAAAGAATGTTCTAATATGAGAGTGATTAGGTGTTTTAAGAGGTCTTTAAAAGAAGAAATCTCAATGTTTTTCATGTTATTAAAGGCTAGACAAGAACGATAGGGTTAAAATACATTCTAATAGAGTTAATCGGTGTTACTGAGTCCATTATTAATTTGATTTATTAATCTAATACAATGAAAGCAATTCCCTTATATTATTTAATCTCTTGAATTTTCTCTTTATATTACCTTGTTTTATTTTTATCATCCAACGATTTTTTTCTGGAAATAAAATTTATGGCGTTAAGATATGTGATAGTATTAATCTCAACCATTTTTTTATTCTTTTTATGATAAACTAAACATTTTAATGTTACCTTTTACTCTAATATAGGTATGGGTAATAGGTAATAAGTATAGGTATTCCTAACTCACTTACGTGGCCACTCCCTAGCAAGGATAGTTGTGAATAACTTACATACTTACACATGCCCCTCTTCTAGATGATAACATTGTTTTGTAAAGTTGGAATATAATTCCAATTGATCTACTACTTAACCAAATCTTCCTGCTTAAGGAATCATATAATCACTTTTGATTTTTTCATGATTGAGTAAAATCACTTTTTAAAATAATCCTCAAAACATGCTCTATTAAAGGGAGAGGGGAATTAATGTATTTGACTAACAAACCTCCCTCTATTACAAATTATTATATAACTAATCTAAATTATGGATTCATAAATTTGCAACCAATTATATATGTCATTCTCGCCCCTGATACAGATTGATTACGTTTTTCTGTTATAGTGTATTTTATATTACTGCTCTTTTGAAAGGTAGGGGAGTAGTCTATTTAGTAGTTGCAATTACCACGTATTTCATCCGAAAAGAATCTTTGAATCAATTTAGATTTAGTTATATTTATTATTTTTTTAAATAAACATCTAATTAGATTTATTTGATTTTGAAATATAATACAATAAATTCTCGTAAAATTATGTAGTTGGTTAAACAAACATTTAATAGAAAATTAAATATCGATAAGTAGATGCTGGGGGAATCTCGTGAAATACATGGTATTTCACCGCAGTCTGTTAGATAGAATAAGAGAAGGAATCTATTAAGGGATTCGTATTCTATGAGACAAAATCGACAATCCAGCATAATTTATCTATTTTTATTGAATTTATTATCCTTCAATCTATATCTAATAATGTTAAATATATATTATTAATTATTTGTTTTATTATATATTATATATTTAATTTAAACAAAATAATTTTAAAATTTTGTTTGGGATACATATTTTTTGCTTTCATTCGTATCTTTCATTAAATGAACATTTTACATTTGCACGATTGAAAGAATTATCTAGGATCAGTTGGAATATATTAAATTTTATGTTCACGTTTTATTAATTCAATATATCGAAAACTTTAGTTTTAACGAACTAACAAAATAGATTTTTGTCGTGGCTTTATAGAGAGTGAAAAATATTTTTTTTATGGTAGATGGATTGAGACTTCAAAATATCACGATTATCGTGTTGTTGGCGTGTATGTTTTCATTGCATTTTCTTTCAAATAATTTGTGGATTGTATTCAAGGTAAACTGTTTCCATCTTGTAATAGCTCTTTGTCTCATTTGACCATTTATTGGGATGACTATAGTAGTGCAGACCTTATACAAATCGTTGAGGACAAAGATGTTTCTTGTCTTATGTTGCTATTATCTAAAATTCCGAATAATGATTTGTTTTTGTTGTGCTTGATTCTTTGTCTGCTAGAACATCTTCAAATATAATGTTTGTTAACAATAATGTATCCAAATCTCGTAATTCGTCCAATCATTCAAATTCTGATGGGGGAATATTGACTTTGATGCATTTCAATCATCTCGTGCTGAGATTTTGATCATCGTAGGATTAATGCTTAGAAGTAAAGATGTATTAAAGAAAGCTATTTATTTGCTTGCCGTGAACAATAGTTTTGAACTTACTACAGTCAGGTCGAATAATACATCGTTTGAAATTCGGTGTAAGGACTTGACATGTAATTGGTATTTGCGTGCTTCTGTTTTCAAGAAGAGTAGTGTTTGGATAGTTCGTAAATTTATAAGTACTCACCAATGTGTCGTTGACATTGTAAAAGATGCCCACAAGCAAGCAACATCTTAGATCGTTGCTGAGTGCACGAAATCGTTTTTAAGATGAATGACAAGGCCTCTTATCACCCTTCTGATATTATTAATTACATGAAAATTTACCACGGGGTAAATGTAAACTGTGATGAGGCTTGGAGAGGACGAGAGATTCTATTAGGGGTACCATAGAGGCTTCATATGTTGTGTCGTCATCATTTTTGTCTGCACTCATTCGTAACAAGCCAAGTACGTATTTTATCAATTACAGTGTAGTTCATCCACTTTATAAAATATGTTACTGATAAATCTAATTATGTACAGGAACATATACGACCGAGGAAGCAGATGATGATGGAAGGTCTAAGTATTATTTTATGGCTTTTGTTGCTTCAATCGATGCATGAAATTATTGTTTACCAATAATTTCTGTTGATGGCGCAACTTTGAAGAATAAATATTGTTCCTCTTGCATTTTTTGTTGTTGATTTAGAGAACGATTAGTCATGGACTTGGTTTTTTCGTAATTTGAAAGTTGCATTTGGAGAACCGAATGAACTTGTTACTGTTTCCAATGTGCATAAAAGTATAGAGAATGAGTTTAATTTTGTGTACGAATCAGCTGAACACGGGTTATGTGCATTTCATTTGTTCAAGAATCTTAAGAAAATCACAAGTCTCTCCATAAATGTGCAAGAGCATATACACCTTTGGAGTATGAGTACTACATGAGACAGCTTGATGATTTGTCTCCATCTGCTAGGCATGAGTTAGAGGAGGCTGGAAGATGTTGGTGGGCTAGGGCGTTCTTCAAGAAGAAGAGATACTCGTTGATGACTACTAATATATCGGAAAGTATGAATAAAACGTTGAAAGAAGCGCGAGAATAACTTATCATGAGCCTCCTTGAAACTATTCGTAGTTTTGTGTAAAAATGGTTTTATGAACGTCGTACTAAATGAAGTTTCCATCACACAGAACTCTCAATATATGCAGAGAGTACGATTCGAGTAGCATTAAGGGATAGTTTAGCAATGAATGTAAGTGTTTTGAGTTGCAATATAAGTTTATAATTATAGAAGACATTATTTGTATCTTACATTTGTTTAAATTATTTTGCAGATATATCCTATTAACCAACATGAATTTGAAATTCATCACCGTAAGAAACAATTTGTTGTCAATATTTTGTATCGAACGTGCCCATGTCGGCAATGGAACCTTGATATGATAATCTGTCCACATACATGCATAGTGTTATCTAATAGGAACCTTGATCTGCATAGGTACACTGATAAATTCTACCATGTTTCCAATTTGGTTCTCCTGTATAGGAAGGAAACAGGCTCGATTGGTAATGTAGAGTAGATTAGAGATATGCATCCAGTTGGAGTCGATGGGCTCCTTCCACCGCAAGTTAGATGTCTAGTTGGCAGACCTAAGAAAAAAAAGGATTCCTTCTTACTTAGAGAAGAATGGTACTGTTCGTTGCAGTAGGTGTAATGGAAGAGGCCACAATTGTAGGACTTGTAAAGACCTCTACGACGTTAAGTTATTGAAATATTGACTGTCTAGTTGATATATGTCATTTAAATTATAGAATATTCAGTATTTCTTCATAGTTTAGGATTGTAGTCATTTTATAATTAGAGTGGGTTGTTTTTTATAAAGCAAAACAATTTTGTTATGAAAAGTGGATTCTTTACTATCTCTAACTCCACAACACTCTACGTACAATTACACTGTATTTTTACGTTTTCAAACATGGTTGCATACAACAAATACGTCCCAACTCATATATGTGTCCAGCTGTATGTCATTGGAGTTGAAATACTTGTATATATTATTATTTATATTGAACGCTCAATTTCTACTTTAGGTCTGAACCTCTAGTTAAAGAATACGTAAAATATACTATATTTTCATGTCTATAATCGGATTGTCACCATTATTTTAATGAATACGTAAAACTCACTGTATTTACGTTATTTTAGTTCGTTAATTTGTTTACTAATCTAGATTAAAGTTCAAGATTAAGACATAATCAAAATCATGATTAGAGTTACTCATATAGGATGGTTAAAGTCTTACAATACATATATTATTTGTATCAGATTGTATGCATTCAAACAAATCAAAATACTTTGGGCTTTTGGCTCATAGAAAAGGGGAAAAGGTATTTTGAGAGGAAAGAGTGAAGTTGTCCCACAATGGAAGATTTAGGATTAGCAAGTGGGCACATATATGAATACTTGCAAAGGAGCTTCCAAAGTGTGTTGGTGGTGATTGTATAACCTTGTCACCATGTGCGTGCCACCGGTGTCCGGTCGAACGGGCAGACGGGTTTGAGTAATCGTGCTTGCATGAAAAATAAATAACTTTTTACTACCTATACGTGTTTCAATTTTTTATCGTTTTATTACCGTTAAAATTTTTTGATTACCATATCCAAATTAATTGTAAGTGTTAATTCCAGATCTAAAAACGTTTTTCTTTCATCTTCTTTAAAAATATATTTGTGTTCTTCTTCTAAGATACAGAATAAACCCTACTACTTTCTTCCAATTTCCAGATGTGACTACTTCTTCCATGATTCTTATTCGTTCTCCAACGAGTGCATGTCAGAGATCGAGTGTTGTGTGAACCTTGGAGAGCGACCTGCTTCTAGCAATACACAACCACGTAGCGTCGTTCTTGCTTTCATGGCAGTGGCCTTGTCCATTACACAACTATCTTCATTTGGATTTAACAATTTGAAAGCAAGATGTTTCTTCAACTCATCCTACATTCCAGATGTTGATCAAGTCAGATTTTTCAAAATTGGAACCTCTTGACAAATCCAATTTTCGTCGCTAGTCTCAAAAGCTTCTTATATTTTTCGAGCAATTAGAAATTGACTATATCCTCATTGCCACCATCTGAAGAAGGTAAGGTTATTCACAAAGGAAAGACTACTCTCAAGATAGATGAAGACAACACCAAAATAACAGATCCATTGTAACCTGACTAGTCCAAATCTGAACCTGCTTCCGATCCAAAAAAGTTTGAGAAAGAAACCCTATGGTAGGATCAAAAACTTTTGACTTTTTTTTCATTAGTTATGCCCATAATATTGTTGCATATAGATTGATGTGAATGAATGATAAATCAAAATGCGAGTATAGGGATTCTTAATTTTGTAAGCATATATTTCTCATGATTAAGATAGATAACAAATTAGTCAAAATGTTTGATAGTGACAAAATATTTGTATCTTTGCTTTCCACTTCGAAAACTATGCATGAACTTGAATCTAAGAAAAGTTTTGATAATATGCATAAAATTGAAATTAGAAGATGTAAAAGACAAAGAATTGAAAAACAATTTGGTCCTTATTTCTTAACTACCTTCATAGACCATACAATAGATAATCAATTTGCTTGCTTGTATCTAATTGACGAATAATGTTCATAAATCATATAAGTTCAATTTTAACCAAAAATCAAAAACCAAAATCTCCTTCGATAACTATTTCAATTTATCTACATCTTCGTTGCCATAAATAAAAGACTGACAACATATAAAACAAATATATACAACTGAGTTGGTGTTGTCTTACATTATAATTGTAATCATATTTTCCATATGTATACACTTTCGTCATTATCTCTAAAAGACACCTCTTATTCTCCCTGCAAAATCTATGTCTCATAAATGTAATCATTAATGTGATAGATCAATTAGTAAATGGTCTCTATAGACGTCAATATCTTATTTGAGTGCATTTGTACAATTTAAGCATAGACACCACATGAACTTGAACCCTTTCAAATGACATTCAATAAAGTTTTCAACACTTAAAGTTGTATTCATTTGACAACATATATTATAGTTCATCCAAGAGTTCTTCGATCGTGGCAGAATTTTTTTTTTTAAAAAAAAACTCACTTTAGAATTTCTCAAACTCATTCTATGAATGTATAACTTACAACAAATCGATAAAATGTTTTTGTTTCTTGTTTAAAGATGTTATTTGTTGTTTTGTAATATGCACTTGCTACCGTTTTAGGGAATCTTGTTAGCATTGTTATGTTATGTTTGCTTCTAGAGAGAGTATATTATGATTTGAAATAGATTAATTCTTATACATTTTGGATTGAGTACACAAACTTCCCTTAAGTATATTATTGCAATATATGATATTAGAATATTAAATATTTCTATGATGGTAGACATACATGTATTTCCTCTAAATTTATAAATTTATAGACATTGAAGCATTTTGGATTTGGAATTTGGAGTGTGAGAGATTAAACTCATATATTAATTTGTATAATCTTTTGTTCAAATTTAAATTGTGAGACCTCTAGCCATCAAAATTAAACACATAAATGTTAGACTTTTGAAGGAGTTTTTATCACTTTTTCTTTTCACTTTAATTCAATAAATTTTTATTTTACTCATCCATCTCTATTCTTACCATTTTTCAACACTTAGGGGGTGTTTGGGGTAAGGAGTGAGTTCTTATAGTCCTAGGTTATTGTGGTTGAGTTATAATAGTTTGTGTTTGGAGGGTAGATTATTTTAGTTTGAGTTATAATAGTATGTGTTTGTGGTGTAGATTATTTTAGTTTGAGAAGAAAATAGTGCAACACTGTAGCAAATAATAAAAAAATGATGAATGTCAAATAATAAAAACTGTAGCAAATAGTAAATACTGTAGCAAATTGAAGATTTTGAAATAGTGTTTACTGTAGTTAATTGGGGATTTTTAAATAGTATTTACTGTAGCTAGATGGGGTTATTATAGTTCGGCATAATCCTTGTCCCAAACGCCCTCTTAAGTTTCAAATCTGAATTACTTCATTTTTTTTAATAGAATTAAAGTCATCGAGACATAATCTTTAGTAACATGTAGTATTTTTACTTTATTTTGAAAGGTTAAAGGTATTAATAGAAAGTTTAACAGAGTGTGTTAGAGTGTGTTTGATAGTAATGTTGGCATAGTTAAAATCACTTTTTCACTGGCCAAAATCAGTTTTGTACAAAAAATATGGTGTTTGGCAACCTAAAGAGATGATTTTAGAAAAATAAGAAATCACTCAAAATTGATTTTTGAAATATTAGCTTTTTAGTGATTCTTTTAGTGATTCTTGAAAAATGATTAACAGGAAATTACCACCTAATTTTATATAGTTTTTGAAATATCCAAAATACCCTTCTTTTAGTAATTTGATAGTTTTAAAATAACTTTTGGTACTAAACAAGATGATCGAAAATCTATTTTAAATATATAAAAATCATTTTTAAGAGTTTGTTACCAAACATAAATTTGATTGTTTAGAAATCAATTTTACAAAATCAATTGTACCTCAACATATTTTTTTGCTAAAATTACTTATTTAAACTATCACTCCCAAACACACCCTTAGTTCAAAGAGTTCGTAGGTTCTATAATTAGAAAATATCAATTATATGACCTACTAACTTTTTATATAGTGATTTCATGATTTAACAACTTTATATACTTCACTATTCCACTTTTTGTTGCTCCCAATGCTTCTAAAAATCTTTTTAAAATGAGATACTAATGATTGTTGATAGGGTAACTCTAAATTTTTTTTTCCATAGATATTCCTTAAACAACTTTCTATACTTTACAACTCCTTCATTTTACGGGAATCCAAGATTTTCATGGACTGAACATTTGGATCACCGAGCTTGTTTTGTGGTATTGTAAGATGTCCGAGTATTTAAATATTTTTCGAACATGTTGAGAGTTTAGAAAACATCGATCTTCTGGATTCTGTGCTAAGGGCATCCATTTTTTACTTCTTTTTTCATATAAATATAAATTTCACATTTCTTTATTTTAATTTAGAAGTAAACCATGTATTTCAATTTCTTTGAGTATATTGTAGTTATATATTTATTTTTTAAAAAAAAATATGTATTCAAATTCAAATTTAAATTAACTTATATTTTTATTAAAAAGAACTTAAATTAATATATATTATTTTGTTTAGAAAACTAACAAATAAAATATGAAAAAATATCATTTTGGTCCCTATGTTTTGAGTTTAGTTTCTATTTCGTTTATATGTTTTAAAGTCAACACTTTTGTTTGAGATTTCAGTAATGCTCAATTTTAGTCTATAAGATAACAAAATTGTTAGTAACTTAATGGAAAGTTAACTAGAACGATTGCTACACTAATAATAAATTAAAATATATTGATGATGTTGCAATTTTATTCATAGGCAAAATAATAAAAGAAAAAGAAACTCAATAGACACCTTTTGGAATCTAATATTGAACTTTTTTTTTTTATTATTATTTTTTATTTGCCACCTCTCTCTCTTTTTTCTCTTTTGTTTCTTCATCTTCCTTCTCTCTAACAACTTCTAAAACAATGCTTTTTTATCTTAGCAAAGGATTGCTAGGTAAGCTCCAAACTAAACTAAGTCCTAACCAACACAAAGTTTCACTATAAAATCACACAAAAAAAATTCTTTGCCCATTTTCATCTCCACTCTCTACAAATCGACATTTTTTAGAGCGTAAGAGCAAACATATAAATTAATGAATTGACATAGGAGAAATGTTGGAACATTTTTATAAATTCAAGATATTCTTACATAAAATATGACAAAAACAAACAGAGTTATACAAGTATTGTTACAGAACAAATAGAATTTATGTAAGAATGTAATTTGAGACATTAAAATATTAGAGTTATGTAGTTTTGGAAAAACAAATGGTGTGTAAAGTAATTTAAAAATTGAATTAGGATATTTTGAATGAAATAGAGGAGAAATTGTGATGAGAAGATTGAAATGCAAGCAATGAGTTATTAAAAAATAAAAAAATAATAATAAAAAAAAATCCAAGTCATCAATTCCCCAATTTTGATTTCAATTTCCCATACTTTCTTTCCCCTTTTTGTTTGTTTGTTGATTTTTTTATATTTATTTTGACATCGATCTTCACATATTCTCAACTTCAAATCTTTCTCTTTCACCAACACATTACACAACAAACCAAAAACAGGAACATAATTCATTTCTAATTTCTCTTTTTTTTTCTTTTTTTTTTTTTTAATTTTTATAAATTAGTATCCATTAGATTTCGGTGTTGACAAATCTCTTGATCGTTGCAACTTCCACCGCCACCACCACCACGGCGATCACATTTCCACTGCAAAGATTATGCTGATGGACCCTAATTTCTCGTCCCCCAAGCCTCCGCACCCCGCGCCCATGGATTTCGAACATATGCCGAACAATCCTCACCGTGCTTCCCACCACCGTCGCTCCCACTCCGACACTTCCTTCCGCTTCCCAAACCTTGATGAACTTCTCTTCTTCGACCCTTCAGACCTCGACCTCTCCATGCTCTCTTCCCCTTCTTCTCCTCCTACTGCCGCCACTCCCATGGCCGTTGATTCTTCTAATGCCAAGTTTTCTGACGACGCCCTTCGCCCTAAGCCCGAGCCGATTGCCTCTGGACCTTTCGGTGCTCACTGCCGGAGCTTGTCTATGGACTCTGATTTCTTCAAGAATTTGGACCTTGGTGGTGATAGTGGGGAGATCGATTCTTTGGGGAAGAAGACTCCGGTGACTGAACAACGCCCACTTCGTCATCGACATAGCTTATCCATGGATGGTTCTTCGTCGTCGTTTGAGGCTGATTCAACCCTAATGATTGATGGAGTGAAGAAGGCAATGGACCCGGAGAGACTTGCGGAGCTTGCCCTAATTGACCCCAAAAGAGCTAAAAGGTCAACATCCACTCCTTTTTCTGTCTTTGATTGAATTGGAACTAATTTTAACTGAATTTCAAATTCATGAACTGAATTTTGGAATCTAGGATTCTTGCGAACAGACAATCTGCGGCTCGTTCGAAAGAGAGAAAGATACGATACACGAATGAATTGGAGAGGAAGGTTCAGACTCTGCAGTCCGAAGCTACCACTCTGTCTGCGCAGGTGACGATTCTACAGGTATGGATTCAATTGCATTCATAGTGAACTGGAAGTTTTGTTGGAATGACACCTTACGCTGCTTGTGTTCTTCTGATATCCATTTGCCTTGGCTCCTCGAGTTGACTAGATTTCTTGGAGAGAAAAAATTCCGGCTAGAAGTGAGTTTGTGGTGAGGATGTAATTCCCTCTGTGCATGCTATGTCTGTTCAAAAGTTGAAGAGGGACTGATAAAATGCTATAAAGTTGAGATATCTTCTTGAATTAATGGGTATTCATGGAGTTGGATTATGCTAAATCATTTAGATAGGTTTGGAAAATTAGATAGGTTTCTCAAGAAATTGTGTTACGGTAGAAGGAGAAGTAGATTTAACTTAACTTATGAAGGAAGCTTCTTGTACTTGAATGCTTGAGTTGCAAGGATTTGAAGTCACGACTCCACACTTTGAATTTTGAATTAATTTCCAATATAAAGTTCAAAGTAAAGTGGATAGGATATGTATATTGAATCTTTTATAATTTTTCTTTACACTTTCCCCCTTGGATGATAATTTGATTCACAAAGCCCTAGTACTATTGATGTCAATTGAGGAGAAAACAGTCTTGATAGGATAAGAACACAAGACTTGCTGTCATATGATAAAAATCCGCATAATGCTCACAGAAACAGAAAAAGAAATTCTGGTTTCTTTAATTAACTATTCAAGATACAAGTGCTGGATCAACCATAATGGGTTGGCCTAATAGTAAAAATGTCAATAACTAACTAATAGGTCATGGTTCAATCCATGGTAGCCACCTACCTAGGAATTAAATTCCTACCGGTGGATTGTCCCGTGAGATTAGTCGAGGTGCGCGTAAACTAGCCCGGACACTCACGGATATCAAAAAAAAAAAAAAAAAGATACAAGTGCTGGATCAATGGAATCCATCATGTGCATGTCGTCTTGTTATGTCTTCATGCTACATTTTAAAACTTCAAAGCCTTCTATCTTCTTTGCTTAGTATCTACATTTGCCTCATATGCTTTGGCAACTTTTGTTATCCAAAACGAATCCTTGAGACGATCTATTATTACCTGTATTGTTTCCCTTTGCTGATCAATTTGTCTCACACTCACTATAAACTCCCGTTATTCAATCTGTGCAACTTCCTGCCTTCCCATCTTTCGTAGATTCCACTTTTTATCCAACTAAACTTTTTCCTTCGAGTGTGATGTACTGACCATCGACACTAAATGTTTTAGATTCTCAATTATATAGAAGGTTTAATGTTGCAATTTTTGTTTTCTTTAGCTACATGGTAGTGGTAGAATTTTTTTTTGTAATCCACTTTGGAACTTTGGAAGTTTTTTCTTTGCTTTTGGTAAATTGTCTATCAATAAAAATTATTGCTTCTTGTAAAAAAAGCTCATGTAATTAATTCCATGTTATGCAGAGAGATACTAGTGGATTAACTGTGGAAAATAAGGAACTCAAACTTCGGTTACAGGCTATGGAGCAACAAGCACAACTTCGAGATGGTATGCAAGCATGTGCAACTGCCTTTCTATCTCAACTTCCACTTCTATAAAAGCACTTCGTAGCATAAAAAGAGTACTAACCAGCAATTGAAAGAAGGAAAATATTTACGTTTTAAGAGTTTACCCTTCGGCCTTTCTCTTCTTCTAGGATGTGTTGTTCCCTGTATTTTTGTTTGTTCTCTCTTTTCTCTCTGTTAAGAGGGTAGGTTCATTTCACATACACAAGGATTTACACATGATTCTTTTTCATGCTCCACAGCTCTGAGTGAAGCTTTGAAGGAAGAAGTTCAACGACTTAGAATAGCCGCAGGCCAGGCTGCATCAATCAATGGAAATCTTTTCAACCGACCTCCGCAATATCCTTCATCGCGACCACCTGTACACCATTTTAGCAGCTCCCATGCTCAGCAGGGTCAACAGCAGCCACCACCCATGTTGGCTACCAACCAGCAGCAATCAGACCCGAAATGGACAAACTCGTCTCAACTTCTCAGTCGAAGTCCCGATGGCCAAGCAAAGCCTTAGATGATGTCTGTACATATAAATATTATCTAGCAAACGAGAGTAATGGTTTTTTACAATCATTTTCTTGTACATTATTCTTATATATATATATATATACATATCTTATATGCATATTAGAAGTTTGTCATCTGTCGGCTGTTACGGATGTTGTATTAATAAAATAACTTCGAGGTATAATGGATGATCATTGTAACTGTCTTTAGACACACACAAAGGTAGCATCTTCATATGATTGTACACAGCCAGTTCTACCTTTGCCCTTCTTTGTGGCATTTTGTACTCGAGTGTAACCTTGATGTTTCTGTTTGAAGAGTAAACTTAGTGGTTGCTCATTGTTCGTTATTTCCATATGACAAAAAATGATGATAGAATTGGATTTGTACCCCAAATAAAGGTTGATCAAGTTACGAGATTGAATGATTCACGTTTGGGATATATTTTCTTGTCCTTACCATTTGTTTATATGGATAACTTGGAAGGTAATGTGAGTTATGTACCTAAAAGGATCCAAAATATTGGTTAAATTATAAGTTTGGTTTCTAAATTTTGAGGTTTCTATCTAATTTTGTGATCAATAGGTGACCAGGAAAGTTAATTGATTTATGAGTTATAAATTTGATATTCTATGTCCAATAAAACTCTAAACTTTTAATTTTGTGTTTAGTAGGTATGTAAATTCTTAAGAATAAATCATTGACCTATTATATACAAAATTGAGAATAAAGAGATCAAATCGGTACAAACCTCATAGTTTGAAGACTACTGTTATAAGTTAACTTGTGATTAATCAAAACTATCATCTCTTATAATTGAACGTGTGATTAATCAAAACTATAATTTTTACATATTCATACTCATCAACTACATTAACAATTGCTAAATTCCAACGTTCTACACTCGAAAGTCTAACATTGCATCTCGAAATTGACCTAGGCAAGCATTGACCTTGACCTTGCCTTCCCTATCACTAAGAAATGCTTTGTACTTTTGTGCTATAAATTTCCAAATGAAGTCACAAAAACCAAAGTCGGCTGAATCCACCCTACAACTTTGGCATCTAGTTCAAGGGTCCGTCATTGGAAGAACAAGATTCTTCAACCGGCAGCTACCAAGTAAATCAAAACATAATTTGGATGCAGTACAGCCTTCCTACTTCCTCCAAATCATAACATATAATAATAATAATAATCCAAAGCTCAAACAAGTTTTTGTTGTGTTATATGAATGAGTACAAGTTTTCGTCGGTAGCAAAGTTTATTCAAATCACTATCAAACTTAAAGCTGCTTTTAACGTCATTTACAAAGCTATTCTCTGCAGTTTTAAATGGTAACAGGAGATTATGTTATGAATCAAAACTGAATTTAGAAAGAGGGAGCTAGACTGTTAGTAAATTTTCAAAATGGCTCTAAATTTTCTGCTGATGTTGGTCCTTGTGTTGTTGCTTGTGGTATTAGCTTTCTTGTTTGTTCGTTCATGGGGTTGGCCAAAGGCAATGGAGGAGATTCCTGGGAATTTGGGTTGGCCAATTGTTGGTGAAAGCTTTTATTTTATATCAGAGTTTAGTAGCCCTGCTGGTATTTGCAGTTTCATGATCAAAAGGCAAAACAGGTACCAAACGTCTCATCTTCTTCTTCAATTATTTGTTTCTAAAGAGCTTATACGGGTTGGGTTAGAAGGTTTTTAAGACCAACCTCAAGATGTTTGGGTTAGCTAGCAGAAACATCCAAACAACGTCTCCAACCCAACTTAAATTACTTTAAGTTTATTTACAGCAGATGACCAGAAACTAAAATATTATATACCAAATATCCATGATATTTATGACAAATTTTAAAGTTTAAACAAAACCAAATGTTGTAACAATCGTAAAAAAACATTACAAATTCACCTAGACTAACCCAAAAAATATAGAAAAATTTAACCCAATCTAAACCAAGAACAAAACTAGCTAATCCAACTTTTACAATTTGGGTTGCGTTGTTTGGGTTGTTGGGTTCTTTGAACAATTTTGGGTGATGAAAACTTGAGTTTTTTGGATTGAGTTTCGGATTTTGATTCTTAGGGTGTGGTTGGAAGTGATAGTTAGATATTCATTTTAGAAAAAAAATTTAGTAACAACAAATTTTGTAAATTTGATTTTTAAACAATCAATTTTTTTTTTTACCAAACTCTTAAAAGTGATTTTCATATATTTAAAAATGATTTTCAATTCTTATGTTTGGTTCCAAAAGTTAATTTAGAGTTACTCATTAGTAATTGTAGTTTTGATTTGAAAAATAATTATTTAACTAAATAATTATGGTAAAGATCTTTTTCTATTTGTTTTATTGTTAAATTCTTATATGCATAGTGGGTATATGTTTGTACATAGATATTGAAAGAAAATTCAAAACATATATAATTGTTTGTCTTATTAACAATTTAATGATAGACAATATTGTCATCTTTTGTTCTAAAATTTAAAACAAAAAAACATTCACAGATGACTAACCAACAATATTTTACACAAAATATGAATTAGATAACCATTTTAGGAGTGATTGTTCCGGAATCACATAACAAAAATCATCTCACTTAATTCCTTCAAAATCATTTTAAAATTATTTTATATTTTTCTAAAATCAATTTTAATTCATGTCAAACAACATCATTTCAAGAAAAAGTGATTTTGAAAAGAGAAAAGTGATTTTGACTATCACAAAATTACTTCCAAACACACCGTTTAGCAACTTCGGATGGAAGTTGTTTTAGCTACTTAATTAAAGTTGACATGTTTGAAAGTAGTAAAAGTGGTTGGAAAAAAAAGTTAGATAGCATTTTAGTGGGCAATATGAAAAAGTAGTTGGAGAGTACCATTTTTTACTCGAGTAGTTGACCATACAATAACAAAAAATATATATTAGTAGTATAGAACTAAGCATCAAAAGGATTTCTTACTACTATTGAACAATTTCTTTAAATTGTTATAAAGTACTTTTCTCTCATATCATTTCCAAGTGAGAAATGATTAAACATGGCCTTAATGCTTATAATTAAACTACTTTGTAGCACTTATTCTAAAATCATACATACTCAAACATGTTCTTAGGTTTGGAAAGGTTTTCAAGACCAGTGTGCTAGGGAGACTGATGGTGTTCATGACGGGGAGCGATGCTGCCAAGATTTTACTAACAGGGAAGGATGGTATGGTGAGCTTAAACCTGTTCTACACTGGAAAGCAAGTTCTTGGTCAGAGCAGCTTGCTTCAGACCAATGGTGAAGCCCACAAGAGGCTGCGACGGCTGATCGGAGAACCTCTCTCACTTGATGGCTTAAGGAAATACTTTCAGTTCATCAACAATTTGGCCATTGAAACTCTAGATGAATGGTGTGGAAGAAAAATTTTTGTTCTCGATGAAGCTTCTACAGTTGAGCTCCTCACTTCAAAATGATCATATTAGAAGGTTTAGGAAGTGGTATGAGATTACATAATAAGGTTTTTGTGCTTTTTTGTAGTTCACTCTTAAAGTTATTGGTAACATGATCATGAGCTTGGAGCCTGAAGGAGAGGAGCAAGAGAAGTTTAGAGACAATTTCAAGATAATCTCTTCTTGTTTTTCATCTTTGCCTCTTAACATTCCTGGAACTGCTTTCTATCGCGGTATGAAGGTAATAACATATTAAATAATCACAAAATCCAAGAACTTAAGCTGAGGTTGATGGATTATAGTATCCACATTCATAATGACAATCTGATTATTCAAATGCAAAAGGCGTGAAAGTTGGTTGAATCTTTTGAGTATATTTTTGAGCTGTGTCCAGGCACGGAAACGAATGTTCGAGATGCTAGACTTGATCATTGCAAAGCGACGGAGCGGAGAAATTTGCCGACAGGATTTCTTGGATTCACTAATAATCAAACACAACAAAGCAGGAGGAGAGAATGATGAAGAGAAACTTAGTGATGCACAATTGAAGGACAATATACTAACTCTGCTAATTGCTGGCCATGATACAACAACTGCAGCTCTCACTTGGCTGATCAAATTTCTTGGAGAAAATCCCAATGTGTTGGAACAACTGAGAGTAAAAACATCTTCCTGATTCGCTACTGATTGTGTTTCTTAGTTTTCTGTTTTAAAAAAATTAAAGCTACTTGCTTATATTTGTTTACTGTTTTTGGATTTGCAGACTGAACACCAAGAAATTCAAGAAAAGAGAAAGGGAGAGAATCTCACATGGGGTGATGTTAACAACTTGCCTTACACTGCCAAAGTATGTATAGAACTAAACTTCAATACTAAAAATTATTGATAATAGAGAAATTAATTATGAGCTTCTTTTGGGGGTTGAAATTAAATGAAGTTCAGGTACTCAGTGAAACTCTGAGGAGAGCAACAATTCTACCATGGTATTCAAGAAAAGCTGCTTTGGACTTTGACATTGGTGGTATGTCTTCCCATTAAAAAGTCACCAACATTCTTGTTTCTATACTAAATTATAAACTAATCCTGGATAAGATTAGAATTATCCCTCGATATATCCATAAATGGATGGTTTGACATCAATATTTTTTATATCATTTACAAATACCTAAAAAACATAAAATAAGAAATTCATTGTTATTCACAATATGAAGATGCACTAATAAGTCATTGTTGAAAAGAAGATGAAGAATACAAGATATATACGTGGAAAATCCTAGTATAGGAAAGAAAAATAAAAGCCGCTCTTATTATTTTAATAATAAGAAAAGTACAAGAGGGAAGGATATATATCGGCTATAATAAGTCCTAACAAAAAAAAAAAAAAAAAAAAAACTAGGGTACAATAAATTACACAAATACTCCCCCTCAAGTTGGAGCATAGATGTCAATTAGACCCAACTTGCTACCACAATAGTCAAAGCTCTAGGTGAGTAATCCTTTGGTGAGGACATCAGTAATCTGTTGACTAGAAGGAATATACTGGATACAGATACTGTCATTGTCAAGTTTCTCATTTATAAAATATTTGTCTATCTCCATATGTTTTGTTCTGTCATGTTGAATTGAGTTATTGGCTACGCTTATAGCAACTTTATTGTTACAGAAGAGCTTCATAAGTAATTAACAGTTCAAATGAAAATCAAACAAAGCTTTCTATAGCCAGATCTCCTCACAGATTCCCAAACTCATAGTTCTATATTCGGCTTTAGCACTACTCCTAGCGACAACACCCTGCTTCTTACTCTTCCAAGTAACAAGATTACACCACACAAAGGTATAGTACCCCGAAGTGGACTTTCTATCACTAATTGATCCTGCCCAATCAGAGTCGGTATAAGCCTTAATACATTTTCTGTCAGTTTTTCGAAACATCAAGCCTTTATCTTGAGTAGTTTTCAAGTTTCTCAGAATATGATTCACATGTGTTCTTTGTAGGGTGCTTTCATAAACTGGCTAACAGTGCTAACCGCATAGGAGATATTTGGTTTGTGTGGGATAGATAAATCAACTTTTTCAGTAATCACTGATACTTCTCTTTGTCAGCAGAAACTTAGTCACTAGGATTTTCCAGTTTCGCATTGAATTCCATTGGGGTATCAGTAGGTCTGCATCCAGTCATACTTGTTTTCTTTAACAAGTCAAGAATATACTTTCTTTGTGAAATAGAGATCCTTTTCCTTAATCGTGCCACCTTCATCCCAAGGAAGTACTTCAAATTCTCTAGGCCTTTGATTTCAAACTCGTCACCCATCTTCTTGTTTAGCCTGGTGATCTCAACAGTATCATCTTCTGACAAGACAATATCATCGACATACACAATCAACACAGTAATTTTCAATATTTAAACCTTTTTGTAAACAGTGTGTGTTCAGAATGTCCTTGAGGGAAGCCTTAAGATTTAACCAAGGTGGTAAATCTGTCGAACCATGACCTGGAAGATTGTTTCAAACCATAAAAAAAATTTCGAAGCTTAGAAACTTGGTGGTAAAACTGAACTTTAAAGCCTGGAGAAGGACTCATGTACACTTCTTCTTCCAAATCACCATTTAGAAAAATATTTTTTACATCAAGTTGATAGAGATGTCAATCTTTATTGACTGCAACAGATAGAAGAACCCTGACTGTATTCAACTTTGCCATAGGAGAAAGAGTCTCTAAATAATTAACTTATAAGTTTGAGTGAACCCTTTTGCAACAAGCTTAGCCTTGTACATATCTAAGGTTCCATTTGATTTGTACTTCGGAGTGAACACCCATTTGCATCCCACATTCTTATGCCTTTTAGGAAGAGTGCAAAGATCTCATGTCTTATTCTTCTTAAATGTTTCCATTTCTTCCATGACAGTTGTCTTCCACTTAGGACTTTCCATAGCTACATGTATGTTCTTTAGTATTGTTGCAGTGTCGAGACTTGCAGTAAACGCGCTAAACTTAGGCGATAGATTATTGTACGACATGTAATTACACATAGAGTGCTTAATACAAGACCTAGTACCCTTTCTCAAGATAAAAGGCATGTGATCAAGAGAAGGGTCATAGTTCTCTGACTTGTCTAAGTCATTCGGGATAGTGGTGCACCTATGTGTCTGCCAGAGTTTCATCACTCTTGGCAGTCCTATTCTCCTCTAAAACTATCATATTAGTCATGTCGTCCTCAACCACATCAACAATATCATCCTCAACACACAAGTTATTGTTGTTAAGTTCAGTAGTACCTTGAGCTTATTTTGGTTTAGATTCATGGACTGAAGTCAGTGGAGGAGTAGAGGGCACCATTTTCTTTCTAAGATTCTTCCTGTAGTAAGTTATCCAGGGGACTTGGTTGGTGGGTAGAATGGTGTCATGGAGGATGGGTTCAGAAGGCTCAGTAGGGGCTATAGCAATGAAGGAATGGGCCAGTTAGCCTTTTCACTCTCACTCTCCCCCTAACAATTGCTAACGGGAAAGAAAAGTTTATCCTCAAGGAAGGTAACATCCATAGACACGAAATACTTTTGAGAAAGAGAATGGTAACACTTGTAGCCCCATTTGTGCAAAGGATGCCTCAATGAAAGACTGAGCATGAGGAGCAAACTAAGAGTGGTTAGGCCCATAACTTTGAACAAAAGCAGTGCACCCGAACACATGGAGAGGAACATCAGAAATAAATCGTGTGGTAGGGTAGAACTCCTTGAGACATTCAAGAGGTGTTTAGAGGTGGAGGACTGAGATGGCATTCTATTGATAAGATGTGTCGGAGTGAGGATTCCATCCCCTCATAAGTAGGAAGGAATAGAAATAGAAAACATGAGAGAGCAAGCAACCTCGAGAAGGTGGCAATTTTTTCGTTAGCCACACTGTTCGGTTGCGGTGTATAAACACAAGAACTCTGGTGGACAATCCCTTTAAAGGATAGAAAGTCTGAAAGAGTATTACTCAAGAACTCACGACCATTATCACTATGCAAAATAACAATTTTGGCGTTGAACTGTGTGTTAATGGTTGTGTTAAATTGTTGAAATATTGATGAGACATCGAATTTATCAGTGAGGAGAAAGACCTAGTGAGACAGGTATGATCATCAATAAAGTTTACAAACCAACATTTTTCCGAAGCGGTAGTGACCCATGAGGCCCCTAAACATCACTATGAATGAAGGTAAATAGTTGGGTAGGTTTGTAGGGTTGAGACAGAAATAAGACTCTATGTTGTTTTGCACGAATACACACATCACAAGACAAAAAAGAGATATCCACTTTGGAAAACATATGAGGAAATAGATATTTCACATATTGAAAGTTTGGGTGGCCAAGATGAAGGTACCACAACATACAATCTTTTTCTGAAGTAGAAAAATAAGATGACAATAGACTAGTCCTATAAAAATCTCTAGAGGAAGCATCATCAGCAGGTAAATAGAGTCCTCTATGTGTGGGCAGTGCCAATCATCTTCCTCGAGCTCAGGTTCTGAAAAGAAACAGTATCAGGTGAGAAGATAGCAATAGAAGCAAAGGACCCACCTGCAATCCAAATTCTTTCATTGCCAGCACATGGGAGATATGATGTAAAATTTTCAGAGGATCTAGTTAAATGGTTTGTACCACCTGAATCAAGCATCCAGAGTTTCTTCCAATCGATGCTGATAAAACTAAAGGATTGAGATGTACCTGATTGTGCAATGGCTTAAAGAGGAGTACCAAGATCACATTGATTTCCTGCAGGGGTTGGGGGTTGTGAAGTAATGGTTGATTCACTCAAAACAGCCAGACAAGAATTATGTTTGTCATTTGGTGAATATTTCTTACCATTTGGTGGTCTACCATGTAACTTACAACAACTGTATTTCATATGCCAAGGTTTCTTACATTGTTCACACACTGAAACAAGCTTTTTATTTTGCTTTTCACTTTCAGAACTAGAGGACTTCGCAATAAAGATTGTACAATCAGTACCAAAACCAATCATGATGTTCATTGCACTCGTACAATCTTCCTTTAACCGAACCTCATAATATACCTCCATCAATGAAGGAATAGGCCTCTAACCCAACCTACGACCACAAACTAAGTCAAATTTTAAATTCAAGCCCGCAAAAAAATCATTTACATAATCAACTTCCTCAATTTTGGAGTAATGAACACCTCCACAAGGATAGTTTCAAACAATCACCCAACACAGGTCCATCTCTTACCAAATCAATGACAACATGTTAAAATATAAAATGACATCCTGTCCTTGCTTTCACTCATGAACTTGCTTGCATACAGTATAGAGGTGAGACACATTCTGCCTCTTTGAGTATAACTTCTGAACTGTATCCCATATGTCCCGAGCAGTAGCAGCATACAACAAAGGTTTCCCAATTTTAGGTTTCATACTGTTAATCAACACAGATCGAAGAAGAGAGTCCTCTCCTTTCCATATTCGCTCTTGAGGGTCTCCTTTTCTAGGTTTTGGTAGTGACGTCTATCAAGGGACATCTTAATGGATTGAGACAACGAGAAATAATTCTGGCCATTACATTTCTTACCTCCAATTACTCCTATGGACTTTCCTATAGAGCCGGATAAATAATTTGTAGCAGTTAAGATAGAGAAAGAGGTTATCGAGTTCTCCGAATACATCAGTGAGACTAAAGGAGTGGCAAAATTTGTGGAGTTTGTGGAAGCACCTTGAGTTGACCTAAGAGTAGAGATTTGTTGCTGAAAACTTTTTAAAGATTAGCCACCTATTGTTGAGCTATTACCAGAGATAAACCAATCGAACCTTGATGTTCATAACTAAGCGACACATGATGAGAAAAATCCAATTACTACGAGAAGCTTGTTGTCGCTATAGGAAATTTACCTCTGTGGTGGACGACGACTCACTAATCTTGTTTTCACTTTGTATGTTTCGACTAGGGTTTCCATCAAATAGTTACAGCGGCACTAGAGTTTGATGGATATGCAAAGGATAACGATCAATGGTAGCTTGGACAGTAGTGACAGTTTCAACAACGGAAAAAACGATGACTCTTGCTCCAGAAACGACGGCGACTCTGATTGGAGACGGTAGCTGTGGTTGAGGTGGGACTGGTGTAAAACTAAGGGTATCTTGCACCGGTTAGTTTTCGCCAATGGCAACTAGGGTTTCGTCACCACACTCTGATACCATATTGAAAAGAAGAAGAAGAAAAACACAAGGTATACGCAGAAAACCCTAGTACAGGGAGAAAAAACCACGATAGAAGCCGCTCTTATTATTTTCTAATAATAAAAAAGTACAAGAGGGAAGAATATATTAGGCTATAATAAGCCCTAACAATAAAGAAAATAAAACTATGGTACAATAAATTACACAAATACCCTTTGGGCTATAAACACTCTACTAGCCTATAATTTTCAACCGACATAATAAGATTGATAACGTATTTTGAATGTAAAAATAACTAAAGCTTGTTTGGTATCATTTGGTTTTTGGAAATTAAGTCTATGAAACACTTCATTCTCATCTAAATTTCTTCCTTTATTATATACTTTTGTCGATGTTTTAAAAAATCTAAGTGAAATTTTGAAAACTAAAAATAGTTTAAAAAAACTTGTTTTGGTTTTTGAATTTAACTAAGAATTCAATTATTATACTTAAAAAAATATAAATTATTGTAAGAACTTGAAAAAAAATATACTTAATTTTCAAAAACCAAATAGTTACTAAGTAGAGCCTAAATTTCTCCTTAAATTATTAATTAATATGTGCATTCTAATTATTAGGGTCTATGCATTGCAGGATACAAGATCAAGAAAGGGTGGTCAGTAAACCTGGATGTTGTTTCCATTCACCATGATGCTAGAGTTTTTCCTGAACCCCAAAAGTTCAATCCATCAAGATTCGAGGTATTCATTAATAAAAAAGAACTTAATCATCATGGATTAACCTAGTGGTAAATAAGTGTATGAATTTGACAAAGGGAGTATGAGTTCAATTCATTGTGGCTAGGCCACTTACCTAAAATTTAATATTATGCAAGTTTCTTTGACACCCAAATGTTGTAAGATCAAGTAGGTTGTGTCATAACAGCTAGTCGAAAAGTCCGTAAGGCTGACCTAGACACTAATGGATATCGAAAAAAGAAAAAAAAGGTATGTGTTTGAGTTCTTAATTAATTACATTGGGTGTGTTATCGTAATAAAATCTTTTAGGAGGTTTTATTTTATATTATATTGTTTGGTAATCTTATAATTATTAGGTTATATTTTCCTTTTCTTGATATCGTTATTTGGGTCTGTAATGGCTACTATTTTATAAGAAGAAATACACAAGAATTCCATATCTTTTATTAAAGTTAATAGGGTGAGTTGATGAATGAACATATAACTTTGAGTTGAATTGCAGGCACCATTGAAGCCTTTCAGCTTTCTTGGATTTGGGAGTGGACCAAGAATGTGTCCTGGAATCAACTTGGCAAAGCTGGAAATTTCAGTTTTCATCCATCACCTTGTCTGCAAATACAGGTCAAGTGTCTGTTATCTACTCTAAATTTCATACGTAACAATCCTGGTTTCTTTGAATGCTGAGATTAACATAAATATATTAGGAATCAAATAGATATTGGCGTCTTCTGATTAATACGAGTAACTTTTCATCTTCTCAATCGTCTTAAAGTTTATAATTGGCGTCTTCTTATTGATACGAGTGACAATGAACAGATGGACACCATTGGAAGAAGGGAATGATTCAGTGCAGCCAACTCTAGTGAGGATGCCTAAGAACAAGTATCCAATTATGGTGGAGCCATTGTGAGATCACCTTCTTTCTCTGCTGTGTTTGAAAACTGTATTTCAAGAATAAGCAATGAGAGAATATATAAGAATTCTCTATCACTGATGAAATGCTTTAGCGCTTGTAGCAAAGTGTGTGCTTTTTGTATGAAATTTAAAAGCTAAGGACAAAAAAATCCCAAGTTTGGTCAAACACATTCACAATACATGCATTTGTGGATATGTTGTATATGTATTACCATATAATCATATAATTCAATGTTGAATATGTTGTGTTATATTTTAACTATATGAGTATATGATATATATATATATATATAAGATTAATAGCAATAAAGTCATTTGAAAAAAAATTGGAGTGTTTGGCAACCACTGAAAATAGTTTTTGAAAAGATGAATTAGGTTCATAGTGTTAGTACGATAAGACATTCAACATTTTACATATATACTATAGAACTTTAAAACTATTACTTGAATATGATCTATAGGTATGTGTTTTGTTCGGCGATAAAGAAGTAATTAATAGAGAAATTGAAATTTTTATTAGCACTTTTTGGTTTGGCATTATTGATGGTAACCATTAACATCAATATAATTCATGTTGAAATCATAATAACTATGTTTGGTTCTATTTGAGTGGCTCTTGAGGCTTATCCATATAGGAGAATAGTTTGATTTTGTTTTGTACTCTCTTTTCCCCTCAAACAAACTACCATCTAATTAAATCAATGAAGCTTAAATATTAGGAAAATTATAAAAAATGATAAAATTGACAAAATATTTACACATGACAAAATTGTGTGTAGTGAGTTCTTGCCAGTGAAGTGTAAATATTTTGTTTTTTTATTACTCTAAAAAAATAATTTTTTTTATAGATAATGTAATTTTAAAAAATTATGTCAAAAAGGGGTTATTGGAAAAATATTGTCAAAAATAGGGTAGTGAAGTCGTGTACTGGGTACACACGACTTTCCTAAATCGTGGACGGGGTCCACGACAAGGCTGACACGTGGCATCATCGACCCGCGTGGCAGTGTTGACTGTCATGTTGTCCGAAGTCGTGGACGAGGTCCACGACTTCACTCACTATAATTTTTTCTTTTTTACTCAAATATTTATTTATTTATTTATTTCTCTTAATGTCTAATGCTTACCTATAGGTTTTTTCTTTTTTACTCAAATCTTTATTTATTGTTTTTAACTTAAATATTATTTAGAATTAAATATTATTTATTTTATTAATTTAGTTACTATTTACTAACTCAAATTTTAATTATTTTTTCATGTAATTTTATTTACAATGATTTTATTTTCAAGATATTTATTTATTTATTTATTTCAAAATGAATTATATGTTTCAAGTTAAATATGATAACGAACAAAATTAGTAATGTTGTTAAATTAAATTAATCAATATTGTTGTGGAAATGTTATTTGATATTAATTATTAATGAACTATAATTTTTAATTTTACAAGTCAAAGAGACAATTATTTCATATGTAAATTAAATATGGAAGAATATGTAAATTAAATATGGGAGAAAAAGAATATGTAATAAATAAGGAAAAAAGATGATATGTAAATTGATTAGGGAAGAAAGAGAATGTGTAGAATAAATAAGGAAGAAAGATGAATTAATTTAAGGCTAGAATTTCTTTTTATTTAATTATGAGGAAGTCGTGGACCGGGTCGCGGTCCACGACTCCAGTCATCGGGTCAACCAGTCCAGGCTCCACGTGATACGTGACTGGACAAAAGAAAGTCGGGTACCGGGTACACAACTTCCATCAACAGTAAAATAACCATACTTTTGACAATAGTTTGACCAACTATCTCACTTCTGTTTTTTTTTCAACCCTACTCCATCCTTGTCATTATTTTCAAAAAAATATATATTCTTGAAATTAACCCCTAAAAAAACTACCTAATAATCATTGATTTTCTATACAAATTGTTAAATCCACACATCTAAGGGTATTTTTTCCAACTTCGACATTTATAACGACATAAACTTATATTAGTTAAGATATAAATTCAGTAATAAAGAATGCAACTATTTTTCTTTTAAAAAATAGAATTATTGAATAATATAGACTTGAGAGAAATAAATTTGTAATCAAAATATAACAAATAATACACCTTTGTGAAGAAAAGAAATCTCATTGTTTCACATCTCTAAGCTTCCTTACCATTAAAAAGAAAAAAAGAAAAAAAAAAAAATCTTTGAATCTTCTTTCACTTTGAAGAACACCACAAGCTTTGTTGATTGTGAAAAATCTCTAATTGATGTTGCCTATCACTTTAGGAGTTGAAATCACTGATTTATAGCCTCTAGGTAAAGCCTTTAGGTCTATGAGATTGATCCAAAAGGTTTGGGAATAATGACTAGAGATGCCCACAATCCATTTACCCCGTCAAGTCAAGGCCCTGCGGGAACTCAATCCAAATAAGGCGAGGAATCCTTGATTAGACGAAGAATGAGGTAGAGCGACGAGAGCAGAGACGGAGAATACATTCCTCAACCACATCACCACCCTGATTCCCTAGCTCCCATAAAAAAAGAAAAGAGAAAATATGAGAAAAATTGCACAAAACCACTCCTAAACTATGAGGTTGATTAAATAACACCCATGAACTTTCAATTTTGTTCAATTAAATCCTGTGTTGTTTCAAAATGGTTGTAATCAACCACTTATAATAAATGTATTATTATTTGTAAGACAAAACATGTGACTCTCTAAGATGGCCATGTTTCTAATAAAAGAAAAAAATTTAGGAAAAAATATGTCTCTTTTACTTCATGATATGCAAGACCTGATGCCACTCCAATTACCAATCGTCATCGTTGTCGCCTCCTCCCACCGTCATCTCCACTATAGCCCCGCTACAATATGCTAGACGTCTTCTGCAAACAACAACTAGGGAGAGTTTTTTTTTTCTCTCTCTCTCTTTAACAGTCCCTGCCTCTCTCTCTCTCTCTCTATCTAACCAACGTTGGGAACTCCCTAGTTTTCAAACTTCACACAAACTTAAATTAATTAACGAGTCACACAAAATATGTTCCAAAATAAAATTTGTTATTGAATAAATTGCATGTAAGGAAACCAATCTAAAATAGAAGAATTTGAGAAATAAGAGATTTGTTGACGTGAGGGGAGGGGTGTTTCACCACCGGCGTCGGTGGTATAGGAGAAAGAGAGATTTTTTGACGTGTGGGGGAGGAGAGTTGTGATTTGATACTGTTGGTGCAATTGTTGGACGCCTAGTTAGATGCATTGATCCCAACGCCTAGTAGCAGAAGTTGGAAGCTTGGAAGTAGAAATTGGACGCCCAAGGAATGCGGCCAAAAACTTGTTGCCTAAGATTTGGACGCCTAGACATTCTCACCTTGGTCCCCTAGAGTTGCACGCCTCATGAAGTAACCAACTCGATCGATACTGCACTAGGACAGATCGAAATACCAACACACATTGAAATGTCCTCAGAAAACAAAGAAGAACAATAAAAAACGGAGAAAGGAAGAGAAAGGATCTATATGTTTATGATGTTTTTCAAATGAACACGAGGAAATCTTTATATAGTGTTTAAGTGCTCAATGGGTATAAACAAAAAATAAAATGTTTGACGACTAGTGGAGGTACAAAGTGTAATGGACACGTTTAGTTTAATAACTAAATATTCATTTGTTGTAGTGGACAACAAATATAGTATAATTTTCCTTTTCAAATAGATTTTTCATCAACAATCCCCCACTTGAAAATTTTTAAAACATTTTTATCGAGCAGTATATCAATCTTTACAATACTGTGCTTAAGCAAAGGTGTCTGATGACTTGAACCGTTATGTAGTGATGATGATTTAGAATATACTAGAGTAACTTTTGGTTTTGGACTCTATCTCTAACAACATCTCACACACAACATTGCTAGGGTGTTCAAAAGTCTGTGCTTTATGGCCTAGTACGTATATCCCAGATTAGTAGATGCTCTAAAGAATTTTGCCTAAAATTCCATAGGAAGAAACCCTCATTTTGACATCCACAAAGATGAGTCTATCAAGTGTACTTTTGTAGCTAGATACTCCACTTGACATCAAGTATAGACCTTATTAAGAACTAAGTTCAACCTTTTCATACACTTCAGGATATTATGCTAATACACTGGATCATAAGACTGAGACTTTGGATTATTATAGCATGATTCACTTCATATCACTTGTGATAAGTTATTACCCTTTGAACCTGTTTCTTTAGATTTTCAGTCTACAGGTTGGATTTCTCACAAGTGATTCATTTTCTATAGGCATAAGTCCCATTATTTTTTAGGTTTTAAAAAACTTCTCTCCAGTTAGTCCTTTCGCCAAAGGATCTACCAAGTTTTCATTAGTCTGCATATGATCCACTATAAATGCACTAGTGAGAAACTTTGTAATGGTACTGTGCTTACGACGTATTTCTCGTCTCTTGCTGTTGTAATAAAGGTTTTAAAATTTTCAATTCCTGTAGTACTATCGCAATGGATCAATATGGTTGTACCGATTTATCCTATAAAGGAATCTTAAATAACAAGTTTCAAAACCAGCTTGCTTCTTCACTAGTTATTGTTGGTGCTATCATTTATGACTCCATCGTTCACAATGGTAAAATAGTATGTTTCTTGGACTTTCTAGAAACAACTTCATTTGTTATATTAAAAATATAGCTACTAGTAGCTTTGAGTCATTCGAGATGGAGTTCCAATATGCACCAGTGTACCCTTTTAGGACAACTGAAAACTTTTGATAATGTAATCCTAGGTTCTGAGTTTTCTTCAAGCATCTCAGAAATCTTTCTATAGCATTTCAATGCTCTATACTAGGTCTGCTTATAAACCTACACAGTAATTCTACATCATAGGCTATATTTGGCCTAGTGCAGTCAACAACATATCTGAGACTGCCAATAATGTTCGAATAATGAGATTGGTTAACACGTCACCAATGTTCTTGAAGAATTTTACACTAGAATCACATGGAGTACTTGCTGGTTTACAATCAAAATAATTATATTTCTTTAGAATAATTTCTATATAATGAGATTGATCCAAAGAAATTCCATATTCATACCTAGCTATTTTTATGACTAAGATTACATTAGCTTCTTCTAAGTCTTTCATGTCAAAATTTGCACTCAACATAGATTTGATCCAAAGATTAACATATCATCAACATATAAGCATATAATAGTGCAAAGATTTTTTTTCAAACTTATAGTAGATGCATTTGTCACTTTCATTAACTTTGAATCCTTTTGAAATTATCAAGTTATCAAATTTTTCGTGTCATTACTTAGGAGATTATTTTAAGACCATAAAGAGATTTATCTAATTTGCATACCTTGTTCTCTTGACTATGAGCTATGGAGCCTTCAGGTTATTTCGTGTAAAATTTTTCTTCAAGTTCACCATTAAGGAATGCAATGTTTACATTCATTTGGTGTATCAAAAGCTTGTTTAGGCTGCGATAGAGATCAACACTAGAATTGAGTTGATTCTAATCACTAGGGAGATGATGTAAAAAACGTCTGTGTTTTCTCTTTGCCTAAAACCTTTAACTACAAGTCTGACTTTGTATTTATCTAAAGTTTCATCAGGTTTGAGTTTCTTCCTTAAAAGCCATTTGCATCCTATCACTTTACAGCCAGATGGTAGGTTTACCAAGTATCAACTCTTACTCAAGAGAATCCATTTCATCGTTAATTTATTTTTCCCATAAGTTAGCATCTACGGATGATAGTCTTCTTTGAGATCTTAAGGATCTTCTTCTACATTGTAAGTTTCGAAGTCATCTTTACGAATTTTCTTGCTTCTTTTAGGCTCTAGAACTGCTTCCTCATTTGAAGTTTGAATCCTAACTAAAGGTAGACTACTAGAAGTCGAGTCCCTACTAGTTAGACTAGTAGAGCTCGAATCCCACTATTTCTTAATTTAAAGGAAAATCAATTCTCAAAGAAGACAACATCGTTTAATTCTATAATTACTTGATTTACTAAGTCATAGAATCTATAGACTTTACTATTTACTGCATAACCTATAAAGACACATTCATGAGCTCTACTGGCAAGCTTTCTTCTTTTAGGATTTGGAATCCTTACATAGACTAGACACCCCCAAATTTTGAAATATGACAAGTTTGGTTTCTTATTTTAAAGACATCGTAAGGTAAAGTTGTGTTTTTAGACTTTGGTGTTCCATTAAGAACATAACACACAGTTTAAGTAATTTCACACTACCAAGATGGTGCAACTTCTGAATTAAGTAAATAATCAACTACTAGTTTAGATAGAGTTCTATTTTTTCTTTCAGCTTTATCGTTAATTGTAGAAGAATAGGGTGTTGTCTTTTCATGTATTATTTCATGTGTGTTATAAAAGTTATTAAAAACATTTGAATCATATTCAGTACTCCAATGTAACAATACAACTTTTCGAAATAAGCTGAGGTCATTACTCAAATAAAAGTAATATTTTTAAAACCAAAACCATACAAAGTTTAATTATTTTACTAAAGAATTAAAATTAAAAAAACAACCTCATGCAAAATTCCAAGTGTTTAGAAAAAATAAATTAATAGTAACTAAATAAATAATGTAAAACATGGAACGGTCAAAAGTCCTTATCACTCGTCGGCTTTCCTTTATCTCGACCTGCAAAATAAACATGGAAAAGGTGAGTATATAAAATACTCAATAAAGGACTCACTACTAGGTTCACTAAGTGAACCGTTAACTTCCTATTAAGCTTAATACACTTATCAGTCAATACAGTCAACAGTCTTAAGTGGTGATCTCATAGGCACACCGTAAACACAGGGTATACTGTCTTAATAGTCAAAGTTAACAGTTACCATCAGTCCAAAACATTTTAATTCAATCAATATCAGTTCAATTCAATCATAAACATAACATGTAAAATTTAATCAACATTCTCATGCTTAAGCATCATGCTTCAAGAATTTCCATAACACTCGTACTATCATTGAATCAACTCAATACATAATCAATTTTTCTTACTCATATTGAGGATCCAGTAGTAAACCCCTTACCTCAAAGTTAGAGTTAAATCATTGGCTTGAAGTTAATTTTCAAATCAATCCTATACATAACGACTTTAAATTAATAATTTATTCATCAAAATCATCCATTAAAATTCAACCTTAATTCCTTTAATTCTTTACCAAATTCGTCATCAATATTCCAATCTCGATCTTGTTGAAAAAGTTCACAAACTAATCCAAAAATAGCTCCCATTAATCCTTCAATAACCAATAAAAACTTTCAATTTAATCCAAAATAAAACTTTAAATTAACTCTTAATAGGCATCCAAAACCCATAACAAAAACCACCAAAAATTTACCCACGATTCACTTAAAACCAAACAAGTGAGCGGCGACGCAAAGCGGCGGCATGACTAAAACTGACTAATTTGAAATACTTAAGACCAAAAGCACCTATTCTTAAAAATTTAGAAGTCAAAATGGTATATTTTTCCTAAGTATTTTGATCTTGATGGGTTGAGATCCACCTTTTTGATCCATGAGAGTGAAAAGAATGATGGGTCGACCAGATACATACCAAAATTTCAGGTTTACTTTAATAAATAGCAAAAAAAGTTTAAATTATAAAAATGACAAAATAAATTAAATATTTTTAATTATAAATTAACAACATACCAAAATACCCGTAACTAGTTCAAATTCTAATTCTAACAACTAAAATTTTCCTAGTATTAATTTATTGCAAAAGACTTATTTTTAAAATCACAACAATTTTGATGAATACAACATCCTAACCTACTAAAAAATTGGATTCTCAAAATACCAATAAATTTAAAATTAAAATCAAAACCAAAAATAAAAATTTTGAATTATTAAACACGTTGAATCTAAAAAATATTTGTAGAAAATGATTATATGGAAGAAACTTTCTTTGAACTAACCTAACAAAATAAAAAAAAATAATCATAAAAGAAAAAAAGAATTACAGTGTAATTCAAATAACCTAAAAAATTAAAAAATAATCATAAAAGAAGCAAAAGAATTACATTGTAATTCAAATACAAATAAGAAAGTAAAGTAAGATGAATTGACATAAAAAATAAATTAAATGAATTACAATGTATAAAAGAAACTCACCTCCATAGTAGTGGTAAGATGATAATCGAACACTATACCTCATGATCAGCTTTCTTGTCAATGAAAACAAGCGAGAAGTGAAATCGTATAATGAACTACAATTGCATGGGGCATGTGGATGGGTTACAACAATTCATTCTCTTTTTTTCTCTTTCGTTTCTTCCTTCCCTCCCACCCCCCACCCCCCACCACACCCCCTCTTTTATAGTGAATAGTCCGTTCTAGGGAGGAAAGACATCAATAACTTGATCGGAATAGACAAAGATTCATTTTTATGAGTTCTCAGTTCCAAGGTAAGATTTTATGAGCATAATAATCCAAAATATTTATAAAATATAACAAAATGTTAAATTCTTTCAATAATAAACCTTGGACTTTCTATTTACAAGAAACCAAAATTGGTAAGACATTGATAAAAGTCTTTCTATCTTTTATTTCTTTTCTTTATTAATTTTGCTTTCAAAAAAGTTAATTTTTAATTTAACTTTACTTTTTCGTTTTTAATATTTTACCACTACAAGAATTACATGTTTGATTTGAATTTGAATCAACCTGAATAAAGACAAAAGATTCGAGTGAGAAATAATATTGCATACCAAATGTAAGGAATTTGAAAGATACAAACAATAATTGTATTATTGCTGTTAATTTTGCATAGGACTAATTTGTATTTGATTATATAACTTTTAAAATTTATACACAACTATAAGAAAAAAAATACAAAAACAAAAATAGTTATCAAACAAAATTTTATTTCTGTTTCATTGGAACAAAAAAGAAATAGTTATCGAACAAATACTTGCTTTTAGTTTCTAAAACGCATGATACAAAACGTACAAAACAAAAATATTATCAAGCAGACCTAATTTTTCTCTCAAAATAATGTGTGTTCTTCCTTCATGAACGCAACTAAACGCATACATTTTATTCTTAAGAAAAGCAGCAACTCCTAAGAGGAGAGTAAGGAATTTGTTATTCAGATATCGTACAAGAAAATCTGGTGCATAAATTCTTAATAGATAAAAAGGTCAAAACAAGATCGAATGCAATGCATCAGTCGAACAAGAGACTTTATGCCAATTATATGAAAACCTCTAAAAAGCCCTGAAACAATGAACTCATCAAATCTGACATTCCCGCTATCCTAGTGAGCTTGTGTCATCTGTTCTTAATGCCCATGCAAGTATGGCAATGATGAGAATACCATTTTTCTAAATGTGTATTCACCAAGAAAAACCATTTGTCTACTTATAAGAATGAAGCAGTGGCCCACAAATCGAGAACACAACACAGTTGTGAATCTTATATTTTCATAGTCAGATCAGTTGCTAAGTTTATGGAAATACCAGTTGGCGATGATGACGCTGAAGGTCTGTAACAACGCTTAACTCTCCATTTTCGCACATTCATGGAGTCATTGGATTCTGATCTTTTGCCTTCGCCAATTTTGCTTGTATAAGTTTGTCTAAGATGGGAGGCTCCAAAGGAATGGAGTCGAGACAACGCTCCGATGCTGCGACTATCACCTGCACAAGAATAGATCTGTAGGTCCAGTTGTTTCTGGTGGCCACATTTAAAATGAACTGAAGCTCAAAAGTGATTGAAAATAGTAATCAAGTGCAAATGGAGGAAGTTAAATAAGAAAATAAAATTTCAAGAGTAGAATGTCAATAAGAGTTACCTCATCAAGCAAAAAGTCGATAGCTGCTTCATCGTCTGCGATTTCCTTTAGAGGAGTCCTCAGAAACTGCATATCTAATTGAATTTGTTGGAACCCACTTCGGTTAAAAGTCTGGAGTCTGACGAATTCTTGCAAAGTTTTGAGGGAAAGTTTCACTACAGTTGTTACAACCGATCCCTGCAATTACATGAACACTCTATAAGTTGTCTGACTTTGGATTCAGGTATTGCTAGAAAAGATTTAACATGGTACCTGAGTAAACTCTACTCTAGTAAAAATCTCTATCTTTTGCTTAAATAACTTCGCTAGATGGGTTTCCAACAGCTGGCTTCGAGCCCTTTGCGTATTTGACCTATTCAACTTCTCCTCTCGGAGTGGATTGCTTCGTGATGACGTCGTGCTTCCATTGCTGTCAGTCCGACGATGCTTACGAGTCCCTTGTGGCAAAATCTGCTTAACTTCACTTCCAACAGCCTCCAACTGATCCGTAAGAGGCCAGATTAAGGATCACACATCATTTTCCCAAACAAACAAGCTCATCAATAGTCTGTAGGCTTCCAAACCCATACCAATAACGTGAAATTATAGCATTAACAATTGCCATGGATAAACAATAGCACTAACCTCTTGAAGGAATAAATCGACAAACATGTGAACCTCTCTAGGCTCCTTGTGCTGTGGGGAAGATAACAAAGGAAAAGAGAGAAATGAATAATAATAAAAATAAAAATAAAAAAATATTATAGTACCAGGTGTAAAATATATTCTAGTCTCATGGATGTAATTCCTAAAACTCACCTTAACCCAATTTGGCGTTCTAAACCTCTTAGTTAAAAGAACTGATATCCTCTGACTTCGCATGTTTATATACTGAGATGACAAAATAAGTAATTGTGATCCATCAAGTGAATGTATTTAATAGAATGGGGCAGCTACAATAGTTATACTGAATTGCAGCTAAACATATTTCAATAAGATTCTTTTAGATAAACTATATACATTCTATAAATGGAATGTTTGTGGGAAGTTTTCACACAGATAGCTCATTTTTTAAGGTGCAATGAAATCTAACCGAATTTCTAGTTTAATATTTTTACCTTCGTGAAATCATAGAAACGAAACATTGTGCCTGCAGTTTGGGATCTCGCTCTCGCTCCTTAGGGTTTAGGTCTTTCCACTCTCTCTCTCAATTTTCTTTTTCTCTCACCCTTAGCTCTTTTCATGCAAGAGTGGCTAGAGCATCAAGAGTGAGGAGCAAAAGTGAAGAGTAGGATGGAAAACGAAGAAGTACAGTAGCGAGAGTAATAGTTAGAGTCAAGAGTCCAGCAAGCATGCACAACATGGTCATTTCAATAATTTCCACCGATGCTAACTCAAGAAAAAGGTCAAAGTGCACATTTCTTTTAGGCTCAAAATTTGGCTCAACTGCACAACTGACCTAAGTTTGCAGATTAAGCCAAAAAGATCCTGTACTCCTACTATCAGAGGAAACGTTGATACTGACTTTATATAAACAAAGTGCAGATATTGCTACTAAGATATTCTACGTCTGTTCAAAGAAAAAACAATTCGCAGCATGCTTAAAGAAGATGAAAATGCAAATATCAACCATCACGAGATTTTGCAGGACAAAGATTTAAAAAGAAATTGAAATAATAACCGAGACATTATTCAATAAAAAGTTCCAAATTATTTTTTAATACTACTGTTACTATAGTAATCATCATTATATAAATAATGCAACGCAAGCTTAAAATATTTTTGACACCATAATAGGAATGACAGAAATTTGAGCCATACAAGGTGTAGAAACTTTTCACCAGCAGCTCGAAACATTCGGCAAATTTCTGCAGGTACAAAGGCAGGACCATATTCATAACCCCTAATACCACCACCAGAAAAAGAAACTGCTATTTCCTGAAATGAAGACGAAATAAACAAGAAAATATCCATGTGAATCCACAGAATGCACAGGTACAAAAACACCTAAATGAGGTGCATAAAGACTCATTCTTTAGTGAGCTTAAAGACCTTATTGCCTTACTGAGAATAGGATTATGATCATATTCAAATTGCTATGAGTGAATTAAAAATAAATAAATAATAAAATAAATTCAATGATGTCTTGCCTCAGTGATCCTAGGGATGGCAGTTTGTTCAATAAAAACTGAAATTTGAGCAAGCACCAAGACAAGCCCAGCAATAACTTTTTCAGCTTGGGTTGCCTCAGTCAAAGCTTGAGAATTATTTTTTCCTGAAAGCAACATGAATCGATCAACAAGTGCCCTGAAGAAGTCCTGAAATCCTTCTTGAACCCAATCAACAATTGAATCCCTCTGGTTAATGATTAGCCCTGACTGATCATCAAGAAGCTGGCGGAAGTCCTACAAAAAAAAAAATTAATAATAAATAAACCAAATAAATAGAGAAACGACGAGCTGGGGAGAGAAATAAACCAAGATGGAAAAATAAACTTCACAATTTTGCTTAGCTTAAAACGTTTCAAATTATGGAAAAGAGGAGTTCCCCCAAGGAAAAAATAAATAATTATACAAGTAATTGAATGATAGTTCAGAACTGTTGATGCAATTACTAGCTCAATAAAAAGATACCAAATTAAAAACTCAAAGGCCTTTACATTTAATAGGATGCAGTATGGTTTTCACATAATGCCAACAAAATCCATAGTAGTACTTAAAAAATGTGAGGGCTCCAATACTAATTAAGTATGCTAGGAGGAGCAAAAAGGGTAGTGGGGAGTCAAGTTAGTTACAGTGGGACCCATTAGCTGTGTGGGAGTGGGAGTCTACTATGTATAAAATAAGATGGGTATTTTGTAGGGGAACTTTTTGGTGATAGACAAGTAGTCTTTTGGGAGAGGGAGGTTAGGCTCTCTGCACACTGGTGTATGCCTTAGAGCAATTATCCTTATTATCAATACAAGTATCAATAAGGGGATACCATACAAAATGATGAACGATCATAGATAAATTCTTCAAGAAAAGAGAATAAAAGTGACCCAGCTTTCACACAATGCCAACAAAATTAATATTAATGCTTCAAAAGTGATAAATATGATCATTGATAGTTTCTACAAGAGAATCAAAGTTCAAAAATCATCAAGGACTCTTCAACTAAAGAGAATCAGAATTCAAACAATTTTCATATATTACTAGTAAAACATCCATGCTGCCCTGAAGCACTGCCTTTTTGCTGGCCTCCAGCTCAAGCTGCAAGGAGTACTCTTGAATGCCCTCTTTTTTCCTAGTATGAACCTGTGTGAGTGCATCTGTCAATTCAAATAGAATTTAACTCAAACTTTTAGAGCTCAAAGGACAAAATTCTGCTGCTTGAAAAGATTTTGAAGATTGTATGTCCTTTGCCTGTCATGATCACAAGTAAATCAAACAACCAATATCCTTCAACCGTTTCCACAACAATGTCTATACTTGTACAAATTGCAAATACAAGACCTTTAATTCTCTTTTATGCTTTTTTCTTTTATCATATTTTGCTTAGTAATTGGGGGAGATGATAGTGGGAGTAGAAAACCTGAGATGTCTTGCAGGAGACGGGAGAATGTACATGTGACATACTGTTTGACAGCAACCTGGGCAGCCTGAAATATTACAAATGAAAGTCGAAAGTTCAATCTTAAAAAGCCTTTTTCTTCCATTATCCAGACATCTATCCTTGTGAAAAAAAATAAGGCAAACATGTTTGACAGGGAAGGGCTAAGAAAATGAGAGAAGGGAGGGGAGCGGAATTCGGATCAAATTTATTGCAAATGCAAGCATTATGGAAAATAAGACCTTCAAGGAATAATCAGCCAGACCGGCATCATTCAATACTTCTCCAAGTAAAAGCACATCTGTCCATATAATTCCTGCAAACGAAAACAATTTTATATTCTCCAGCAAGAAACTTCCAACAAAATTTTCATACAGTTTCTTGTCCAAACATGTGTAATTCCAGCTGTTCAAATACAACCAGTTTCTGAAGTCAGTAGCTCTTCTGCTAGTGCAACACAAAGATGCAGCAAAAAACTTCTCTCTGAAGCCACGATTATATAATGCAAATTCTCTAAATGAGAGGACTGCCACGCAAAATGGCCAGATATTTTAAAAACCAAATGAAACTAGACTAGTGACCTAGGATATTTTAATGAAGATCAACAAAACTAAAAATAAAAAAAATATGAAGCCAGCACCTAATGGAGAAAAAGGCTTATGAATTCCAATCCAATAAACTGATCCTTAGGTCTTTTTATTTGTACTCTTGGTATATATCTCTTGTACTTTGAGTTTCTATTATTAATAATAAAGAGAAAGTCTACTTTTCAAAAAGAGAAAAATTTCAATCTGTTGCATTTAATAATTGGCTTAACATAATTCCTTTTCTCCAAGAATATCTTATTTAATTATATGATTAATTACCTTCCTTAGTGGTTG
>JBBPDJ010000001.1:4652853-4673348 GCA_037974625.1 Cucumis cinereus
TTAGTTTCCGCTGTTATGTGTTAAGTTTGAGTTTATTTTTTCGCACTTTTTAAGTTATTGGTATTGTTTAAGTCAGAATTAAGTTAAGATAGTCAGTGAGGATCGTCAAGGTAAAGACGAGATTCACTGGCTTCACGCGGTCCCCTAGGCTAGGAGTAGAGAGTCTGGGAGAGGGTGTGACATAAAGAGATCATCATCCTCCCCCTGACACGGACTTGATGGTGATGAAGTAAAAGGTATATCCTCAAAAAATGTAACTTCAGGAGAAACCAGATACCTGTTAAGAGTAGGACAATAGCCACGATACCCTTTTTTAACACGTGAATAACCCAAGAACATGCATTTCAAAGATTTTGGATCTAACTTCATACGATGAGGTCGAACATCCCTAACAAAACAAACGCACCCAAATATTTGTGGAACAATAGGGAACAAAGATTTGGTAGGGAAAAGAACACGATAAGGAATCTCACCATTAAGAACAGAAGAAGGCATTCGATTAATCAGAAAACAAGCAGTGGAAACAGCATCAGCCCAAAAAGACTTTGGAACATGCATTTGAAAAGATAAAGCGCGTGCAGTTTCAAGTAAGTGCCTATTTTTTCGTTCAGCAACTCCATTTTGGGATGGAGTGTCAGCACAAGAAGATTCATGAATGATGTCATGTTCACACAAGTAAGTACCAAGTACGTGAGAAAAATATTCACCAGCATTATCGGTGCGTAAAGTTTTGATAGAGACATTAAACTGATTTTTAAGTTCAGAATGAAAAGCACAAAAAAGAGATAGCAACTCAGAACGATTTTTCATTAAATATAAACAAAAGTAACAAAATGACAAAACCTTGTTTGAGACACAACTGAACACGGACCCCAAATATCAAAATGAACTAACTCAAACGGAGCATTTGCTCGTTTATTAACGCGAGGACTTGAACTAAGACGATGAAACTTAGCAAATTGACATGAATCACAATGCAAAGAGGACAAAGACCGAAACTTTGGATGAAGCTTCTTCAACACAAACAAAGATGGATGACCTAAACGACAATGGACTTCAAATGGAGAAGGAACGACAGAGCATGCCACACCCTGCGGTGCTTGCTGATCGAAGACATAAAGTCCACCTGACTCATATCCTCTACCAATAATATTCTTCGTCACCTGATCCTGAAACAAGCAATAACCAGGAAAGAACAAGACAACACAATTAAGATCGTGAGTAAGTTGGCTAATAGAAATTAAATTAAAGGACAAGTTAGGCAAATGTAAGACGGAAGACAAAGACAAAGATGAGGTAAGTGGAATAGTCCCAGACCCAAGAACAGAGGATGCGGAACCATCTGCCAAAGTGACAGAGGGGAAAGGGGCAGGGGACAATGGTCTAGAAAATAAGCGAGAATTACCTGTCTATGACCCACTTGGTAGAGGATGTAAGGAGACATTTGGTATTACTTGTGTCTACAGTGGAGGCGATAGGAGCAGAGGAAGATGACGCTCGCAATGAATCTTGGTAGACCTGAAATTTGGCGAACTCGTCTGTAGATATAGTTACTGACCGCTCTGTCATATCATTCGTAGAAGCTACCTGAGCATGCTGAGAACTTTGAGCATTCTTATACATCAACTTTCGACAATCACGTTTCAAATGATCGAGCTTACGACAGTAGTTACACACAATTTCTGTAGAATCGGATTTGCGTTGATCAGAACTATTCCTCTGAAAGGTTTGGTTTTTGCTAACAAGAGCGCTACTAGAATGAGGAATAGAAGTAGGCACAGGAGATTGAGAGCTTTCAATACGAAGGACACGAGTGAAAGCATCATCTAAAGACGGGATTTTAGAGTCAGACGGAATCTGTGCCTTGGCCATTCCAAAATTCAGGGGAGAGGCAATGCAAAAAGATCATAACAGCCATCTTTTCGCGTTGAGCTTGTTGTACTGTAATATCTGCACTGAAGGGTAATAACAAAGCAAGCTCGACAGCTCTTAACACATAAAGTAACTAGTAACAGATTCAACTTTTTGTTCAGCACAGAAGAACTGCATACAAACATCAAACATTCTATGGACTTGTTCTTTACCCGAATATAGGAACTCTAAAAATGCCAAAAGTTCCTTAACATACTCACAATGATCAACTAATCCAATGGCCTCACTGTCAATGGAATTTTTGATCTGAAGATAAAGACGGGCGTCATCGCAAAGCCAGTCCTTCTTTTGCTTCGCATCAGTGGGGGATCTTCAGTCATATGATCATCCATATCAGTACTGCGCAAATAAAAGAGGATTGTCCGATGCCATTCATAATAATTAGATCCATTCAATTTATGTTCGGTGATCTTGGACGCTAAGGAATGACATTCGATACCACCAAGTTCTTCATCTCATCCATATGAACAATGATTGGATTGCACACACAAACAAAATAAACCAAACTTAACCAAACTTCACAGACTGGCTGGAAAACAACTTTCGAGACAAGCCCAGAAGACAGAAGTGAAAACAGATGTCCCACGCGCCGACGCGTGAGGACATACAGTAAAGACTACGGCGGCGCGTGAGCTTCACGCGCGGCTGTTTCCAGCGAACTTCTTGAGCAGACGGCGGCGGACAGTGACGACCTTCCTTTCAGATGGGTGGTGTCGACAAACGGTCACTCGAAGATGACCTTAAAGTTTAACCCTAAGGAGAGCGAAGCCGTCACGCAAATATTTTCTTGAAACTCTAAATAAAACCTAGATGCTCTGATACCATGTAGATAAGTAATTCGAGAGAAAAGTATTTCTATATCACATAAAGTCATAGTACAAATACATATATATAGAGAATGTAGAAACCCTAGATGATATGTAAAATTACAATTAAGGGCCTATATATTATAACAGGCGCGTCGGTAAGGGTAGGCTGGTAAAGCTGGTGCAAGAGAAGAAACGGCCAGAGAAGGGTGAGGGGTTGGCGCAGGGTGGGTATGGGCAGAATGGAGTGGTTAATGGGGAGGTTTAATCATCAGAGTTTGGATGCAAGAAGGTAAATGGGCAGTCGGAGGTCGGAGTTTGGGCCTTAGTTATGCATGTTTTAACATAGTTCAAGAAAATTTGGTTAGTTAATTAGGCAGTCCAAAGTAATTAATCAAGCAATGGAATCCTTAATCTCAATGCTTGTACTCCTAAGTTCTATATGATCGCTTAGAACCCAATAGAATTTAGAGTATGAAGTTTAATTAGGGCCTAGGCTTTAATTAATATTTAAGACGCTTGCTTAGCTTATTCTCAATTAGTTGTCCACCCTTGTAGAGGCTAGTTGAAGCGCTCTAAGTAAGTCGTTGTTAACACATGAATTCAAGACAAGCTTAATCTACAATGCCGATGATCAAATGTACATAAGAATCTCTTAGCTCCCATAGCTAGACATTCCAATTTATCGCTACACTCCACATTTTCATTTTATGCCTTTATTTTACTCAATTTAGTTCAAATCCACATCAAAACCCTCATCCATTTTTGAATTAGACAATTGACTCGATTTAGCATCATCAATATTGTTCTTTGTGCTTCGACCCTGAACTTACCACTATTGCTATGTCTTTATAGTAGTAGTAGGATTCAAGTTTATAAATTCCTTTTGACTGTCGGAGTGAGGTTAACGATGCCCCGCTTTCGGCTTAGTCAATAGCAAAAACAGTGCACAAGAACAAAAATAACTAAGCAAGAGTCTGAGAAACCACTTGAAGGGAATCCTATCAAACCACTGGACCAAAAAACCAAACCGCCAGGGTGTTAAAGAGCCACAAAAGAAGGAAAAAAACCCAAAAATAACGCACTAAAAACCACACTGAGGACTTACAAGCACTTTAAGTGGACATCACCAAACCGTAGCAGGAGCTCAGAAGACTAAAGAACAAAAAACAAAATTTTAATGCATGATAATATACCTGCAAATTTTTTAAAACTACTGCTATCGCTTCTTCTGATGCTCGCTTGCAATCTTGGAATGAGGAGTCTCCATATGCCTACCAAACAGGTAAGGAAGATAATTTTAGACTTATACAGAGATGATTGTAGAATTATTCCACATTCAAAAAATGGAATCCTGCTTTACAATTTATACACCCATTCTTTGGGGTGGGGCAATGGCCAAAGGCACCTTAAATATTGGCATGGCTCCAGTGTACAATCTGACTGCATCAGCGTATGCTTCTGTTTTGATGCACTTTCCAAGTCTAGCGGGTAGATCATATATAAACTGTTCGTGAATCATTGCCAGAGAAAAAGATGATAATAAGATCCCATGTACAGCCATATACCAGCCTCACATAAAAGTATAAGAAAATAAATATTAAAAAGAATCCTGATTTCTGAAACATGGAAGAAGATACATAACCACATTTTATATAAATAGTAACTTACATCTAAAGTAACTTCTAAAACCACAACAATACCATCACAATAAACTACAAAATAAACAGGTTTTTCAATCCCCGTTTCTATATTTGCTTAGCTTCATAGAAAGCCAAGAAAAGGCCCCAGCATGAGATGCCATCAATACCTTTTAAATTGCAGCATACAAAGTTATGCTCTAGCATATCAATGACAAAATAAGGGGAAAAAAAAAAGTTAAGGATTGATGCATGAAAAAAGACCTGAGGCACTAGAATCCACTACCATATGCCCTATACTTTAATACCTGAACTTTACGAAGAAGGTTTCGTGTTCGATGCAATTTCTCAATGTGCTCTCTTTTTTCAAAAAGAGAAGTATTAACTCCATCACTTCTAGATTGTACTGACAGTATCTGCAAGAATTTGAACATAAATGATATTCCAGATATACTGCTAAAGAATAGTGGACATTCTGTATGCACCCATTTAAAAAAGAATACCCCTTACTTTTTCAAGGAGTTGTTCCATGTTTGTCTCCATCCCCACGATATTATTGTTCATCCTAGGAAAACAAAAATTTATATGCCTATTAAGTAAAGAGTTTGAATATGCTTCACTAAATATAAATAACAGATATTGTAAGGGAAAAACTAAATAAAAAGAAAATAAAGTAGGATAAAATAAATGGAGACGTATCTAGGTTAATTAGGGACTGATAGATGGCTAATCAAGAGGAAGAAAGTTTGTCACCCAGATATGGGCGACATACTAAGGGCATGTGTGGAAGGACTTTCTAACAGCTTCTTAAAAAATATTTTTAAATTAAATATATATATATATATATTGAAGGTCATTTCAAACAGAACCAGAAAATGAGGGTAAGACAAGGAGAGAATATGCTCTGAGACTAGGGATCTAGTTTTACTAGTTCCAGTTAAGTCACACTGAGTAAAGATCTTCAGATCTAAATAAAATGATTTCAATGGAGAAAAAAGAAGTAGCTAATTAGTGAGTTTCAAGAAAGAAGTGCAACTATTTTATATTGAAAAACCATTTTAATGAAGAAAGAAAGCTCTCCCTCTCTCCTCTTTTCTCCCTCCTCTCTCCTCCTTCCCCTTCCTCCCCATCCGGCCATATCTCCGACAAGGAAAATGGAAGTGAAGAGTTGCAAGATAGCTGGAGCTTACTACTGTATATGGTTCGAAAATGGTTATTTTAATATAGAAGATATGGACTTCCGAAAAGTTCTTCAAATCTCTAAATCCCAACTTCTATGGTTCATCAATGTTGTATCTGAGATGGTACTTGAAGAAGAGTATAGTTGCTTTCGAAGAGAAGGAAAAGATGAAAAGGGTACCACAAGTTTATCCAAGTTCAGAGCCCCTTCCGGATGGATAACTCGTTGTTTCGCTAGAACAAACTACGACATTCAGTCCTTCATTCACGTCTTCTCAGGCATAGCAAAGCAAGGCTGGATCTCCATTTTGAAAATGATGGAGTCTTATTTAGAGATCCACGAATACGAACAATGGCATTCATCTCTCTATCCCGTGCCCCATGCCTTAATACACAGTAGCTTTCAAGGGAGTCACTCTTCCTCTGAAGATAAGCTAAAGAGTAACAATTCCTCCTTCTCCCATGGGCAGAAACCCAGACCCCAGAATGTGATACAACACTTCCATCCCAAAAAACATGAGGCATTCCTTCCAAAACCTCAGGCAGTTAATAATTTCTGGGTACAAAAATCAAAAGAGGTAATCAAGGAGGACTAGAGTAACCTTTGTGTGTTAACCCAACTATTCATTTTTTATGAATGGAAAGTCATATCCCTCTTCCTGGAAGAATTTCTTCAGACGACAAGCTATTGTCAAATTTAAAAAGGAGATCAGTGTTGACTCTATACCAACGCCAGGGAAATGGTTTGATACAGACAGTATCATCTACTCTTTGAAAAATGGGACATTTTAAAACACAGTCGTCCAACATGTATTAAAGGCTTCGGGAGATGGTTATCCATTAATAACCTCCCTTTAGATCTCTGGAGACGAGATATTTTTGAAGTTATAGGAGACCACTTTGGTGGATTGGAAAGCATAGCTTTGGATACCCTCAACCTCATCAACTGCCAGGCTGCTAGAATTCGGGTAAGAAAAAAAATTTGTGGATTCATGCCAGCACTATAGAATTGAAAAATGGCAATAGGGGAAGCTACTTTCTTCACTTTGGAGACATAGAGACTCTGCAGGACTACAAAACCAGCAGGGATGACCTTCTTCATCATGAGTTCACAAACCCTATTGATTTAATCAGACTTCACTTGGTAGCACAAGATGAAAATATCAACATGGTTTGTCCATCTCTCAAATGGAATTTTCTTCAGCTCAATAATCCATCCATTTTCAGGAGTCCTCATGAGGGCCTCAGAACACAGTCACCGGACTCATGCCTCCGACGACCAGAAAATTCCAAATACACCGATGACCAATCAGAAAAAGAGGACCAGACGAAGAGTCACCCAATTGCTACAGCTGGCCCCATCAATCAGCAGCATGCTCAAGTATCTACATTGACTGTGGCCTCATTGAAGAGAGAGAAGAATTACGGCTGCATTAATTATAACATGGAACCCAGTAGTAATCCAGTACAAACTCATTCTGCATGCCCAAAATCCACCATCTGTCCATTTTCAAGTAACAGCTCTTTAATGAGAAAAGCAACCGGATTTTGGTATGATGGAAACAATGAAGATACAGAGGTTGAATCAGAATTATTGGAACCATCAAACAGTCCACAAGTAGACAGGAATAATAACGCACGAAGCTCCCCGAAGCACAGGTCTACCCCATCATCATTAAGACATATAGAAGTTTTAAGTTCTATCCCAAATTTTTCAGAAGAGGTGCCACATCATTCTAAAACTTATGGACTGCTATAACCAATCCTGATCTATTGGAAGTCAGTAGCGTGAATCTCCTCTGCCCCGGCATAAAATCCAACAGATCAGTAAATTCGTTCCCTTCCCTTTCCAAAGATCAATACATTTTATCCTCTATCACACTACCAAGGTCATCTTGTGAATTTGTACGAGGTATTCCCAGTTCTTCTTCTATAAATACATGTTCTAGAACATGTGACTACGACGATGAATCCTCTATATTCAGCGTTAGTAGTGAAGAACTTATACCTGAGTCCAACCTGTTAGAAGAGGAAGCAATACCATGTGGTGATTCAATTGATATTAATCTAGTTGGTAATGAACTCGCCAACCTATTTCTCTCCCCATAAAAGAAGATCGTCAGTAAGGAAATTATCCCGGAAGTTCCTCAACATTTGAGAGATTTCATCAAAACTTGTGATATCAAACTAATCTGAGACACTATGGTTCACATCAGCAGGACCCCTCCTCATTTTATCTATGAAAGTCATTACGTCTCAAAAAAGACAAGAAGAAGCCCTGGTTGCAGACATCCTAGTTGAGGAAGACAATTTGGACCAAACAGAAGACTCAATAATTGATCACACTATTCTATATTCAAACAAGGCTGATTTGCTTGATTTATACAGAAGGGTATAGTGGTTTGAAAGAAATCAAAGGGTATTCCACAATAAGGCCTCACATTGGTTGAACAGATAGGAACTTGCTAGATTAAATGCTTCTTCGTGGTGTTCTCTCAGTAAAAAATTCAAAGATTTCTCATTGCAAGACATTGCCTTAAATTGGCAAGCCTTCATCCATCCTCCTTGAAGAAATCGGCACACTGGGGCAGGCTTTCTCCAGTCCATTTTTCACCTACAGTTACTTTCTCATATTGGAGCCTTCTCTTGCTACAGAAAGCTTGATTTTGTTATGTTCAGTTTTTATCCTTGCTTTTTATGTAGTTTATTATATGTACTCACTCAATTGGATTATTCTGGTTTAGTAAGTTATAGTTATCCGGCTATATTTATAAAGCCTCAATGTTATTCTCCTTATTTGGACATGATGAGGGCTATATTTAGTAAGTCACGTTTTATTTTCGCTCTTTGTATAAACCTCTTGTACTTAGAGCTTTGCCTCTTCTTTGTTATATATGAATAATAGAGTCTTGTTTCCTTTTCAAAAAAAATGAAGAAAGAAAGAAGAATCTTATTGGTAAGTTTCAAGAAAGAAGTCCAATTGAAACCGAAGAAAGATAACTTACAAAGTGCAAAAGGATGTTGAATTTTGCACCAAAAGAAGGCAATCAAAAGAAATTTATCCATAAAATGCTCAAAAGAAGAGGATGCACCCGTGAAAATGTGGCCATTTCGTTCTCCCTAGAGATGCTAGAAAATGCAGTCATTTCGTTCTCCCTAAAGATGCTAGAAAAACGCACGGACAAGAGCCAACCAAAGAGTCTTCCTCAAAACATCAAAGGAGTGTCCCACAGAAGCAGAAGCAAGAAGGTCATAGTTCTCAGGAAGTGACACAAACCAACAAAAAGCTTCCAAAAGAGTGAACCAAAGCCGAGATGCAAAAGGACAATGCATAAAAAGAAGACTGGCAGATTCAACATTTGAATTGCACATAACACACACCAAGAAGGAGACAAATGCATGTATGGAGTTCTCCATTGTAATCAGTCAGTTGTGTTGACTGCACCCAAACTAAGCTCCCAAAGAAAGATTTTAATTTTCTTTGGATAATGATCTTTCCAAATCACCATAGAACAGTTCTTGAAGAGAGGATTCCCAAACCCCACCAAATCATTCATAAGCGATATAACAGTGTAATGCATAGAAGAATCAAGAGGCCAAAACCAAGAATTAAAGGTGTTCCGCAAACAAACCAACAATAGCAAATGAGAGAAGTTAGCTCATTCACTTATTTCCAAATCATTTCAGTTACAATGAAGTCTCAGATCCCAAGCATTTGTATCAGCAGCCCACAAAATCAACCATAGTAGCGTTAGCAAACAAAGTAAGACAATACAATCTGGGAACACAATCAAAATAGACCACAAGGAAGTAGAGGTGTTCAAACAAACCGATGACCCGAAAAACCCGATCAACCAAACCCAACTTGTACGGTTTGGGTTGGGTTATTAAGGGTCTGTTTGGTAGAGGATTCAGATTCTGTTTTATGTTCTCAGATTCACTAAGTTCAGCAGATATGCGTTTGGCAGGCAATCAAGATTCTGTTTCTAAAAATTATTTTCAGATTTTGTGATTCAAACAATGCAAATTCTGAAAACAACTTTTTAATGTTTTCATTGGATCTAGAATTTGAATTTTACATTTTAAAAAGCAGAATTATATTAAATACATATAAAAACATTTAGAAATATTATATTTCATGTTATAAACTCGATTCATTTTTTTAATATAATATGTATTATGTAATGTATTATAACTTATATACTAATACGAAATAATAATTATATAAATTTTTAGGTAAAATTACAAATTTTTGGTCCCTATAGTTTTAAAAGGATAGAATTTAGTCTCTATGGTTTATAACTACAATTTAGTCATTTTGGTTTGATAAAATAAAAGAAAATAGTCTCGCTCGTAGGGACTATTTATGAAGGTTTTAAAATCATAAGGACTATATATGAGGTTTTATCAAACTATAGGCTAAACTCCAACTTTCTCCAAACAATAGGGACTAAAATTGCACTTTAACCAATTTTTTAGACATAAGTTATATTTATAAATAAATTAATAATAGCTTATTGTCAATTAAATCTTAGTGGATAAGTAAGACTAGTTTTATGATTTATAAATATATAGTATGAAACACATTTAAACATTTTTTTAAAGAATCCAATTTTTTAATATGCCACCAAGCACATATCTGAAAACATAAAATACAACTCTGTTTTCATTGAATTTCAAATTTTTGTTTTCAAATTCTCCAAACAAACCCTAACTCATTTGGGTTGGGATCGAGAAAATGAAAATCTTATGGATTGGGTTGGTTCATGAGTTCACCAAAAATAACGCAAACCAACCCGAACCAAATCGAACTTATTATTAACTTTAAAAGTATGTTTTTTCTACATAGGATACTATTATGTATACATATTTTTATCTTAATTTTATGAGTTTTTTTGGATAAGTTATTCTCTAACAACTCCTAAAACTAGTTTTTTAGACTTTGGAAAAGAAACTATTTATAATGTAAATTGAGAGTGAGTTTTATGAAAATAATTAAATAAAACTTATACCTGTTAACCTTTTTGCCTAATTTTAGGACAAAAATTTAAATAGGTGAACTAACTAACCCGAACCAACCCAACTCAAATGCTTCATGGTTGGGTTGGGTTCATTATTCATTAAGCGTTATTTGGGTTGAAGAAATGTACAATCCAAACAATTGGGTTGAATTGAAAAAGTGCTCGAACCCAACCCAACCCACAAACACCCCTACAAGGAAGCCAAGAATTAATCTAGAAAAAAGTAGAAGACCAGTCACCTTTGTACATGGCTAGCAATTGAGGTAATAGTTTGACAAACAAAAAGGTCGGAAGACTTGTACTAAGAAACAATTTCGTTGATAAATGATTATAGGAGAATGAACTCCGACACCAATTGGTGCATTCAACGAGAGATCTCCAATTGAAGATTAAATAAGCTAGGCTACAATGAATAAAAAGATGTGATTTACACTGAAAGAAGCAGTAGATAACCGCCTATCCCAAAAAGAATCAAAGGAGGAAGAAGCATCTCCGAAAAGACGACCATTTCTTTCACTCAAGGAGCAACAAAAGTGCATGAATTAGGGCTGGCCAACCATAGAACCTTCTTTGGAACCACAAAAAGATGCCCCACCAAAACTGAGTTAGAATGTCCGAACCATTGTTATGAAAAGTGATGAACCAGCCAAAAGTCTCCAAGATAGTTTGCAAAAATCAAGAGGCAAAGGAATAGTGCAAAAAATGGTCCCCTGAAAATTCAGCACTGGACTCACACATGAATCGTGATGCACCAAGAGGAAGAAAGATGAATATAGGGCATATCCCGTTGTAACTGATCAGCCATATTAATAGCTCAAAGACTTAGCTCCCAGAGATTCTCAGGTTAATGATCCTTCCAAATCACAAGATAAAGTACCTATAAGAGAGGATCAACAAAGCCAACCAAGTCTTCCATAAGCCTAATTTTGTCATATACTAACAACATAAGCTAGGGAAACGGTTGTCATTGACAACCTTGTAAACAGCATCACAAATCACACAAGGAAATCAGCTTGATAACTGTCTGTAAAGAAGAAGAAAAAAACAATTAACCTTTTAATTGTATCAGTTGCACTGATGAATTTATTGTAATTTTCATAAACCAGCATTTGGAGATCCGTGTCAAGATTCTTAATCTCGGCAGCCATTTCGACATGTCTTTGAAGGAGCCCCTCCAAATTCGACTTTTGTACCTACATAGCATGCCACACTAAAAATGATTAGAAAATCTATGTTTGTACTGGACTTCCTTATATAAAATTTGAGAACATATTTATATTGTATGTAACTATGTATATTTATTTTGGTTATTCTTAAGCTTGGAAGTGGGGTCATAAAAGATTTTTGTCACGATCATTACATCACATCCTTCCTTCCTTCCTTCCATTACCTCCCTTTGTTTATCTGATCAGTGGGTTGTTTTCAATATTTTCAAGGGAAATATTCACCAGTTTTGTTGGTGTAAGAATAAAATATTTTGTGGCCTATTGTAGTGAAAATTGCTTTAACGGGTATATGGTTTGAAAGGATTCAGAGAAGCTTTCAAAATATTTTGCTTCCATGGAGATTGTTTTAGCTCTGCTCATCTTAAAGCTTCTTACTGGTGCTACCAATCCAAGCACTTTGTTAGTTATTTTATTCAGGATCTTTATATCAATTGGAATACTTTTTCATTGTAACTCAGTATTGTTTGTCTATATTTTTGCTTATTTTGCTATTCCTCCTTTCACAGATTATTGTAACTTTGAGCTTCGACTGATGGACCTTAAACCATGTGGGTGTAAGGTTTTACACAAAAGATGATTTTACTTGAAATTCAAGAATCCTAGATGGTGTGTTCTATGTTAACATTTCTCAGGAAGACCAGAAGAGAACCATCTATTTCTTCCGCCTACATTTTAGAACCTACGTCAGTGTGCTGCCCGTAATGTAATAGTTTTGTGGGGTATTTCACAGAAAAGCTCCAAAATAAAATTAATCAAATACTTCTTTAAAGAGGAATCAACATTTCATTAATGTAATGAAATTTTCAAAGGGGAGAAAGCCTCCAAGGGTAATCTGCATCCAAGGATGAATAATCATGAAATTTCGTCGAAATATTGCCAAAACCAAGTTACCAGTAGAGAACAAAACTGTTAGGCCTCCTATATTTCACACCTACAAAAGAAGGGGCAAGAAGGGAATTATCTTGGGAGAGAACAGATGGACAGCCACCTGAGGGCCCACTAGCATGGTAGTATAAATAAAGAATGTTTAGGGATTAGGAAAGTTAGGTTTTATTTTGGTAAAAGCTGCTGTAGCTTTTAGGGGAGAAGTTGCCAGCCTTCTCTAAGGTGCTGGTTATTATTGTCTTGAAGTTTATTTCTATATTTTGGCAAGTTCTATGTACTGTTGGGAAGTTCCAAATTTATATTAATATAATACACAGAGTGCTGCCTCTGTTTTTCCTTGTGTTGGAATTTTATTATTGTTGCCTTGTGAGTTTTACTGAGTTTCAGGTGAAGGGGTTCTAACAAGTTACCAGTAGAGAACAAAACAGCCCATCCATTTATACCAGAATCCTTCCATTGTCAAGGATTGTGGTATAATTTTGGCTTGATCCTTTCCACTCTGCATTGCGGTGTTCAGAGGTTGTCTTTTCTTATGAAAATTGTGTCGTGGAATAAAAGGGGTCTCAAGAACTTATCTAAACGGATGGCTCTCAAAAGATTTCTCAAGAAGATTCATCCGGATATAGTATTAATTCAGGAATCCAAGGAGGAGTTTGATATTGTTTTTATTAAGTCTCTATGGAGCTCCAAGGACATCAGGTGGGAGTTTGTTGAATCTGTTGGTCATTCTGGAGGAATTTTGACTATGCGACATATGAGCAAGTTAAAAGTTATTGAAACTCTTAAAGGTGGAGAGTCTCTCTCAATCAAATGCATCACAGTTTGCAAGAAATCTTGTTGGACTACTAAAGTGTATGGTCCAAATGATTACAAAGAAAGAAGATTTGTATGGCAAGAATTGCATCACAGTTAAAAGGTTTTGACTTGTCAAGTCAGCTTGTAGTGTTTCTCCCTCCGAAGAACTCTCCACACTTGGCATCAAAGGATTAGAACTCACAATTTCAAAATCAATAATGTTTGGGATAGGTGAAGTTCCTAAAAATTATCTTCACGGTTAGGTGTCACCCTTAAAGAGAAATTTGGTTAAAAAAAAGTTGATTTTCCCAAAAAAAAACACATTCATACTCTCAAAATGCTTTTTGGTCGAAGTGTCAAAACATTTGTAAGCCTTCTTATGGGGGACATAGCCTACCAAAATGCATTTAACGGTTCAATAGTCAAGTTTAGTTCAAGTAGGGTTGGGATTATGAACATAAGCAGTGCAACCAAATAATTTAATTGACAAGTAAGAGAACAATCGAACAATAGGAAAAGAAATTTTAAGTGATTCAGGGAAGTTTAAAATTTAAAACCTTAGTTAGCATTCGATTGATCAGGTATGTACTTGTAAGGACTGTGTCACCCCACAAATATTTTGGAACATTCATAGAAAACATAAGGGCACAAGCAACTTCAAATAAATGTCTATTCTTACACTAAACAATTCCATTTTGCTAAAGAGTATCACAACATGTAGCTTGATGAAAAATACCATTTTCGTGTAAGAAATTGGTTAATTGTTCATTGAAATATTCAGTACCATTATTAGAGTGAAGGATGCAGATTTTAGTTTGGAACTGAGCCTCAATCATATTGTAAAATCTAACAAAAACCCTTTTTACCTCCGACTTGTTAGTTAACCAATAAAGTCAGGTTAAACGAGTATGATCATCTATAAAGGTAACGAACCAACGCTTACCAATGAGTTAAAACTTTAGACAGACCCCAAACATCAGTGTGAGTTAAGGAAAAAGGTGAAGAAGCCTTGTAGGGTTTGGGCAAAAAAGTGGATTGATGATGTTTGGCAAAAATGCGACTTTCACATTGGAAAAAATGAACAATCAAGACCCTTAATAAATCTAGAAACAAACACTTTAAGTAAAAGAAATCAGGATGCCCTAATCTATGATGCTAAACCATTGTAGTTTCTTTAAAATAAACTACTCAAACCCTGAAATTGTTTATGACTAGTTCAAACTTCATCAAAGTAATAGAGACCCACTAATCATCCTAGCACATCCAATCGTCTCCCACGAGTCATGATCCTGAAAGATACCATGAGTGTCACAGAAGACAACACGATAGCTAGCATCCTTAGATACTTTACTAATAGATAACAAATTGCAAGCTAATTTTGGAACATGAATAACAGAATGCAACGTAAGTTTTGTAGTCGGAGGAATAGTTCATTTTCCTACAGTAGGGGTGAAACTACCATCGGCGATGCGAATTTTTTTATTGCAATACATAGGAGAGTGGGATGCAAATAAGAAAGAGGAACTGGTCATATGATCAGAGGCTCCAGAATCTATAATCCATGGAGATGAGTTTATAGCAAGAGAGGGCTTGAGGAAAGTTACTTGATTGTGCCAAGAAAACACTAGGATTACCAGATGAAGTAGTCTTTAGCAGTTTCAGGATTTGATCAATTTGTTCCTTGTTAAACAAGTTAGAATCACCAACATTTGCATTCGAGGTGTGTGGGTGGGAATCTCTCCCCTTGCTTAGAACTTTTCCAATTTACAAATTTTCCATGAAGCTTCCAACAGGTTTCACGTGCATGTCGAGGTTTATTGCAATTGTCACAAAAGACTCGACGCTTTTCATGTGTCTGTTCAGTCACCAGTGCAAAACTTTCTACTAAATCAATAGGCTTTTTCCAATCATAACATTCATGCAGCTTTCTTCCTTGCAAACTTCAGAAAAAACATCATTAATAGCTGGAAGAGTGGTTTTCCTAAGTATTCGACCTCTATCCTCGTCAAATTCAACATTGAAGCCGGTAAGGAACTTGTAAATACGACTGTATTCTACAGTTTCCTTGTAATTTTTTTATCATCTGTAGATTTTCACTCGTATGAATCAAAGAGATTCAGATCTTGCCAAACCTTTTTTAGGTAGGAAAAGTATTGTGTCACCGAGATACCTCCTAGGCGTATGTCTTCAACCATGGAGTTTACAAGCCAAGTCATAATCATGGAGTTTTCAACATCTCATGCAGCAAACAAAGGATCGTCTGGTTTTGGGGCAGTTCTCTCCTATAATGTAGCCAATTTTCTCTTGTCCACGAATATACAGCCTAACACTTTGTGACCTACGAAGAAAATCGTCTCCATTATGTTGAATCGTGGTTATTTGGATTGTGGGGCCATTGGAATGGATACGATTGTCAACTTTAACCATAGATGACTTAGTATCTGACATGGCTGAAGCAACAAAGGTCAAAAAACAAAGAGAACAATCTGAAAAAGCAAACCAAACTTGTCACCGGCAGCGGACATCTTAGGCAGAGGGGACTAGTGAGGACCACTCACGAACGACGATAAAGAAAAAAAAAACCCACCAACTTGCAGCAAAAATAGCAAGCAAAACGCAGTTGCCGACAACGTCCGACGAGTTGTTGTTGGTGGCAGCAATTGGTCGGAGTAGAGCGACCGATAGCGACAAACCTTGAGGTAGTGGAGGCACGTGAGTGGTGGCGGGCTGAAAGAGTTTTAGGGTTTTTTAGGCTTTCAAAAACCTTCTCTAATACCATCTTAAATCACCAATTGACCCAAAAGTTTAAGCTTGTGGGTGAAGGTAAATTTAAATATATATCACTAACAATTACCATTTTATTCTTGAAACTACACATTTTTTTAGGAAAATATTGATTGTAAACTCGACCGATTTTATCTTGAACTAAATCTATCATGCTTTGATTGTAAACTAAACCATTAATTCACTTGATTTTAAACTCTTAAACTAAATATTCAATTCATAATCGTTTTTCAAGTTTCACTATTATCTATTATTCTATTACCCATCATATTTGACTTTTAGTGTTGACTTTTAAATTTAATTATATATAACTAACACTCCCCCTCACTTGTCGGCTTGAAATATGTGAAAGGCCCAACTAGTGGAAATCGATTTTAATGGGAAGGAAACAACAATGAAGGAGCTTGAACACAGAACCTCCTCACGCCACCTGCTCTAATACCATCTTAAATCACCAATTCAACCCAAAAGCTTAAGCTAGTGAGTAAGAGCAAATTTAATTAATTATAAATCACTAACAATAAGAAATAAAGTAAACTAATAAATAAGGAAATAAAAAGAGAGAGATTGGGCTTAAGGCGTACCAGAATGTTCATATACTGATCAGGATTAAATGAGGTGGTGTTAATGGCTTCTAAAGGAGAAGCATATCTATTAGATGAACCCGTGGGTGATCCAGACATTGAAGCATCAGGGGAGTAGAAGCTAGATAGCAGATCCCTCATCCTTTTAGCTTTTTCATCCATTGGAACATCGTCGATCTCCATTTCTACTCCTGCTTCCTCCTTGTAAGCTCTTCTGACTTATTCTGGATAGAAGATCCTGGCTACGACAGTTATCTTTGGTTTTTACTTAAACCTTATTCTACTTTCTTTTGCATCCACAAAATAACATTGTAAGCTTGTTATTCGGTTTCATGACACAGTTATCTGGAAGCACATATCAAGTATTCATCTTCTGCTCTTTGGAAACGCAAGCAATATTGATTGTTGCATACTGTCAGTAGAATAAAAGGCATTTGATACGCTTAGTAACTCAATATCATGACTCATACCTTCTTTAATTTGCCAGATGTAATATGACTCAAAAAATTAATGATGCATTATTATTAAAAAGGATCAAAATATGAAATATAACAAACACCTGTAGCATTCATGAAAAATACAAATGAACCCTTACACATTGTCAACAAATGAAAGACATTTTCATTTGATATTAAAACAAACATTTTGCACTCCAGATAAATTATACATACATCTTGATTAACCCTTTGTATTAATTGGTTCTTCAATAAAATATTGTTCAATACATACATCTTGATCAACCAATAAAGTATTAATTGGTTTGGTTGCACGATTCATTGTTGCGGATTTACCTTCACCATCCGCAATCCTCCAACGAATTGTGCAATCAAATGTTGTTCATTTTCAGCCAATTTTGGTTCTTGCACCCAGCCGATGGAACTCTTCTACAAAATCAGCGACTGTCCGAGGGCCTTGTCGACAATTTTGGTACTGATTGTACAGTGTTGCTTGTAATTTGGAGGAAAAAATCTCTCTTTCATCAAACGCTTCATCTTCTCCCATGTTCGAATATGCCTCTTGCCTTGTCTTTGACGATTTACCTCCAATTGATCCCACCATGCAGATGCACCTCCCTTCAATTTGAAAGATACCATGTACCTTCTTGTGATCCGACGTGTTCATGCAATCAAAGAAATTTTATGTGTTCTTGATCCAATCAAGAGAGGTTTCGATATCTTCCTTCACGGCCCTCCTTGCATCCAAGTACTCTTCTTCTTGATCATCCTCACTCGAAGAATCCCAATCTTGAAATTCTTGATGTCTTTCTTGCATATTTGGACGTCTTCTTGGATTTTCTTGATGCTGCCTATGCAATCTTGAACCTCTTTCTTGATTAATTTCTTGCTGGAATTGAAGATTTCATTGCTGTCCAGCTCCACGTCTTCCTCTTCTTCCCCAATTTTGATTGAATGTCGGAGCTTCTTCTTCAATTTGGGCCCGTGCCACCATTGCATCCACCCTTCTCACTAATGTCGCCACGATTTCTTGAAGATTGTTCAACGAACCATGAATTCCCTCCAACGTGCCTTCCACGGACGACAAGCGTCTAGTAGTCGTTCTTGAAGAGAGAGTGGGGGTTTCTTCCATCTCTTTATCTTGTGTCGGAGCATCTCCCCCTATCGGGTGGGCAGCCCTTCTTCCCACCATTCTCTCAAGGATAGTTGCTCTGATACCAAATTTGGTGTAAACCAAAACTCTAATTTTGAATCAAAATGAATCTCGACTCAAAATGAGAGAGGGATGCTTTATTTATAGTGAAAATTAGTTACAAGGTGGTAGTGATAAAATAGTAACTAACTAAAGAAGCTTTAGTAACTAACTAATGAAGCTTCTTTAAAGATAAGATAAGAGCCTTTTGGCCTGACATCAAATCTTCTCACTTTAAGAATAGCTCCATATACATTGGACACCCAGCAAAAGAACTTACATTGATTCATAATCTTGACTGATAAGTGTAACCACATCTAAGAATTCCAAGGGAATCACCAAAATTTCAACCCACATAATAAGAATCCCAACAGATTTTACAGAAGCTTCCACAAAATTCCAACAAATCTCCTTTGAACTCCATAGGGGCTTAATAAAAAGAAAATCAAAGTTCATAATTCAAGGCACCAGCCAGTTGTGCACAAGCGGGGCATGAAATTTCTAGTAATTGAAAACCACAAACAGCCACACAGATGAGAGTTTTGAGGAAATTTGAGAATAAGATAAATAAGAATCACTCACGTCCAATGAATTTCACTGCTTCTTTTGTTCAAATAAAGCATTGCAAGCTTCCCCAATTGTTCCTCAGAAAATGGCTCCAAGACAACTGAATCCAGAAAAGGATGATCAACTTCCTCACTACTCATACTAACAGTTGAATCATCATAAGAATACGATAAGCAAGACTCCTCAATTTTCTAATCGAAATTACTTGAACAAAGGTGACCTTCAAGTCAGGTATTCTAAAGGAAGAATGAATGACAAGTGATCAAGAATGATGCTTCTGCTCCAAGCACTAGGGGTCATAAAACAAACACAAATTTTCTCTAAAGAATCAGCGGATTAGCCTCTTGGTTAACCACCGGACCAACTGAGGTTTTTTACCGAGAATAATGGAAAGAAAGATGTGAAATTGAAGAAAATGATGAATTTCTGGGTTCAAAAAACAAATCTGGATCACTAATGATTTGCTTATGAAACTTAAAAGACTCTTCCAAATCCAAATGAGAAGACAAAACAATCCTAGAATGTGATGGGTGGGTAGCCCAAGAAGGAGAAAGGGTATTTTCAAGTGTCAAAAGGAGCAACTAAGCCTAAAGAGTCCTTTGGATTAGTATATCAAGGCAAAGGCAAAAGGTGGAGTCCTTGGCTTGTATTCAAAGTAGGAAATGGCAGAAGAATACTCTTTAGGAAAGATCCATGGCTAGATACGATATCCATGGATGGTAAGTTTCCCTCCCTTTTCAGAATCTCCAATAATCCCACGGGCACAGTAGCTGAACATTGGGATAATAAAACTCATTCATGGTCCATTATTTTTAGAAGACTCCAAAAGGAGGAAGAGATTCTAACCTTCCAAGAACTACGTTTGTTCTAGACGAATGTCAATTATCCTTACTCCCGGATAAAAGATCGTGGTCTCTTGAACCAAGTGGATTATTTACAGTCAAATCTTTGATCCATCATCTTTTCCCCGCAACTCCTATTGAGACTCAACTATACAAATGCCTATGGAAAACTAAAAGTCCAAAGAGAGTCAACATCTCAGTTTGGACCATGTTGTTTGGAAGTATAAATTGTGCTGCCACTCTGTAGAAAAAACTCTCGGATCATGTCTTATCTCCCCACATCTGCCATCTATGCCTCAACTATTCGGAGAATATGGAACATATTTTCTTCGGATGCTCCTACTCTCTGAACTGCTGATACAGATTGCTGAATATATTCAAACTATCATGGGTCTTTGATGAAATCTTCAGAAAGAACATAACCCAATTACTATCAGGTCCCATCTTATTGAAGCCAGCCTCGGTCCTATGGATTAATGCAGTTAAAGCATTGACAGTGGAGTTATGGTTTGTGTTGAAAATAATTGTACTAAGGGTATTTGTGTAATTGTTATACCCTTATTTATTTCCTTTTTTGTCAAGGCCCA
>JBBPDJ010000001.1:4676784-4688640 GCA_037974625.1 Cucumis cinereus
GAAATAATAATTGTTTATTAATAACGGTCAACGATTTACATTTACTATCTACGAGTTTTAGGACATAAAACCCAACAGGTGTATGCAGGAGTGTATATGATATTTGACCAAATTTTAATGAAATACTCTAGCACTATAGGTTATTCGGGTCAAAGATAGTGGTTTTAAGCTATTAGTATAATTATAAATTCAATGTGAATGTGAAGTAGATAGAAAGGAGATAAATACATATTTAATTGATTGATGTGAAATTACATCATATAATTCTACCACCATCAACTAAATAAACAAAATTACATATTGTAGATGGTAATAGTTTGTCAGTATCTTGCACATATAGTTGTGTAAAGTTTATACGTAATAACTTGTAATAATTAATTAATCACCCAACAAAATGTAATTCATTAACCATCATTCTAACCATTTTCTAAAAAAATCATTAAGGTTTTTTTTTTATAATTTTTATTTAAGCTATTTTTTTACAGAAAAATAATTAATGTATTATCTTAATCGTTTGTTACTACGTGCTTTACATATCATGTGAAGCTTAAAGCGAGCATTGAATTAAAAAGTTTAATAATACAACTTTCATTTATGAATAATAGAGTTTGAAAAAAGGAATTCGAAGTTCAAATAAAGGAATGTGAATATTAAAAAATAAATCTAAAATTAACTATAAATAAAAATCAAGATTTTAAAATCAAATATAAATCCAGCATGTGCAAATGATTTAATCCTTAGCTTATAAAATCCTTAGCTTATTTGCACTAACGATGATAGACAGTGATAGTAGTTTATCACTGTCTATCAGTGATTGTAACACCCCCACCTGCGATGCTCCCTCAGCAAAGCAAACGATGATGTAACTTGAGTAACTTAAACTTACTTATACTTGCCTAAATTTGCTTAATGAATAAGTGTTATGCGTTCAGACAAAAACAAGCAATGCTATAGAATCTTAAACTTTATTTTCCAAAACTTTCTTATTAAACAAGAGAAACATAACTACCACTTATACTTTCAATCTTTACATATAATGCAATCAAAAGTATTTAAACAACTAAAGATGCAATGTAATACGGTAGAGCAACAACAACTTCGTGGAACGCTTTATGAATCTTTTTCTACTTTGGGAGAAAAACTTAAAACGGAAGCCAAATGCTTAGTGAGTGATATGCTAGAAAACCTTTTTGGAGAATACAAAGTCAACACATCAATCATTTTTCTTCAAAACTAAAAACAATCTTTACTATGCGTTACAAACCAAAACCACATTAGCTTATTCCATTCCTGAATGTTGAACATACTCAACACTTAGACTACTGAAGTGAACCGTACTCACACTAGCAGCATCCAAGCGAAACCCAAAGTTCAACATCAGTTGCTCCAACAAACTAGTCCAATTGTGGACCACATCAGACAATCGACAACAACACTAACCAAGGCAATTGACCGCGTACTCAATGCCCGACATGCCCTCACTCACATGTGCACATAGAGTTAGTGTAGTACTAGGAAGAATACTAATGATTTGCATACAATACAACAAACATCATTCCCGCTTTACAATCAACATTTTCTTCTACTATGCGGCATACTAATATACACGCTTTCGTACTCCTTCAACTCATAGCTTACGTAACATTTCCATCATGTTCACAAAAATGCTACATAATTAACATTCAATGTACTTTGCTATTATGCTTTCAATTATATAAAATATTTCTAAACTATCAACTTTCAATTATATGAGACAAAAAATATTTCTCATATCTTAATTATTCCATTTTCTTGTTTTTTTCTTTTTACAATTTGGGAATTAAAGATTAAAGCAAAAATGTATTTTTCTTAAAATAATAAATAACCAGCAATTTTTTCCCTTTAAACAAGAAGGTTTGTTTAAAAAATTATATAAAAACCTGACTTTTATTTATTTCTTTTTCCTCCTCAAGTCACAACCTTTGAAATACTATCAAAAAATTACTCCATTCAATAATAATTAATGTTTGTTATTATGTCACTTTTATATAAAATCTTACTAACATCATATTTTAATTTTAGTAATTCATATATTTCTATTAAAAATTGCCTAAAAAATTTCTCTTGTCCATTTTAAAATAACTTTAAATAAAAAATATATAGTTTTTTGTCACTATTTTTAAACTTGATTTATTATCAAATATTTAATAATTAAATCCAACTATCAAACTTTTATGCTAAAAAATAATTAAATCACCGTAAAAAGTTTAATATATAAATTTATGTAAAAGAAAGAGAAAATTTTAAACCTGCCAGCTAGTCAAATTAAAAGGACATTTTAAATACTGAGAATAAAAAGTGTTTTATTAAAAATAAGAAAAAAAAAAAAAATCCCTGAATAGCCTCCTCTCCCTCTCTCTCTCCAAAGTCGTTTATGTTTTCGTTCTCACAAACACTCTTTCCTTCAGTAAGAAACCCTAGCTCTCTTCCACTAACGCCGGCGCCGACTCCGACTTAGCTCTTCCAACTGATATGGTCACTCATCTTCCTTTTATTCTTTTTTCCATTCTATCCTTCTTCTACAGATTCTGATTACCTGTTCATTTTGTTACATTATCATTTCTTTCTGTTATCTTATGCTCTCTGGATTTCTCTTTATATGCTTGTGTTTTCCCGTCTTGGTATTCTAAATTCGTAACTTTTTTTTGTTTGAAATTAATGCCTATGGTTATGACAGGCAAGAGGCCTGAAGAAGCATTTGAAGAGGCTCAATGCTCCAAAGCATTGGATGCTTGACAAACTTGGTGGCGCATTTGTGAGTTAAATTTGTTGTTTTATTTATTTTACCTTTTCTTTCTGAGTTTATGCATCGCAACATTTACTTTTGCTTCTCTAATCTGTCTGTAGGCCCCCAAGCCTTCATCTGGTCCTCATAAGTCGAGGGAATGCCTCCCCTTGATCCTTATATTGAGGAACCGGCTGAAATATGCTCTCACATACCGTGAGGTAATTGCAATTTTAATGCAACGACATGTTTTGGTCGATGGGAAGGTCAGGACTGATAAGACTTTCCCTGCTGGTTTCATGGGTATGCTTATCTTAAACTTTGTAACCTTTCTATTGTTTTAGTTCAAATTATCCAATATATACTGACCCTTTCACAATAGTGCCTCTATAGAAGTTGTTACAAATTGCTTGCTAAATTGGTTTTTTTATTCTTGGAATTGGCTGTTTGATTTTATGAACTGAATTGGGGAAGTATTGGAGTGTTAACTCATCCATCCATATGGATATTGTCTTGTTTGGTTCTAGAGCTTCCCATGCCCTCCTATTAGGATATCCCTAATGGTTGGTTGAGCCCTTATTTTATAAGTTGTATATTATTTATTTTTGGTGGCTTGACTGTTAGTTCTATATCATCCTTTTTGTTTTGCGTTTTTTTTCCTATTCTTCTCAATGGAAGATGCTACTTTTCAATCTATTCTTTTTCTTCTAAAAGTGTTATCTGTGAATGGGAATGGGGAAAATAGTTAGGAATGCGACTATAGCTTTACCTGCCAAATTACCATGTGCGAACGAAATGATATTATTGATAATATGTTCAAATTGTTTGACCGTTAACTCATAAACATTTCCTGCTTGGAACTGCTTTGTATCTTTGTTGTTTCATGTTTGTTCTGTTTTTTGCCTTTGTGTATACATTTAAAGCACATCACCAATTTTTGTCTCTCTCCCTCCTCTTTAGACGTTGTGTCAATTCCCAAGACAAACGAGAATTTCCGACTTCTTTATGATACAAAAGGTCGATTCCGTCTACACTCAGTTAGGGATGAAGAGGCTAAGGTTAGCCACTATTCTTTTTATATTGAACTTTGGCCTGCTGTTTATTACAATCTTGTTGTATAAAGTGTACTAGATTCAAAGAAAATTATATGCAATTAAAAGGAAGTGTTGGCATCGATGGTTAATAAATCATAGGGGAGAGGTTTAGCATTTGTCTGGTTGGATTATTGTATTCTACAATCATTCTGCATTTGTTAGTTTGATTTCTTGAAGTTAGCTGCTCTTTTCAGATTATTATCATGTGACGGTAATGTAGGAAAATAAAACACTATGAAGTAGGGGCGATAGTCGGTTTGGTCTGGTCGGTTTTGAAGCCAACAAATAACCAAACCAAACCAATTGGTTTTACACATAAGAGATCCAAACCAATGTCCAATAAAAGACAAAATCAATGGATTGGTTTTATTTGGATCGGTTTATTATTGGTTTGATTCTTGGTTTTTGACATTTTCTTTTTTTATTCTTTCCACTTTGTTTTGAATGTCATTTTTGCTAACTTTAAATTAAAATTTGGTCTGTTTCTTTCTTTATTAGTTGCAATTTGTCATTTTTATTTTCTTATTTTTGGCAATTTTCTAATTAAAAAACATACATGCTACTTAATAATTAGTCTTTTTTTTTTTCTCAACAACAAATAGTCATGCACCATAATAATTATAATACAAAAAGATACCTAATGACGAATGTATTTTTAGGGCTATATATCTACCGTATGGTTTGGTTCAGTTCGGTTTTCATTGGTTTTTCCAACAAAAATCCGATCCAAACCAATACGTTTTGATTTTTTTTCCAATACAAACCAAGAAGTCCAATTTCATACTAAAATACCAAACCAAACAAACCATTGGATCGGTTTAGATTGGTTTGGTTTTTCGATTTTTTGGTTTCCTGTATGACTCCTACTCTGAAGTAACAGGCTGCAGATGCTGTACACTGTTTTTTTGTCCATGATATAATTGGACGGTTCAAAGGTTGACTTTCATATTTCGTTTTTGCAGTATAAGCTGTGCAAAGTTCGCTCAGTGCAGTTTGGGCAAAAGGGCATCCCTTATCTGAACACTTATGATGGACGCACAATTCGTTATCCCGACCCTCTGATTAAGGCGAATGACACCATCAAGCTAGACCTTGAGTCTAACAAGATTGCTGATTTCATCAAGTTTGATGTAGGAAATGTTGTGATGGTGACTGGTGGAAGAAACAGAGGCAGGGTTGGAGTTATAAAGAACAGGGAGAAGCATAAGGGAAGCTTTGAAACAATCCATATTCAGGATGCAACCGGGCACGAATTTGCAACTCGGCTGGGCAATGTGTTCACAATTGGTAAGGGAACTAAGCCATGGGTGTCCCTACCTAAGGGCAAGGGTATTAAATTATCCATCATCGAAGAAGCCAGGAAGAGGCTGGCAAGCCAAGCCACAGTTACTGCTTAGAACTTAGTGTAGTGTAACTGTAGTCATTGATGAGAGGTCGGATTTTGCTTTTGTTAGTTTTGTTTTTTGGTTCAGTAGATCTAAAAAAGGCGGATACTTTGTTATTTCTACTACAATTGTGTGAAGCTACTGCTATGGTTTTGTCATTTCAAGACTCTTTTCTTCATGAGGGTTGCTTGTTTTTCTGGTAAATGGAAAGATTACATGTTAACGATAGATGGAATAGTGCCTTATGCAATAAATATTGGGGTTAACCCTCTATATGAGCGGCAAAGCTTGAGTTTTACAAGAGGGAATTTGCAGGATTAGCTTGGGAAATCTAAGGATAGGAATCAAAAATCGCTTTTTCTGAAGTCGAATTGCTTTATCAATAATTGCTCTCTCTAATCCCTTTCTACGTTTGACAGTGATTAAAAGGAGTTTTTTATTGAATTTATTATTGTAAAGAAGTATAATCATTTTACATTTATATAGAAATCTCTTTCTCTTATAGATCTGTTTTGCACCCTATGAGTTTTACCCCTTCAGGTAGAACCACAAGCTCTCACATTGAATTGAAGTACATAGACTCCATTTCAAGATTCATGGCTTTGACCCATTGGTTTTTGTCTACATCATTCATTGCTTGTTTAAAGAACAGTGGATCCTTAATGCCATCATCTAGTATGACAACCAGAGTTTCAATTAAATCCAAGTAACGGGTAGGTTGTGATACAATCCTCCCACTGCACTGAGGCACTCTCAACGATTCAGAAGGATGAGACTAACCTGATGTGTTGGTTTCATCAACTCTTGATGGGGGACGAGCTTTATCAACAACTCTTGTTGATTCATCAATAGCTTCATTTAACACTAATTTGCTACATGGTTTATGATCTCCCATTTGGTTTTCTTCTAAGAAGGTGACATTTGTTGATACAAATACTCTATTTTCTTGTGGATCAAAGAATAAACTACCTCTCGTTTCTTTAGGGTAACCAACAAATTGGCATAACCTTGAACGAGGTTTCAACTTTTTGAGATTTCTCACTAACACATGTGCTGGACAACCCCAAATTCTGAAGTGAGTTAAAGTAGGATTGTGTCCTCTCCATAACTCAAAAGGTGTTTCAGAAACACTTTTCCAAGGAACGTTGTTCAAGATATGAACTGCAGTCTCTACTGCATACCCCTAAAACGAGCTAGACAATTGAGCATAACCCATCATAGACTGAACCATGTCTAACATGGTTCTATTTTTCTTTTATGATACACCATTTTGTTGAGGTGTACCAGGTGCTAAGAGTTAGAGTTGGATTTCATGTTCTATCATATAGTCTTGAAATCTCAAATCTATGTACTCTCCACCTTGATCAAATCGAAGTATTTTAATCTTATTACCTAATAGATTTTCAACTTCAACCTTATATTCCTTGAACTTTTCAAGAGCTTTAAACTTATATTCCATTAGGTATAAATAACCATACCTTGATTAATCATCTATAAAAGAGATGAAGTACATGTTCTAGTAAAAAGTGTCCTCGAGCTTGTACATTCATCGGACCACAAAGGTTTGAATGTACATGTTCTAGGGACCCTTTGGCTCTATATCCCTTTCTAATAAAAAGTCTTTTAGTCATTTTTTCTTCAAGACAAGATTCACATGGAGGTAATGAATTATCTTTTAAGTCATTTAGAAGTCCATTCTTTACCAATCTCCCGATCCTATCGAGATTAATGTGACCTAATCTTAAATGCCAAAGATAAGTATTATTATTTGGAGAAATTCTTTGCATTTTATTTTGAGTATTAACAGTTTTAAACATTTCATGATTTAAAACTGCTTTAGCTTCATTTGGTCTTGATAAATATAAGTTGCTTTAGCTTCATTATAAGAAAAAGAAATTGAGTACATATGTTCAATAAGACAAACAAATAGATGCTAAGTTCTATTTAATCTTAGGAACTATATACAAGTTTTCTAAAAGCAGGTATCTACTTCTAAATAACAACTTGACGTCTCCCACTGCATAAGCTGAAATGACATCTTTCATTCCAACCTTAAGCGTCATTTCATCCTCCTCGAGATGCTGGAAGGAAATAGTTTCCTGTAAAGAAGAACAAACATGATTAATGGCTCCTGAATCTAGTATCCAGGCATTTTGGTAATTTTTCACTAAACAAGTTTCTAAAACAAGTAAATCATATTTACCTTCATTTTCCTTTTTCTTCTCAGCAAGGTATTTGGGACAATTCCTCTTCCAATGTCCATCCACATTGCAGTGGATCATTTTTTCTTGGGAACTACCTTAGCCTTCCCCTTGCCCTTTGCAACAACAACAAGACCTTTCATCTTCCCTCATTTCTTCTTCTTGATTTTCTTGGTCCCAGAAGTTGAAGGTGCAGACTAGGCTCAAGAGGACGAACTCTTCTGCAACCTCTTGAATGTGCAACATTTGTCTCTCCTTCTTTTTGTCCTTTATCTTTCATAAGAGACTGAAAAGTCTACAGTTCGTTAAAGAGGGTAGTCAAGTTGTACTTATCTTGATCAGTATCGCATTACTGCAAAATTGAAGAAAGCTCTTCGAAAGAGATTCCATGGTAAAGGGCACTTGACTTTGCTTGTCAATGATCGTCCCGTTCATCTTACCACGTTGAAGTGGACCATCATGTCAATAACATGTTCTCTAATAGATTGACCCTCTATCATACGAGCGTTATAAACATATTTAATGGCTTTGTGATGGATTTGAAAAGACAGTTGTCTAAACATCTTCCAGAGGGAATCCATGATGTGGCGTTCAGTGACCGTGACTCATACTTCTTGCTCAGTACATCAGACATACTGGTAATGATATAGACGAGGACCTTCTTATTAGGCTTTGTCTAGCGGTCATATGCATCCCTAATAGTTTGGGATGCATTTCGAGCATGAAAAAAAAGAACACTCCTCCATTAAGACGAAGCGTAGATGATCAATAACAAGAATCATATTCAAGTTAGATTTTCACGTCGCATAGGTTTTACCGGTTAACTTTTCATTCTTTAGTAGTTGAATTATAGAGGAAGACATGCTAGAAAAATTAACAAACAATTGATTGATTGGTTATCTTTATTTAACTCATTAACATAAAATAATCCAATCAATTCAACAAAAACCATACAATCACAGAACCCTAATCAAACAAATGATATAGTTTTTGCAACGATACTTCAGAAGTTTAGAGCAACAGGCAACAAAGGGTGATCAATTACTCCTCTCCTGAATTGAGACAATCTTAACTAATTACTAACACCAGAATAACTCTTATTCCTATAGCTCTTAGCTACCGTTGTTCGGTCAAGGATTCATTAACAAACTTAATTAATTCTGTAAGTGTGACCCTACCATTTTTAGATTCCAGAGGTACGCTCAACAGGCTACCATTAGGAAAGACAACTGTTGAAGATTAACCTAAAAAACCCTATCCATTTTTAGAGTTTGCAGTGTTCCAACTTTTATAATTATGCCCTCCGAAGGGATGGTCGCTCCAGGACAACACGCAAGCAGATCATAGAAGTCTCACGGTGCAACCTAATGGAGGAGACCGTAGGATACGTTGATACGCATCCTTCTTCCACTTACTATGAACATTTTTCCTATTCACCTTGTTATTGATCCATATAAACACTTTTCGAAGGGAGGCCGCGTCCAGGGCGATACGAAGTCGAGTATGGATTTCACATGTGAAATCTTAGGAACGTGAGAGTAAAAAATGATATATCCTATATACCATTTTCTCCCACTAAAATGTTCTTATATTTTAGGATTTATCGTACAGAGCTAAATTCCAGCTAAATGAATCTAACTAAGTCTACTTTTATTATAACTCTTATAATAAAACTTTACTCTAAAGTTTCTAGGTGTATTAAACTATTTAATTTACCTAATGACTTGTTATACTGATAGAAATAAGGTTAATTCAACGTTGGTTCCGGGTCAGTTTCCAGGTAGGAGTTGTTCCGTAAACTGTCAACTTTAGTACCCCCAACCTTAGACAGAACTTCATCGGTGAAATTTCTTTATAACCTTAAATCCTATTTGTCCTATTTAGTTCATTAAACTAAAATAAGACTTAATTCTGATCTAATTAAAATTAATGTCATCTTAGGTCTATATAATTTAAAACAATTTAAAAAAAAATTATCCTAAGATCCTATATTTGCATGCAACTTTTATTATAGGTTGACAGTTTCTAATTATCAAATTTTATAACTTTTATAAAATTAATTAATTTGCCCAATAATCATGCATACTATAATTTAATTAAAAAAAATAAGCGAAGTATAATTAATTAAAAAAAAAATACTCCATGCAAATCATAATATTTAATATCACTCTTATATTATACTATGGATGTATCATGCTCAATGCATATTGATTTTCATTTTAATCAATATAACGCTTATATTTAAAAAAATATGGAAAACAATCAAGTATATACATGACATTAATTAAAATATAACAAATTATATTTACCTAAGTAATGTCATGCATCATACTTTTCCAATTTCATTTATTCAATATATCAACATATATTAAATGACTCATAAAAATAATTTATCATGCATTAATACCATACATTATAACAATTATAATATATAAAAATGCATAAACATGCTTAACCTATGGTGTAAAGCATTTAAACAACAATTGAACTTGTAAATATTGGCCCCTGGAATAAAATAAAAAAAACCTAAATAATTTAGATAATTATATCCTAAAATAGCTTGCAAAGCTTCAAATCTGATAAAAAAACTTTCAAAAAGCTTCAAACCAGGTCCAGAAACCATGAACCAGTCCAAAAAATGACAAAATCGACCCAAAACCACTTGATCCGACCCAAAAAAAAATGAAAAAACCAAACAAAAAATGGAAGAATCGACCCAAAAATAGGTTGAATTGGCCCAATTTGGTGAACTAGAGCCATTCGAGCAAAACGAAGCCGATCGGAGCCGACCGCCCGCCGTCCGCAAGCCGATCATCACGTTCAAGCAGCTTCCATAAGCTTAGCCGAGTGTGGAGCCACCAAGATGTCTAGCTGTCTTCTCTGGTGCTTGTTGACGTCAGCATGACATCAACCCTAGTTTCGCGGACGTCAATCCTAGTTTCGCTGACGTCAACCCTTCTTCAATCTCAGTTTTTTTTTTCGTCCGTACAGTACCAAAAAAGTGCAGTAACTTGGTCTCAGGTGGTTCGTTTTGAGCGAATTTGGTATCGTTTTTCTTAGAAAAATACCACGAATCCAAATTTGGAATAAAATTTTCAAGATTTACAGAAAAGAATATTAAAAACTCAGTGGTCTTTACATTTGATCATATAAAAACTGTAAATCTATGACCAAAATTAGACTAAACATTCAATTGCAAATTTACATTCATAATGCAGTACCCACCATAAAGCCAATGAAAATTTTAAAATTCCCAATTAAAAATTGAGATGGCTTTGATAACACTTGAAAGGATAAGAGCCCTTCGCAACAAAATATTTTTACAAGACCTTTCTCAAATTAATTTGGGAAAATAAAACACCAATATATTGGCAAAACAGAAAATAAATTACTGTAAAATTGAAAGGATAAACATGCTTTTCAAATAAAAATAAAATTGCAGAGAAAGAAAGCTTACTCTCGTTGTCGTCTTTATATCTACAAAACATCAAATTTGCAGGCCACAACTGCTTTGATCCTTTTCTATTCTCCAAGTAATGGAGGTTTCGCTTGTAGGAGCCTTTTTGGAATTTGAAAAAAATTTGAGAGAGCGAGAGAATTATTTTTCTGCAGACATTCTGCAACTAAGACGTAAGTGTTAATCTTGAGTCGTACTGCTATTCCTCTTCTTCCTGAAAAAGAGGAAGTTAGAGTGAAAATTGGATTACGAGGATTATCCCACGTTATCCAATAATAACTCCCTCATTAGGGAGTTATTAATTTAATTTAATTAAAATTAAAATGAAATGAAATTAATCAACTAATCAATTAAATTTATAATTAATTAAATCATATTTAAATTAATATTTCATTTAAATCATATTTAAATGAATATCTCTCACATAACCTACATTTTTATATTAATTAATTTAATTAAATCAAATTTAATAAAATTAAATAAAATTAAACTATTAATTAATTCTTCAACTAATTAATTACTAAATTAAAGGTCTTATATTTAACTTAATTCAGATTTGAATCATATTCAAATATAACATTTTCTCATAACCTATAGTTTTAATGTGTATCATATACAGATTAAATTTTATCTATAGTTTTAATATGAATCTAATTCACATTAAATCAATATTTGAACTCATTCAAGTATTTTATTCTCTAATTTATTAATTTTGAATCACATTGGAAACAAAGTTTATATCATAAAATTTAATTAAAATATAAACTTTATATTATAATGTATCACCATACATTATATTAATTCCCTAAGTCAATATGAACACTTCAAATTATATCCAAGATATATTAACCTCATTACTTTTTACGAGCTAGGAAGGTGACCTCATGGACCTACAGATCAGAAGCTACAACGATATGAGATTAATTGGCTAAACTCATTAACCACATTAATCAAT
>JBBPDJ010000001.1:4688740-4706617 GCA_037974625.1 Cucumis cinereus
TTTAATTAATTTAATTTAATTAATTAATTTGTTAATTAATATTAATTTAATTTAATTTAATTTTAATTAAATTAAAACTAAATAACTCCCTTGTGGGAGTTATTTTTTTTTGGGAACGTGGTATGATCCCACGTTTTCCCAAATATCTCTCTAACCTGGAGTATTAGAATGGTTCTGGTAAAAAGGTTTTTTTAGTAACCTACGAATTGCAGAAAGTTTGCAGAGAAAGAAAAAAAAAATCTCTCTCTCTATTTTGCTTCAAAAAAATTCCCAAAAGTTTTGTTTCCATATTGGTTCCACAAGTCAAACCTCATTTACTTAGAGAATATGAGAGGTTCCAATTGGTGGTGTCTACAATTTGGAGCTTAGTAGAATTTAGAGACTGCAACCAAAAGTGAGTTTTTTTTTCTTCTCTGTAATTTTATTGACAAAAAGCATGTTTAGCCTGAATTAACTGTTTCTGTATTTTTTCCAATGTATGGTATTTTAAATTTTTTCAAAATAAAATTGAGAATGATTCTGTATTTCTTCTGCTGCGATGAGTTTTTATCCCATCAACACCCCACATTATTCTGACTCTTTTTTAACTCCAAAAGAAAAAAAAAGAAAAAAAACAACAAAAACAAAGAAAGGGACATTTGGAAAACATTAGAAAAACACCACAAATGGAAAATATTAGAACAACGTTACATATGAAAAATATTAGAAAAATATTGCATGAAAATTGTTCGTGTTAAAATAATGATCATAATAAATAGACATTTTCTTTTCTTTTTTAAAAAGGTAATTTGTTATATAACAACAAAGGGGACCTCATAACTCGAGGCCAACGCACAAGAGCAAACGAAGCTTAACAAACACAAAGAGGATAACCCAAAACAAAACTAAAAAAACAAGCAAGTTAAACAGACCCCAAAAGGCAAACAGAAAACAACAAAGCCAAGAACAACCCCACAGCTCGGGGCAAAGCAAACCAACACACAAAACAGAGAAACGTACTAAAGAAAGCAAAGAACATCCCATGAAACGTGGCATATAAACAAAAACCACATAGCTAAAAAGTATCCTGGAGATCGTCCAATCACGAAGCAACACGAGCACGCACACAAGCCCGAACAAGCTTTAAAAGAGCAAAAGACTCTCTAGGCATACCCCCATGGAGACAAAGATTTCTCTCCTGCCAAATAAAATAAATAGTGGCACACCATAACTTTCATCTAACACCTCTCCCAATACCAACACATCCCACCCAAGACAACTCAACACCCACCCCACAACCCTTTGAGAGGAAGCTATGACCTGGATGACTCTACTCCATACATCACCCATAAGGGCACGTAAAGAACAGGTGGTCACAATACTCAACCCCTCCGACACATACAAGGCAGCCAGAAGGAACAGACAAATCCTACATGTTCAACCTATCCCTTCTCCCAAGCGATCCTTAATAGCAAGCTAGGTTAAAAAAGAATGCCTAAGAATACTCTCCACAACCCAAAGAACCATACCAAGAAACTCAAGGGCTTCTAGAACGAAGAACCTCCCAAGCACTCGCAACAAAAAACTGACCCTAACTACCCGAAACCCAAACCCAAATATCCTCAATACTCATATAAGGTTTAATACCTTGAACCCTCCCCCATAACTCTAGCAACTTCCAAGATACCATAGACCATCTTCACTAACCATCATCAATCATGAACTCTGAAAGTCTAGCCTCACGTCTACTTGCAACATCATAAATCACACGCTCCCCTAACGGCTCCACAATCAAACCACCCGGGACCCAAGGGTCTAACCACACAAAATACGACCGACCATCACCCACCTCCACATGAACGTTGTTCTTCAAACGATCACGCTGACGCAGGATCGCTCAAAGACACCAAGACTGATCAACCCCACTATCAATCGACTACAATGAACAACCTTTAAGAACATAAGCCTCCACCCAAGCCACCCAAAGAGAGCCAGAACGAACCAACAACATCCATAAAACCTTCAAGATACTCGCAATATTCCAAGATAGATCATCCCGAATACCCAAACCCCCATCCTCCAAAGGAAGACAAACATCCCCACAAGAGACCTTCACACCCCTTCCACCATCCTCCTAACCCCTCCAAAGACAATATCTCAAAATCTTATCCAACTCATGTAACACCTCCATCGAAGACACAAAAATACTCGTAGTAAAAACCCTAAAATAATATATGTAGTGAACATAATAATTGACACAATATGTACGATAATATATAATTGACACAATTTGGGACATTTGTATTACTTGTAGTGATAATGTAAGTTTATAAAATTATGGCGAAACACTAAATATACATTTTTTAAATACATGAATGGTTGTACTAATTGAATATACCATACAATATATCTTAAACACTAATAGACAACAATATTTCAATATATTTGTAAATGTTTTTCCATTTAGAACAATTACCTTTCATCTAATTTAATATCTTATTCTTATTTTAGCAATCCACTAAATAGATTTTCTAATTATTTGCTTTTATGTAATTTATTATATCTAGATAAAACTAATATATTTTTTTGGATTAAGATAAATAGTGACTCATTAACCAAGCATTTACGAAATTGATTTTAATAGATAATTACTAAAAATATTAACCATTTAGCGGTCGTTTGGATTGAGAAAATTGAGATGAAAACAAGATACCTAGCAATTAAAAGATGTCTCGAAATAATACGTATGGAAAGTAAGGATAATTGTGTTTGCTTGTGCATGACAATGTTATTAAGAATGGATGAAAAAAATTGTATTTCATTTTTAAAATTAATCATGAAAACTCTATAAAATTTTAATATATTAATTGATAAACAACAAACTCAATTTAAAATTTTGAGAAAAATTAATTATTTAACAAGCAAATAACAATATTAATTAAATTACTAATGAAAAGTATTTGTAAAATGAGTAATTTGATGAGATAAAGTTGATGAATGTATATAATTATGATGTATTAATCAATAAAATAATTAATAAATACTAATTAATCAATGGTAAACTAATTATAATTGTTAAGAAATAAATTTATATTATATTAATAATGATCATTAACTAACCATAAATATAATTAATTAATAGTTTTATTGGAAAAAAATATGTATGAGATATGTGTATATAAACTAATTTATCAAATTAAAATAAAAAGTATGTGTATATATATATATATGAATTTATTAAATTTGAGTAGTTAAATGTCTACACTATAATCTAAATTTGAATTTAATTTTAGAAATGACAAATTTAATTTTTATGTAATTAATTTTAATAATATATAAAATAAAATAATAAAGAAATGTATTAAAAGAAAAAAGAAAGTGAACATTGAATTTCAATCCATCATTTTTTAGGGTATGTTCATGAGTATAAATAATGCACGGCTTATTCTTATGTCTAAGCAACGAAAGTTTGTACCAAACAATAATACATTTATTACTTGTCCATTCCCACCTTTATTTCTATTTCAATTCACTCCATCGAAACAGTCACTTAGGATATTGGATATTTTATTTTTCCACTTGCAATGCCCGAAAATTTCATATTCAAATAGGAAAATTTTGAAAATATATTTAATTTAATTTTAAAAATTAAAAAAAAAAGAAATTAAGTTACTTATACTTAAAAATTCGTGTTAATGATTTTCCTAAAATTAGGAGAAGCGTGAGTCAAAAACAAACAAGAAATTGTAACAAATTTCCTAATCCTATTGGCCATTCCACGTTTATCTAAAAATTCCCTTCCGTTTCTCTATAAATTGTTGATTCTCACAGTTCACATTTCATAATTCACTCCACAATCTTCATCATCATCGGATCAATCTCTAAAAACACATTTCCGATTTCTTCTAATTCTTCTCTATAGCAATGGAAATCGATTTGACTCCTCAATTGCCCAAGAAGATCTATGGCGGTGATGGAGGTTCCTACTATTCCTGGTCTCCCAAGGAACTTCCCATGCTCCGTGAAGGAAACATCGGCGCCGCCAAGCTCGCCCTCGAGAAAAATGGTTTCGCTCTCCCTCGTTACTCTGACTCCGCCAAGGTTGCTTATGTTCTTCAAGGTATTTTTTCAATCTTATTGATCGCGATTCAACTGCTGTTGTTGTTTAAGTTTCTTTTGATCTTAAGGTGCGATTTGATCTATTTGGATCTGTTTTTCTACTTTCTGTGTTGATCAAAGTTTGATTTCGGTAAAAGAATCTAATCGATGTGCCAAACTTTTTAGGTAATGGAGTAGCCGGAATCATTTTACCGGAATCGGAGGAGAAGGTGATTGCAATCAAGAAAGGAGATGCGATTGCGCTTCCGTTCGGTGTGGTGACTTGGTGGTTCAACAAAGAAGCTACCGATCTGGTGGTTTTGTTCTTAGGCGACACATCGAAGGCTCACAAATCAGGCGAGTTCACTGATTTCTTCTTAACTGGTGCCAATGGAATCTTCAATGGCTTCTCCACGGAGTTTGTCGGACGAGCTTGGGATATGGATGAGGCATCGGTGAAATCTCTAGTGAAAAACCAAACGGGAACGGGAATTGTGAAACTAAAGGAAGGAACTAAGATGCCAGAGCCGAAGAAGGAGCACCGAAATGGAATGGCGTTGAACTGTGAGGAAGCACCATTGGATGTTGATGTGAAGAAGGGAGGACGAGTTGTGGTTCTGAACACGAAGAACCTACCCTTGGTAGGAGAGGTAGGATTAGGAGCGGATCTGGTTCGTTTGGACGGAAGTGCAATGTGCTCGCCTGGATTCTCTTGCGATTCGGCATTGCAGGTGACATATATAGTGAAAGGAAGTGGAAGAGCGGAGGTTGTAGGAGTGGACGGGAAGAAGGTTCTGGAGACGAGAGTGAAAGCTGGAAATCTGTTCATAGTACCAAGATTCTTCGTGGTATCGAAGATCGGAGATCCTGAAGGAATGGAGTGGTTCTCCATTATTAGTACTCCGAATCCTGTATTCACTCACCTGGCAGGTAGTATCGGGGTGTGGAAAGCTCTGTCGCCGGAAGTTATGCAGGCAGCGTTCAATGTGGATGCGGATTTGGTGAAGAGTTTCTCTTCCAAGAGGTCTTCGGATGCGATCTTCTTCCCTCCTTCAAATTAGATTTCATCTTCATCTTCATCTTCATCTTCATCTTCTTCTTCTTCTAATAAGTCCTTTTTGTTTCTGATTAGGTTAGATTTACAGAAGAGTTTGTTCTGTCTCTCTGGCTTTGTAAGCTTCAGAGTTTGAATTACATGAATAATATGGTTTCTTTTTCTATTTGAATTTGATGGGATAATTGAATTTTTTTTATAATTTTATAAGTAATAATTTGGGTCTTTCAAATAAAGAAAGCTGGACTGTCCGGTCCACCCAACCTAAATTGTAAAGATTGGGTTGAGTTTGGGTTACATTTTAAAAAATTCGGTTAACTTGAATTTCTAATATTACTAAAATATATATCATAGCTTACAAATATTATAATTCATATATATAGTTGATATATTGGATTTTGATATTATGTGAAATTTTAATTTTTAATATGTGTTAAGATCCTATTTGGGTTGCCAATTTGACAACCCAAAAATTCCGTCCAAAAAATCTCTCTTAACCCAACTGTCAACCTATCAGCTGATTTAATTTTTGTTTGCTATTTGTGTTTTCTCGTATACTTTTTAAAAAATTAATGTATGTACTCATGAAAAATAGAAAATATATTTAATTAGGTGAAAATAGATAAATATGTGAAATAAAAAAAAATTAAGTATAAAATTGAAAACTAAATATTAACTAAAAATTTTACCTGATTTTAAGAGAGTCTAAAAGCCAGTAGGATCTGAAGTATTTCTTAAAAGTGAATTTGGGGGGAAAAGGAAAATGTGACAAATTTGGATTAGGGTTGGAATCATATGAAAAAATCAAGTAAAAAGTTAGGTCAAAATGTTATCTGATTTTATTACAGGTTATCTTTTCAGTGATGAAGAGAATATATATATATATATATATATATTATATATATATATATATATATAACCTTTTGGGATTCCAATTGATTGGAATTTGATTCTTTTCATCAATATGCTAAATTTGAATCCAATTCCCAAGAAAAACAAACCTAATTTTGCCTCTGCATCCAATTCTTTTAATTTAAGTTTGATCTAAAGTGTACAATTAAAAATATTTACTTCTTTTATATATTTAAATTTTGGAATATAGACAAATAATCGTGGTTTTATATATTTTTAATGGCCACAATGTAAATATACCCACAAGAGAAGCTGAAAGAAAATGACCAAGAACTACCACTTTCCGTAGTGCTTTCATTGATTCTTTATATATTATATGCCAATCTTATCTCATGTGATACTTTCAAAGGGAAAAAACGAATATTAGGAATAAAAATACAGCCCCCAAAATCATTTCTAAGAGCAAGTAATTTGTAGTCTTACTACACCCCCTGTTCTGTTCACATGGTTACAGGCAGCATAGTGTCAATATTACATACCATGCTGCCCCAACAGGGTTTGAGTGAGAAGCTTTCAGGTTGAAGATCTTACTTTTAAGCTAAACGGGAGAAAATACATTTTATAACTGATGTGAACAAGTTACTAACATGAGATAATAGCAATAACAATCAAATAAAACCCATACAAACACAAAAAATTTCAATTTTAAGGGAGAAGGAAAATTTCCCAAGTTGTGCATTTCTGAGAGATGGGGAAGGGCCACAGGTTATGGAGGTCTAATAATTTCATGCATGCAATAAGGTTATTTATGTTGAGAACCTAATTACTGCCCAAAATCAAAGGACAAGACTTCCTCCGATACATCTAAAATCTCTTCGACTTCGACTTCTTTGGCTTCGTATTCCTCTTCTTCATCGCTGGCTTCGCCATCTCGCAGCTTTTGCCGTAATAACTTCTCTTCTTCGTGCAATCTCTTCCATTCATTCACCCACTTGTCCCACTCGTCCTTCAACATTCTTCGTTTCTCACGCTCCTGCTCACTCAATAGCATAGATACGTCCTGATCTTCTGCCTCGTACTTCTTGCTGTACTTCTTCAAATTCTTTGCTATCTCTTCCTCTTTTTCTGGACTCAAGAAGGATGGTGGCCTTGGCCGCCATGCAAACTGTTGCAAATCATTAGAAAATCAGGGAGTTTAAAGATAATTCCAAAGACTTTGTCATGTTCAAGAAACTAAATTTAATTTCTGCAAGCATATACACATTCATGAATGACCATCAGAGTATAAACCTTCTGTATAGCAAGATTACAAATATACAACCCAAATAATTAATAAATCTTCCAGCTGAGTTAACATAAAGGATGGTTACTAGCTTAATAATAGTCGGTCATTTTCAATAATTAAGAACACATGATCTGCATATTACAATACGTAAGTTACCTGAAAGAAATGATCCTTCAAGATTCGATAGAGGAGTTTTCCATTAAAGGACCAAATGTTGAAACCATTTTCCATCTCATGGACTGAAGTTACAGCAGTTGCAACATACCTGTACCAACGTAAACAAGACCAACTCAGCTGCTGTAACCACAAGGCAAAACACTCTGATACAATCTAAGAAAATGTGCAGGTAAGGATGATGCCTAAATTACCTTCCAGTAGGATCCCATTCAATATCAGTAGCCATGAAATGCTCTGCAGTAGCCATTGTCTCCAGCTCATCAACATTGTAGAATTCCAACTGTCCGTTGAAACCTTTCAGACCAGCAAGAATAATGAATCGTCCTGCAGGTGACCAGAAAAGAGCATTGGCCTGCTTGCCTTTGAGAGTTGTAAGTTTCGACACTCGGCCACTGTTGTTTGTGCTTCGCATAGAGTAAAAGCTAATATCTGGCCTTGGGTTGTCACCATGAATAACTGCAAACCTGTGCCCCTTTGGCTCCCAAGCAAAGGCAATGATCTTGTCATTCTTATTCTCAAGCTCCAACACTTCAATGGGAATATCCCGCTCTTTTATGCGGAAAAGCTCAAACCCTGTGTATGTGCTTTTCTTTGTCTTTGTATATCTATCCACCTTGACGGCAAGATAATCCCCACTGCTTTGCCAGTACATTTTGCAATCGCTAACACTGAAAAGATTTTTCTGTCTCAACTCCTCCTTGCTGGGGATTTGGACAAGACTCACCTAGGAAACGAAAGAAGCTAGTTGAAAATTTTTTAAATTCAAAGGTAAAAGAATAGTGACACAAGCAGCAGAGTCCTCACCCTAGCAGGTTGGTTCCCACCACCTAGCTCAGGAACAAACAGTGCAATAATGGGATCTGTAGGGGACCAGCAAAAATCCATAACATTTTCAACCTTCAAAGACTTTTTGTCAATAAGGGAGAAAGTCTCTGTTTCATAGACTGAAATCACATTCTTTCCAATCCTCGCAAAGTATTTATCATCTTTACCACCACCCCACCTGCCAAAACAACAATTACATTTAGATCATCAGCAAGAAGAAAACATTCTGACCAACTTGACAAGCCGGAAAAGAACCGAGAAAAAAGGCATATCCATGGCAGACATAAATACCTAAAAACAGGCCAAGATACCCCAGCACCACCACCAGTTCCTCCAGTGACAAAATCATCAGGACTTCCCTTGAAATCTCTCATCACTTTTCCAGTTCTCACATCAAAAATGTTGATCACAATCCTCTGAAAGAACATGTAATCAGCAATGACCGAAAGTTGTAACTGTCGTCAATTCAAATAAAAACTAAGAATAAGAAGGGAAAAAACTCACATTTGCATCACGTGGATTGCTGGGTTCATGGCTGCTGTAAGTTACTAGATATTTCTCACCAGGAGAGAAATCAATTAACTTAACCTGCATTTAATATATTAAAATTATAAAGCCTAAGGGGTGACGGCAAGCACTGGCAGAAGGTTTAGAGTGATAAACAACAACAAACCTGTTGATGGGCAAAGCGCATCAAACGGTTAAAGGTACCTGCTCCACCCCAAACTGCAGCACCTTGTCGGTGAATTGTTGCTAGGTAGGTCCCCAATGAGGACCACTGCACAAAACTCTCGGTCCAGAACTGTAGCAGAAACATAAATGATTAAGCTGGGGTTAAGAACCCATGAGCAAAGACCCCCAAGTGTTACTACTACTATATATATATACATATATATAACAACATCAACCAAACAGTCTAACCAGGAGAGAGTTATGAAAACATGGTTAACACTCAATAAAGGCTAGAGGATACTTACTGTACGCTTGTAGACAGGCTCAGGCTTCAAATGCCTAGCATCATTCCAGAATACCTCAGTGTCAGAACCAGCACGAATAACAAACTGATCACGTGCTTTGTCATCAGTAAGCCACTGTTGAAGATTTTCCTGAAATGTTCAAAAGTAAATAGTATCATGCTTCCACAATAGCACCATTTGATCTATAAGCTCCCATAGTTCTTTTCTCCCATATAAATTCTAGTGTTCAGTTAACCAAAGTGTCCAAATAACCTTCACATTGATCCATAAACACATCACAGAAAAACATATCATATGAAGCAGAGAAGATGCAAAACAAAGTAAAGTTGCAGATAAGTTTACCCCAGGAGTATATGGGGTAATTTCAGGAGGGGCCCACTCATCTGGGACTTTCATAAATCTGTCGAAGTCCTCAAACATGTTAACGGTGAAAATATGTGCTCTATCCAGCTTGTACCCATCAGTCTTCTCTTTGGCAAGCTCAGCCTCCTACAATATGACTGAAATTAAATAAGATACTCGATTCATAGATCATATCTACAGTATTACACACAAGACGAAAGAGATTAGACACAGTACACACATACAACAAAAGCCTGGAAGCACAGCAGTGTGTAAAAACAACTATAGTAACAAAACATGTAGGAACAGAATGCCATGTAGGTAAACATATTATTGGATGAAAATGAAATGCATGTCTAGTGATAATCCAAAATATCACAATCAAACTATCATATATAGTGCACGCTTTCTGAAAGCTAGAAAGTTTATATTTCAATAACACTCTAACAAGGTATATTTACCAATTACCACTAATGCTATGCAAAAATAGTACTGGTATCCAAAGTTGATGAGAGATTAGGAATTCAGGAAATAGTCATAACAAGTTAAGTCCAATGAGCACATTCATTCATGGACATCAAACTGCCTCTATAGTATAGAAATATTCCACCTTTAAATGGGAGATAGGGTGATGGTAAAAGGTAGGTGTAGTCCACCATAACAATGGATGGACTGTGGCAAAGATAGGAGACTTTCATGGTATCTTAAACAAGATTTATACTGTAAAACATTGTTTCTTCATAATATTATTGAACATATATTTCGATATGATAAATATATGAAGTTTCAAAGAAAATTAGAAGAAACAATACAAGAGTGCGTGAGATAATAAGAAAGTACCTGTGGAGTGCCGTACTCAATAAAGCAGTAACCTAAAGTTTTCTTCGTAGTAGGGTCAACAGGCATCCATAGACCATCATCCTTAATTACTCCAATCTGTCCAAAAATTTTACGAACAACACCTTCGAGCTTCTCAAACTTCTCCGGAGGAACAACCGGAAGATTGTCGACAACTATAATGTTTCCGAACCCAGAATCAAATTCTAGACTCTCCTCTTGCAGAACCTCTTCATCATCACTATACATAATTGCAGAAAAAATAAGGAATATGAGCCACGGAATGGAAAAACAGAAAAGAAACTAATAAACCCACCATGCTTCTAATCAAATAAAAGCATTTTAAAGCCCTGGAGAGCTCAGAAAATGAGAATTAAGATACAAAATCAAAGCTTTAACCTAATGATTCCGAAATCCTCGCCAGGAGGGAGACGAATAGCGTCAAAATCAACTTGGGAGAGATCTATCCCAAGGCGACCAGCCGTTTCCTCGATCTCCTTCATCAGTACCACGTCCCCCATGACGAACTAACTAGCTCTGTCAGCGGCAAGATTCGAGTGAATAGGAGATCTTCCGCTGCGAGAATTTAAATTCACGTACCCTAAGATCATCTTGGTAACAAAGAAACAAAATTTATGAAAATCTATTGAAGAAGAGAGGGTAAAGAACTGACAATTATGAAAAGAGTAGAGAGATGCCAGTGTTAAAGAGCAAAGCAAATCGGCGACGGCCAGATGCAGAATGCTGCACCGAGAGGGCCGACTGAGGGTTCAAAAGCTGAGAGTCCGAAGTGCGGCGGCAGTCTACGAGACGGTGTCGAGGAGGAACGGCGAGCGTCGGGGTCGAAGTGCAGTGGGCTGGTAACGGGAGGGAGGAGGTGGCTGATGGGGAAATAGGGTTTAGAGAAAGAGATAGATAAGGAAGAATATGAAAATTAGAAGAAAAGGGAAAAAAGAAAAAGGAATAAAAAAAGGTTTAAATTGTATTTTGTAACATTTGGTCATTTTATTTTAGGACTGATTAATGGGCTTAATTTTAGAAATATTGAAAGTAAGGACAGAAATTTGGTAGAGATGAAAGAAATGATAAATACTGTGTGTGTGGGGAAATGGAACTACACGACTTTCCAATGCACAATCACGTCCCACATAGACTATGGTGGCGTGGATTTATGGGGCAGCGTGGATCGACCGGTATGACTCTAGTCGTGAACCCGTCCACGATCCCTTAGGGATTTTTAAAAAAGAAAATGTGTTAAATTTTATAATCTTTTACAACTCTAAACTTTCAAATACAACTATATTTCTAAAATAACCCTTTTACAACTCTAAACTTCATAAACTCTATTAACTTTTATAACCTAAAAATTAAATTCATCGATTTTTGTTTTAAATGTGATAAAATATGAAGAAAAAAAAACTAGGTTATCAAAGTATGAAAAATCCTGATAAAGTTGCAATTCATCCATTTTCTTTTAAATGTGAAAAAATATGAAAATTTTCAATTTTCATGTTTATTAAAGCTAGAAGATCAAACTTTACAATCAATTTTGTCTAAACTAATTAAAGATATGTTAAATTAATAAATCACGATAACTTTACCTATTTTATTAAATAGTTCAATGTGACCCCTAAAGTTAATTTTTATCTTAAAATAGTGGTTATTAATTACTAGACATTAATGTTAATGTGAAAAAAATTAAAAGATAAACTAATAGTTTTCAACATTAAAATTAATTTTAAACATCCTTACCTAATAAAATCAAATGGTTACAAATTTTTTTATTTACAAATATGAATTACAATCAAACATTATCTACATCTTCTTGTACAACATCTTCGTCTTGTAGTCGTCTATGTCGAACACGTCTTTGATCCATGTCTGCAACGTTGAGGCGTCTTATCTGCTGAATAATTTGTTGTACATCTCTCAATGCTTGATCACACATTGAACTCAGATTTGGTATCTCGTTTTCAATTGAGAACTTATGTACGTCATGAACAAAATTATTCTGCAAGATTAAATATAATAAGATTAGATAAGGTTAACATTATATAGTTTATAAAACATATCGTATTAACATTCTTACCATGTAATGATAATAAGCGTCGCCATGTGTGATAAAACGTCCGGTAATTAAATTGTACTAGAAAAAATAGTCGTTTGAAACAGTTGGATGATGCGTAACTTCTCCTTTATGCAATACGTTCATAACGGTCCTGCCACATCATGATATGCTCCTCGTGAATCTTACGCCAACCTTGATCGTGTTTACCTCTTAAATCAATTTGGTGTAGACTCGGATCTATAAACATAACGATGGCACAGTTTGCATCATACCAAACTGCCGCAACACACGGTCGGGTAAATGCCACTTTACGATATGAAAGCATATCAGATGGCCAAAATACATCCAAACTTCTTAACCATTATGACATTGTGCAGGTAACAATGTCATGCATCGTGTGTGTACGGTGTCCAATTAATCTGTAAAACCAACAATTACAACAAACATAAACAACAACGAAAAAAATAATATGTGCTATTTATTTGAATATATTATCGTTCTTGATCGTGCATCAGTTGGTCAAATATTTGTCTATATGTTAGCAACATATTTGTTGACTGTTCAGATGCTGGTAAGATACCATTCCGTCTACATATTTTTACCAATATGTTATAAAAAATATATATTATTATATGAAATGATTATATAATATAATAATATAGAAATTAATAAATAAAATAGTATCTGAAGCTAAATAGACGATCATGTGGGGTTTGTAATGCAACCTGTGGTGCGACGATATTAAATCTATCGTACGCCCATACTTGCAACAGTCTAAGTGGGCCCATACTTGCAACAGTATAAGTGGACCCATACTTGCAACAGTATAAATGGACCCATACTTGCAACAGTATAAGTGGTCCAGTAATTTTTAATTATTGTACATTGCTTGCTCGACATAGTGCTCTGTATAGTCATGTCAGACATGCAGAACCTCAAGAATACGTACCCGCTTGGTTGAAATCTTCCAACGATGGTAGAAACATGCAATGGACCAAAGTGTTGGATTTATCGGCGAACAAAAAATCTCCAATGAGTTGCATTATGTATGCACGAGCATACATTTGAATACTCATGACGTCCGTATTAAGAGCCAACTCGGGAAACTGCTCCGCTAACCAAGGAAGGCTTAATCTTTGACCTTTCATGTCAGGTGGCATTACTCACAGAAAATCCTCACAGACTTGTTTTCAGTTATATAATAATGATCCTGTAACAGGCTCCATGTCCACAGGTAGCCCTAACTGGACAGTCACATCCTGCAACGTGATTATGCACTCCCCACATGGGATATGGAATGTATGTGTCTCGGGTCTCCAACGCTCCACCAAAGTAGTAATGAGGTGTCAATCTAGTTGGAGAAACCCTATTTGAGACACCCCTAAAAACCCAACAGCTTCTACATACGACGCAATACGTGAATCGAATGGAATAGTACGTTGAGATGTTACCTATATCCTACGACAGCTCAAAAATACAGTAGAGGAAGTGTCTCATACCGATTATGAACGATGAGATGGTTGTTGATACAATTGCGTAGGATTAACAGGTCCAGGCTTCATCGTATCAAAATGACTATAAAAATTAAAATACAATAAATAAATGTAGTAACACATTAAATTAAACGTAACAAAGAAAGTCGAAATCATTACATACAAATGTACATAATCGGTATGGGACATTTGGTTTAGGGTTTAGGGTTAGGGTTTAAGGGTTTAAGGTTTAGGTTTCAGGGTTTAGGGTTTAGGGTCTAGGATTTAGGGTTTACTTGAATCCAACATTATTTAAATGTGTTTTGAATATATATGTGGGTGAGTTATGGGTCTACTTGAATCCAACATTATTTATACCTACATTTTTCTAAAATATTTTTATATATCTCTTTTTTAAGTGTGTTTTGAATATATATGTTGGTGAGTTATGATTTAGGGTTCATTTATTTTCATAATTTATTTATTTATTTATTTTCATATTTTATTTATTTATTTATTTATTTTTCATAATTTATTTGTTTATTTATTTATTTATTTTCTAGGGGTGGAAATTGAAACTACAGAAACCGAACCGATTGTCGAAACCGAATCAAACCGATTTATGTACAAAACAAAAAAATGTGATTTCAAATAGTTCAAAACCAAATTTAAAACGGTTCGGTTCGGCTTTTATTTTGAAAACCGCTTTTGAAATCGAACCGAACCTTTTTTAATTAATACAATTAAATATTTATTAATATATATATAATTATTATATATATAATTTAGGGTTTTTACTTTTTGTTTCCCTTTTCTCACTTGCCACCTACCCTCACCTCCACTTTTCCTCTTCTTCCTTCTCTCATCTCTTTCTTCTTCCTTCTCTGGTCTCTTCTTCTCCATTTCTCGTCTTCTTTCTTCTATCTTTTGTCTCCTCTTCTCCCATCTTTCATCTCCTCGTTTTCATTTTTTTCTTCTTTTTTTCCATCTTTTGTCTCGGTTATAAAACCGAACTGAACTGCTTCGAATTGCACAAACGATTCGGTGCGGTTTGGTATATAGATTTTTTTTAATTGGTTTGACTCTCGAACCGAACCGTTTCCACCCCTATTATTTTTCTAATTTATTTATTTTAATTATTTAATTATTATTTTAATATAATTCACTATATTAAAATAATAATTAAGAACGAGTTGTTCTAATAATGAACAACTAAATAGAAACAATGATTCTAGTATATTCTAGTAATGAACAACTCTATTCATATTGACAAACAAAATCTATAAATCTATAGCAATGCATCCATATTTCACTAAAATCTATAACATTTACATTCTATGTAATCCAAGTCATTCTTTCACAAACAAAACCTATAACAATGATTTAATTTAGTGATTATGAAAATAACAATATTTTCTCTAAGCATTCACAACATGTAAACGCATGAATCTTTCACAATCATAAACAAACAAAAATCTAATTCACAAACTAAGGATTCTATGTAATCCAACTCATTCACAAACAAACAAAAATCTCATTCACAAACATGAATCTCTAAGCCTTATTAAAAAAGTTATCCATACCTTAGACGACGACAACGTCACAACGGTGGTGAGAGCGGGAGGACGGAAAATGTATTGTTGCGACGATCAACAAACATCAATGCAAAGAATAGAATCAATGGTGAGGGTTAATATTAATCTTGTAAAACATAAAATACATAAAAAATTTAAAATTTATTCATACCGGTGCAAAAAAGAGAATCAAAATCGACGACGACAAAAGCGACCGTGGCGGCGGCGGACGACAGTGAGGACGGCAGTGAGCAGCGGCAACTGAGCGGTCGGTGTGGAGGAAGACAACTTTTGTTTGGGAGGGGAAGATTGAAGATGAGGGAGGGGAAGAGGCAGAAACTGCCTTTTCTAGGGTTTTTTCGGGGGCGAAGTCGTGGACGGGGTCCACAACTTCAAAAGCGTAGTCGTGGACCTCGTCCATGACTTCTGCATGCGCGACAACAAGGACAGTCAAACTGTCACACCTGCAGACACGTCAGTGGAGTCGTGGAACCCATCCACGACTTTGTACTGGAGTCGTGTACCGGGTACACGACTCCACAACAATCATTTTGACATTCACTTTCATCCAACCCTCTTTTTGACAATATATATTAAAATAACATTATTTTAAAAAAAATCCAAATTAATGCTTATTTTCGTTTCTAACCTTTTCAATTTTAATTTTGATTCATTTTGATTTTTTATCTAAACCTATACTTTGTATATCTATCTATCTATATTATCTACAATCTAAAAGAGACTTAAGGAAATAAACATTCAATTTTTCTCATTTGTCTATTTGTTATAAAGTTATATAATGTAATTTTACATTTAAAAAAATTAATCACCCTGATAAATTTATCCGTTTGAAATTTGGTTATTTAATTTAAGACTCAAAACTTATCGTTAAAAGTTTTACGTGAATTACAATCTCTAATTCACGATTAAGAGCTTGATGAAGACAGACGTGCCTTGGATCTAACAGAGTGATCGAAAGATCCCCCTTGGTACGCCAGTTCTTTCGAGCGAACTCCCGAACTACCGTCCTCATCCTTAGAAAGGGTTTTGCTGGAACTCCATCCTTTTGAAGATTTTACTTTGAATAGGAATCAGTACTCTAAGAAGAAGAAATAGGAAATGAAGCAAGAGAAAACAATGGGATAACCGGTTCCCCTTGCGGGGCGAAGGCCGTAGGAGAGGATTAAACATTTCTCCGATCGATGCAGTTCGGTTATATGCAAATAAAAGAAAAGAAAAAAAGTTATCTATAATAAAAATCAGATAAATAAATTATTTGTTTCTTAAATAAGATAATCAATACATTTTTCATTTTTTACATATAACACTCCAAAATAATAAATCTAAATTAATTTTGTAAAATTCCCATTATGGTTTAAAATCTAGATTTGCTCTAGTTAATTTCAACTTCCAATATTCACGTTTTTTTGTTGTTGATTTTCCTTTTAATAATTTTGTTAACATGTTTTTCTTTTTGTTGGTTTTATTTTTTCCCTTCTCTATATATTTTTTAGTTTTGATTTTAATTTTATTCACATGTTCTCCTTATTTTTTTGTTTTAACATTTTTCTATAGAAATGTATTTGTAGCTAATGAATGAGAAATTTCGGACAATTAAATTCTGTCACGTCATCACAATTATAATTTAAATTGATCAAATTCTTTCCAATTCGATTCAAGCCCATGATAGAAACTTGAGCAAAAATAATAATAATAATAAGGGCCAACTAGAAGAATAGCGAATTTTAAGTTTCCATTTTGAAAAATGGCAAACCTACTTTTTCTTTGTAAAAATGGCAAATCGAATTAAAAATATAATAAATACAAATTTGCAAAAGTCCAACATACCCCTAAGTTTATAGCTAAAAAGTTACTTTGTACAACTGAAATAAATATAATTACACTTTAATAAAACCTGACATAAGAGGCTAACCCTTCATCTTTAAGCACATAAACCCTTCATCTTCAAGCACACAAACCATTCATCTTCAAGCACGTAAACTCTTCATCTCCAATCCTTCATCTTTGATATTCCATCTTCAAGGATCAATCTTCGTTCTACAAACTCAAAATATACAGTTTTCACAAACTCACCATTCCATCTTCAAAATATCGTGTTTTTTCAAGCAGACGGTCTGTACACTTACATTCTCAAACCCTAACATCCCACTGTCAAACATAAATTTCTTCTTCAAACCAGAAGAAATAAGCCAATGTATGTCCATGTGTTGTTATCCTCTTCGTTTTACTCTCCTGTCACCTTCCATCCAGCGATAACAACCTCGTCGCTATGTACCAGAAGGTTTATCGCCGGGAATATCAATTTTTCAATTCAAT
>JBBPDJ010000001.1:4755770-4787947 GCA_037974625.1 Cucumis cinereus
TTATTGTGCATTGAGCCACGTGCAAAGCATCTTCCCCATCTCTTCCAATTTCCTCCAAAAGAGAAACCCTAACCCTAACTGCCGCCGCCACTCCTTCACGCCGTCGTCTCCGCCAGCCGCAACACCCAGCCACGCCCCATGCCAAACTCCTTCAGCCCGAGCACGTGCCATCAGACGAAGCTCCTCGCGCCAATCATCAGTCCAGCCGAACGCCCAAGCCCAGCCGCTCCAAGCCGCGTGTCCAACGTCGCTGTCCGAATCTCGCGTCAGCGCTGCGTCCAGCCGCCTCAGCCTCGCACATCTCTAAGCAGCCGACGCCCAGCTCCGTTCGCCTCACCGAGCCTCGCAGCAGTCGTCGTGCTCCCCAGCTGCGTCAACCGAAGCCTCGCCCAGCCGTCCTCATTGCGCGAGCCGAATCCCATCGCCAAGCTGCACACCGTCTAAAGGCCAAACTTCACCTGTGCTGCCCGAATCTGTCCGCGACAGCCAAATCTCAAGCCGCCGTCGCCCGCTCGTGCCAAAATTGCTTCTCCCGAGCCGAGCCACTAAGCCGAGCTGTGTTCTGTCACTTCCTGTCTTCGCTGCCTTCGCTCGTTGTTGGTTCTTGGTGAGTTTAGGTTTTGTTTATGAAGGATTAGAATTAATATTTCTTTTGGAAAAGGTTTATTAATCGATATTCGTATGATTAGGGTCGATTGGAGGCTAGTTCGAGTAAGGAAAACTCTAAAGCTTTAGGTAAGGAATACTTCTACTGAACCCATGCCTTTGGCGAATAAGGATGGAAGATGGTTATTCTTGTCCGTACTAATGGTTTAAACTTCGGGTTCTTGTTTATTTGATGATTGGATTATGCATGGCCTGTTTTGAGTTGTATAGTGTTATCTGATGTTTGAGGATTAATTGTTGTGATCACTTTGTGTATCTGAGTTGATTGTTGGATATGGTGTCTGTTAACTTTACCTAATGACTTGTACTTAGTGGTGGGAACGGTGTGGCAAGCCTATGTGGCGTTTTGTCGCGAGGGTCGGTTAACAAGCCTGTGTGGCGTATTGTTCCGGCAAGGTCAGTTAGCAAGCCTGTGTGTTGTATTGCTCTGACCGGACAAGCCTGTGTGGCGTTTTGTCCTGGCAGGGTCGGTTAGAAAGCCTGTGTGGTGTATTGCTCCGACATGATCGTTCCTACTAGGCCATTTGACTGTGTGTCGTATGTACGTTTTATTAGAGGGAGTTAACGTTTACCTAATGGAATTAGTAGTGGGTTCTTTACTGGGTATATTTTATACTCATTCCTTTCTATGTTTTATTTCAGGCAAAGGTAAGAATGGACCGGTGAGGGGCAAGTGAATCCAGTGACCATATCAGGAGGGACCAGGAGACCTGTTTTGTTTCCGCTTACGGTTTTTGGGCATTTATTTTCTTTATGTTTAAACTTTTGTTGGTTTTCTTTTATTTGTAGTGAGTTTGGTTAGAAAACTGTTTAGGGATCCCGTCTAGGTTCTTTTTCTTATTTTTCATTATTAGTTTGATTTAAACGTTTGAAAACCTTTGTTACTTTATTTGGATTTAATTAAAATGTTGTTTTATTTTGTCTTTGTCTTTTAAAATGAATTTAATGATTTTTACTTAAGTAACCACCTTGGGTTATGGTCGAAAACTCGGGATGTTACACTATGTCATCGATATGTTTTACAAATCCGAGTCTACACCAAATTGTGTTTTACAAATCCGAGTTTACACCAAATTGATCTAAGAGGTAAACACGATCAAGATTGACGTAAGATTCACCAGAAGCATATCATGATGTGGTAGAACCATTATTAACGGATTGCAGAGGGAGAAGTAACGCATCATCCAACTGTTTCAAACGACTATTTTGAATTGTACAATTTAATTACCAGACGTTTTATCACACCTGACGACGCGTACTATTATTACATGGTAAGAATGTTAACACGATATGTTTTATAAACTATATAATGTTAACCTTAACTAATCTTATTATATTTAATCATGCAGAATAATTTCGTTTATGACATACACAAGTTCTCAGTAGAAAATGAGATACCAAATTTTGAACATTAACTCATACCTTTCCTTTTAATCTATTCTCATCAAAAAGAATTTATAGAAAAATGAGAAATTAGAGGAAATAGCAAAAATGGAGGAGTCATCCTGATTAATGGTAAGAAACGTGGAGAATAAGATTTATGGCAAACTATCAAATTTTCACGGATAGAGTGTTATGACTCTTCTCAAAATGCCCTCAAATGTAATCTTTCATCCCAAAATTTGTTAAGTGAAATATACTTATATCTCTATTTTTAAAAAGAAAAAAAAATCATTCTTTCACGCCAAAAATCTTTCTCTAAGTTTCTTAAATTATATTTTTGTATTTTTAAGTGAAATATAGTTATATCTCTATTTTTAAAACGAAAAAAAATCCACGCCAAAAATCTTTTTAAAAAGGTAACTCTCAAACGTGCAAAATTCTCAATTATTTTTGAGATCATCGTCTTCATCGTCATCCTCTGTGTCATGCGTGGTAGCCATTACGAGAGCCAAACGTCAGCAACCTTCTTGGCGGCAACATTCTGGGCGAGCTTGATGATGGAAGATGCACCCAATCGAGACTGAGGATGAGCCGACGACATGACCGGAGAAGAAGATCCTGTGCTGCTGGAGCCGCCACGCCACTGCTTGGCGTAGAAGATCGTGTTCTTCCAGTTTCTGATGGAAGAAATCAAGAAGCAAATTCTCTGTTGATTTGGTTGTGGATTTGAGAAGCTTTAGAAACTCCAAGGCCTTTTCTTCCATCTCATGTTCTTTTTTGGTTATTAAAGTGAAATGATCTTGAGCCATAACACCTATGTCTGTGAATCGTTTCTTTAAGTCTACAGGCTCCAATTCGGTTCCTTTCTCTAATCTCTTCGTCTTCTGATCTCTTTGTTTTTGCTCGGGGCTAGAATTTCTCAAGAAAATAACCAAGAAAAGAAAAAGACATGGGAAGAGAAAGAATCGGTTGACAAAATAGGTCGTGCAAAAAATACAGAACAACATCGTTTGATTCAGATTCGCGATTTCCCTTCTTCCTCTTTCCTGCTGTCACTTTTTCCCACAGGAGCTCACACTTGTATCAACATTCAGATCACATAATGTAAAAAGGGATCTAAAAGGGATCTAAAAGATTTTGAAAAGAAAATGAAGAGTTACTAGGAAGGGGTTCAACAACAGTTTTACTTTGATGAATTTTTGTAAGAAGAATTTCTGTACTAGTAAGTTTTCAGGATGCATGATCCCAACATCCAAGACTTCATAAGTTTGGCCAGTGGCAGCGGAAGAACTCTTATCCCCTTTGCGCAACACACCATCAACGACAGCAACATGGCATATCACTCCCTTGTATTCATCATAGTATGAATCTAATAAAAGCATTCGCAGGTAGGCGGAAGAAAATTGCATTCATTGAAAATCTCGTTCAAAGCTGTATAATAATAAAGTTCATCTTTATGATAAATGGGAATGAATATTTCATTTTGAAAGTGGGCAAGGAAATCATTCACGTTCCAATGGTGAAGAACTCTTTCTAGGAGGTGGAGATATGCGAATGCTTTTATGCTTTTATGATTGGTGAATTTTGGACTTCAATGACTAGGTATTTGTATTTTTCTTAACTTTAATTTAAAACTGTTTTGTTTTTTAATTACACGTCAAATGTATGTTTTGTTAATTTCAAGTAAGCCTACTTTTGTCAAAAAAAATATTTTTTGGACTAAAAAAGTCTATAACACAGTTATATATGACAAATACATAATATTTACTTTATGTATACTAATTTTTTTGTCTAGGGATACTTATTGGTATACTAATTTTTCCTTCTATACTAAGTTTTTTTTTTTTAATTACAATTGTGTCTCTTCTATGAAGAGAGTAAAGTGACAGAGATGGTGAGGTTGTATGCAAATAAATGAATTTGTTTAGTCATATGCACATTATTTTTTAGGTATTTGTTTTTTAGTCAAATATGCACACATAAGATACTGTATTTGTTACAATTTGATACTATATTTGTTACTATTATAGGATAGTGTATTTGTTACTATTATAAGATACTGTATTTGTTACATTTTCTAGGTATTTGATTGTTACATTTCCTGGTATTTGGTTGTCCAAATTTAAATTTACCATACACTTAGGATAACTATTATTTTAAATGTTTGTGGTTTATAGATTTTTTAAAAAACATAATTTATTTTTAAAATATTATATTTTTTATAGTTATTAGATTTATTTAATAATTATTATTTATAAGGATATGGTTAAAATTTGATAGATATGATTTGAATTTTATAAATATTAGAATTAAAAAATATTTTGTTTTTTAATAATAGTAAAATTAGTTAAAGATATTTTGATAAATCATTAATTCATAATTAATAATTTTAAAATTTATTTTGCTATTTTTATAATTTAATTTTTTTTTTACTATTTTTCAATACGAAACCTAAATTTTGGGGGTAATTTCAAGAATATATAACTTTTTGAAAATAATGACAAAAATGCGGTAGAGTTGAAAAAAAAACAAAAAAGATGTAGTTGGACAAACTATTGTAAAAAATAAGGTTGTTTTACTGTTGATGGAAGTCGTGTACCGGGTACACGACTTCCTTTTGTCCAGTCACGTCCCACGTGGAGCGTGGACTGGTTAACTGATGATTGGAGTCGTGGACACGGGTCCACTCATAATTAAATAAAAAAAATGTCTAACCTTAAATTAATTCATATTTATTCCTTATTTAATCCACAAATTTTCTTTCTTCCCTAATTAATTTATATATTATATTTCTTCCTTATTTAATTTATATATTATTTTTATTCCATATTTAAAAATTCTTCCATATTTAATTTACATATTTGAAAATTCTTCCATATTTAATTTACATATTTGAAAATTCTTCCATATTTAATTTACATATTCTTTCCTATTTGAAAATTCTTCCATATTTAATTTACACATTCTTCCATATTTAATATACATATTCTTCGATATAAAAAAATTCTTTTTCCACCCACACTATAGACATATTTTATTAAAAAAACATTATTTTAAAAAAAAATTCCTGAATTTTGCTATTTTTGATTTGTTTTGAAATGAAATTTTAAAATACAGGCCACAAAGCTGCCCTTTAACTGACCCACCTGACCGATAATCACTACACACCACACCAGAACATGGGCCAAAGTATAGATTAGAATGGCCCAAAGTAAACAGAGGGAGTCAAAGGTTGTTGAGGCTCCAATTTTTCCTTACTAAATAGATCACTGATCGCACCAAATTGATCTTGCTATGAATATTTCAAGACGATACAATTCAACTTTCTCCATTCTAGGTGAACATATCGAGATCCTAAAGACAAATTCCAAAGTATATTTTTCCATCAAACCCTCCGTACATCAGAATTCAAGCACAATTGATCATCATCTCGTTTTGTTGCATTTCAATGTGGTTTTAGTAAAAGAAGTTAAAAATTGCTTGGTTATTGTTATTTTTGCTGGAATAAGGCAAGGCTAAATAGATCTTTAATCCAAACAACACAAAGGAAAAGGCTTTTGAGTTACAGAAATCTGAGTTTGGTTATGGATCAACACAAACTCATCATTGTTAATTAGTAGTATATAACATTGTAAATCTAATTTCAACTACAAAATCTGATTTAGTCATATAAAGTGTGTGTTACAATCTTTACAACTTTCTATTAAGGAATTATCAAAATGCTCCCACTAAAAGTTCATTACAGGAAGAACACCACTTCATTCTTGATTGAAACAATTAACACCAATTTTGCAGTACACAAAGAAATGTCTGTTTAATTCTTTGATTCCCAAACATCCAAAACCTTTTTCTTTTTTCTATTTGAAAAGCTAACCTTAGTGAACCAAACAATATTTCAAAACAACAATGCAAATATATATTACTGAAAAATTATAAAAAAAAATATAAAAAATCATAAAAAAAAACTGGAATTTTGAGGAATGTTTGAAATAAGGAACCATCAGAATCACCAGATTTTGGCTAAGTCCAATATGTAAAATCTATTCAGAAGGTCGAGAGTTCAAGTCCCACAAGAAATAATAATAATAATAATAATAATGATGATGATAAATAAATAAATAAATAAAAAGAAGGAACCATCAGAGGCCAAAATAAATCCCCAGTAGCTTAAAGCTTTTCGGTCCGCATCATGGTTGCATCTTCCGAAGAAGACGCCCATCATTTGGTTCCTTAATTTCATCTCAAAATCAAAATCTCATTCCTCAAAAAACCAAAAAAAAAAAAGTAGAGATTTGAAGAAGAAAAAAAGAGAGAGAGAAAGAAGAGGCTCAGATCAATGGGTTTAGAGAAACTTATCAGCACAGATGGATGTGAAACATCATCATCAGAGTGGTGCATGACAATCTCATAAGCTCATCACTGCCATTGGAAAAATCAACAAACTAAAAAGAAATTTCTACAAGAAAATAATCCAGAAGAAGATGAAGATGACGAGTCGAAGTGATGGAATTGATGATTGTTTAGGCGCCTGTGATTATATATATAGAAGTTCGAGGTAGAAACCCTAATTTGTTTTTCGTCTTTTTACTATTTTACCCCCTGATTGTTTGAAAATTACGCTTATTCAATGGAATTGAACGCGTAATGAGTCGTAGTCGAGTCGCCCTAATATTTACTAAAAACCGAACCAAACCCAACCGATTGGTTGGTTTGAGTTTCTGGTTTTATGTTTTTTCTTTTTACCTTCATTGTTAAATCACCCTTCAAACTTTTTTACATTTTCAAATTTCAAATCCTAAAATTATGGGGTTTTAAATGGTAAAATAACCACTAAACTAAAATAGTATTTCCAATTATATTATAAAATTTATGTCAATGTTAAAATTGAACTCTCAAACTTACATAATTGTAGAAATTGTGTATATTGTATAAGTTTGAGTGTTCAACTTGTATTATTTGGAGTCCAATTGCTATAACCATTATAAATTAGAGAGTTCAATTTAACTAATTGTATAAGAATTTTAATTTTTAAATACATATTTTCAATCTCTTTCTTCCTTTTTTCTCGAGGTATTGTATTGAGATAAAAAGAAAATAAGAAAACAAGAACACTTAACAAACTAAAACAAAAAAGAAAAGGATTGAACAATGACAAACAACCCTACAAACACACACAAAAGATGAAGTGCATACACAATTTAATAGAAAATGTCGCAAGGAGAAGATCCTTTGAAACGCCCTTAATCAAACCCTCAAGTCACTTAGAACAACAAAGTAAAACCTCAAACCAAAGGGTCTGACTGGCCACCTAGGTAGGATGCAAGATAGCTCCATTGACACACATATTATGCTTGGGCCAAACACACACCAACGAATTCACCAAACCTTACACATCTCAACAATTACATGCACTAACGTGACAAATTCAATTGAGTTTGTGTACCACTAAGTTTCTTGTCATCAAAAAGTACGTCTTAGTAGTAAAAAAATTTACGTGAAGTGTACATAAAGACACGAGTAAATCTCATCTCCAAGACTCTTTTTATAGAGTGGTTCTAGTAAAGTTGAAGTAGCAAAAATCACACACACACACACATATATATAGGAACTATTTGGCAAAGTTTTACTACACTCTAATAGACACCTTTGAGTACACGAGTTTTGTTTGTTTAGAAGAAAGATAGAATTGATGCAACAATGTATCAACTATTCAAGGTTGATGAGAATGTCCCATAGTTTCCAAAGGATTTTCATGAAAGGAAAGAACAATTCAATTCCCAATGTCATTACATCACTTTGTTTAGATTTTAAATTAAATAAGAAAAATAGCCCTAAAAGGGAATACCATTGCAACAAAACAATTACTTGAGTTATTTATTAACATACCATAGTTAACCAGATTGTTTTCGAATATAGTAAAATGAATCAAAATATTCACAATTATATATAAAAATTTTAAAATTTATCCGACACTTGAAAAACTTTAAGTATAATTATTATTAAACTTAATTTTAAAAAAAAAATAAATTTATAATTACTTCTCTTAAAAAAGGTTTATCCAATCAAGCCTTCAAACTTTTAGAAGAAGCCAAAATGGGTTACACTATTAATGGATTCAATTTTTAGTAAAAAAAGTTATAAAATGAAAAACTTGAAGTTCATTTTTTATTATTGAAAGTAGAGTTGAACTGTAATGAGCAATGAGCAGATATAGTGTAAGTGGCTTACTGGACGTAGGCTAATTCTGAAGACTTTCATGTACACAAAAGACAACTAAGCTTTAATGGCTGAACTAAGTTTCGATAATTTTGGAATTGATGGCACAAAGTGTAACATACAAAGATGTATCCAACTCAAGAAATCCAGAGAATCAATTTCTTTTTCATTCTAATTCATACCCAACTCAATCACAAGAAACTAACTGGTACAAACCATATAATATTCAATATTGTAAATTGTCCCACACTTGGGGGATTGAATGTTTAATTATTTTCTTCTTTACCATTTTCCAGAATGCATATGAAGTATTCAGTAATCTGTGTACTTAACTTATCTAATCTTCAATTGAAGGCCGAGTTGAATTAGGCAGTCTCCGCCCACCAACGAATGAACTAAACAGATGCAATGCTCTAGACGGCTGTGCATAAGGTACCATATGAGCAGCACCCCTTACTGTCGCAAACGTCAACAGATTTCCATACTCGATCGCCCAACCTCCAACCTGGCCCATGTGGTACCATGGCTTAAGATAGATTCACAATTCAAAAGTTGAAAAGAAAAGAAAATAATAATAATAATGAAACAATTAGGATGCAGAAAGTACCTGGCCTTTGTGGAACCAAGTCCCATATGGGACCGTAATTTTGAACTTCAGATCATGTGCGAGTTCACGGACGAGCGTTCGAGATCCTAACAAAGGTACGACGGAATCTTGATCCCCACTACAACGGAAGTTAGATTTACAAAGTCATGTCACGACTAATACATCAAGGAACCAACTATACGATTTCTATTTTTCAGATGTGAAACAAAGATACCTGAATACCCAAACTGGGATTCGATTTTCGATTATCCTTTTAAGCAATGGAAGTATGTTGATGTTACCATCGGTGTCACTGTAATTTATAACACTGTCCATCAAGTTCACAAAATGTTAACTTCCTGAAATGGATTTTGCAATGGATAGTGGTTGAACGTAAGCAGCAAAGAATGAGTTCTTTTCCTAATTTGAAAATAATGAATTTTCTTTTGTAAAAGCTACTATTTTGCAGTATCATAAAGGTTAAAGTAACAAATACATCTACATGTATAACTTACGGACTGCACATCGACCAACGGTAAGGTAATTTAGTTCGGTTAGCATGAAGGGCTTTCTGAACCTCTGGAAGGTTGAAGTAGAATTTTCGTTCCATGGTCATGCAGACATCAACCCCCAAACTTATCTTTGAAGCCTGCAGAAGGTAGATGAAGACTTAGATAAACACTCAACTCGAATAGATTAGAAAAATAAAGTTTACAAAGATGTAGTCTATACCATTTTCCTCAACCGTAGCTCTTGCTCCACTATAGATGGATAGCACACGTCAAGGATGACATCGTAATTGTTTATGTAATTCCCAACAACTTGGTTCGCCATGGATATGGCTTCATTGCATGAATGTGACTCATTGTGAGGACTTGCAAAAGTATAATCCTCGAAATCACATTCGCTCATGATGGTAATGCCGATTTCATCTGAAATCATTCCGTGCGACCAAAAATACTCATATGTTGCTGGAACATCTCTATCGAGTTTCAATAGAGGGTTCCCAATCTAAAAAGGTAAACCCATACGAACAGTAAATAAAAATTTGACCAAAAGAAACTGAATTATCAAATTACTATTCCTTACAGCAACTCCTTTGATGTTGAACTTGAAACCACTGGACTTTGCATTATGATCCAATAAAGCAATAGCCAACTGTGGTATGTAATGCCCTGTGTAATAAAGGCGAAACTATTAACGAAAATTGTCCAAACTATACTAGGAAAGAGAAATTCCCAATCTGAATTTGATTTCATCAAATTTTTCAAACGAACTATTGATTCCTTTAAATGACACTCAGTGAAGATTCAGTCTCCATTACTCTTCTACACTTGCTTATCACCGAAAAAGACAATTTGATCGAGTTCACGTTTAACAAACCTGCATAACTTTCGCCAGTAAGATGCAATGCGCTGCTTTTAAATGATGGAAACTTCTCATACCAATTCATCAAAAACATATGCATATCCCTGGCTGCCACGAACAGATTTAAAAACTTAGAATTGGGTGATCGGCGTTTGAGTTTTATGTTTATGATTTGTAAAAGTTAGTATACAGTATCAAAGACTAAATATATGCAACTCCAGCCTCCTGAATTTAACAACTCAAACCATAAAGTAAACAAACTCACAAGATATACACTCAACTTTGTAACTTGAGTGACACAAACTTTAACTCATGAACCAAACATCCTAAATCATCTAAACACACTTGAAATTGTGAAACCGACGATTTCCCTTACCAGTTGAGGCGTCCCCACAGTTGTAATCTGAACTTGTGTTTGAGTATGACCATCCCACTCCAGCAGGAGATTCAACAAAGAGAAGATTTGAAGCTTCAAATGATTCAAAACAAAATTCAGTTGGTTCAAACTTCAAATTCAATGATACAGTTAAGAATCTATTCAAATGCAACCTCTCATACCTTTATTCCAAGACATGGGATTCTTCCTGAGGCCTCTTCCATCCCCACTGGGATAAAAAGGACCCAATTCTGTAAAAGCACCACCACCAATAGAAGAACAACCAGGACCTTACCACAGAATGATTCACTTGGTTAATCACAAAGTCTCTTCCTTAATGACAATAATCCATCAACAATCAACAAAAATTAGCTTTACATGATTTGTATAACTAAATAAAGAGTCAAAATTCAAAATGTGATGAGATTTAAATATGGAAAGGCACTCATTGTCGGAGAAAACCCAAAATTGAACAGTCCCAACAAGAGGAAATTAACAAATGGAATGAAAATTTTGGACCATCTAAGCAACATAAACTGATTTGAAACGAACTTCAGATTAGAAATTTAGAGGGACATAGAGAATTGAGAAATTTAGAGACATAGAGAATTGAACTTAATAAACCTCCATTGAGCCACAGAGTGAGAGGTTTCTTCTCTGGCTGCTGCTCTGCTTCAACGAAATAATAGAACAAACTCCTTCCATTTTTCACATCTACATCAACATACCCAGCATACTGTTTAAAGCTAACCGGCGGCTGACCTGGCAGCCGCAGCACCAGATCTTCAGTGGGAAACCCCTCAACTCCGCCGCTGAGTAACCAGAGAAAACCAAACAGAAACAAAACCCCACTAGAACCCCACCGACCCATCTCAGAAAAACCACCAAAAAGCTTCCCCCAAAGGCCAAAACTCAACAAACCCACAAAGGAATTTATATTATAATCAGGAAAAAAAAAACAAATTCTGTTTCAATGGGCACGTGAATCTGCGTCCACTTTAAAGAAAAAGGGAGTGTTTCAGTCACAAGATATTCATTAGGGAGATATGGCTTTGCGTGTAAGCTGAAGTAGGGGAGGGGTGAGGTGAGGAGGTTGTGCTGGTAAATGCATGCGGGTCTTAAGATGGAAATGATGATTAGGGGGAGAAGAATGCATTGAAAAATGTGAAGTAGTGGAATTATCCAATTCTACAGTACCTTTCTTTGAACTATATGATGAAATTAGTCAACAAAGTGTAACCAAAAGCTGTTTCTTTTTGGCAGGTTTAGGCTCTAATTCTATAATTGGGAGCGGTAGAGGTGAGTGTAGGTTAAGAACAAAGTCCGTCGAATTTGAAATGAAAATGACGTAGAACAAGAAAATTTGACGTCATTGGGCTAAATAGAAAGGAAGTATGAATTTTGTTTTTCAATTTCATATTTTAAATGTTTGTTTGGTTTAAGGATTTTTAGACATTTAAATAAGGTTTGTGTTTTGTGTTGCTTGTGAGAGAATCAAAACTAAAATTACACAAAAATTTCATTAATTTGAGATGAATTTGAGATGTTGGGGTAAACTAAATTATTTATTAATTTTTTTAAATCATTTTTTTTCTTCAAAAATCACCTCAATATTGTTTCTTTACCATATTCTATAGTTCATTATATTTTGTTTGACCACCATTAATCTTGTTTGATTCAACAATTTTATAACAATTATTTTTCTAAAACTTGTATCAAATCATTTAAATTAAACAAAATTCAAGTAACTTAATCATCTATTTCTTTTTAAATGATCTTATAATAAAATATTTAATTAATAACATGCTAGACCCCAATTAAGCATGTGTACAAGAGGAGGGGTAAGAAAGGGAGTAACGATAAAAGACAGGGTAAAATGGGGAATCTATTTCCTATAGCTAAAAATGAACTTTGGTAGTATATATATATATATATCTTTTCTGTTTAGGGTTGGTTATCTGGAATTTTGTGCCTTTTGGTAATGAACTGTAGTTCATTAGGGAGAGTGCAACCCTCTTACTTGGCCGATAGGTAAAGAGTCCTTTTTTAGTATTAAGGGTGATCGTAAAGGAGGGAACAGTTAGTTGGAATTTTCCCTACATACATAAATAAACAGTTGTCATTTCAGTATATTTGTTTTGCTCTCTGTTTTTTAGGTTTCAACAGGTACCCAATGCATAACAGTGGTATCAGAGCCATTCAAAAACTGGAGAGGTGGAGCAAGATGACGCAAAAACAGTTCGAGGAGAGAATTACGACAACGAAGGTCGATATTAGCATGATCAAGAATGAGTTGAGCCAAATCCCAATTTTAGAGAAAACTATGGAGAAAATGGATACAATGCTGGTGGATATGTATGAAGGAAGAAGAAATCCTATACCCACATTGAAAATCACGGGAGTGAGCACGGGAAAACGAAAAATAAGAAACAAGGAGTTACAAGATGGAGGAGAAGGCATTGACGAAGGAGAATCATCACAAGGCCCCGAAGTAGGAACCGACCAGGATAGAATTAAGTTTAAGAAATTGGAAATGCCAGTATTCAATGGAGAGGATCCGGATGGGTGGTTTTATTGCACGGAACATTATTTTCAGTTACATTTGCTAAACGAAAAAGAGAAATTGAAGATCGTCGTCGTGAGTTTGGAAGGAAGAGCCCTCAGTTGGTTCAGATGGGCCGAGAACCGCCAGAAATTCAAATCATGGCCGGAGTTGAAATTACGTATGTATAACCACTTCCGCTATCGACTCTAAGGTACACAATGCGCTAGGTTTTTTGCCATTAAACAATAAGGGAAGGTGGCAGATTGTCTTCAACGTTTTGAGGAGCTGGCGGCCCCTCTTCCGGAGGTTGTTGAAGATATTTTGGTTAACACATTCACAAACGGGCTGGATCCGATTATTCGGATTGAGGTATTTGCAATGAGAGTCGTGGGCCTAGAAGAGATGATGGATGCGGCCTAGCTGGCAGAGGAGAAGATTGAGATGGCTCGCTCGGCGGCTGACCAATATGGAGAAGGCGTGAAAATTAACCCTAGACCCGGTTACCCAAGTCGGAGCTCTGAAAACTCGATAACCGGGGTAATTACATTGGCAGAAAAAATAAACACGCAAGGAACCAACGCAAACCCTAATTCTAATACGGCTGAGAACCAACCTACCCAACGACGAGAGAATCTGTGGTGCCGGTGGACTGATTCAGAACTTCAAGCGCGACGAGAGAAAGGATTGTGCTATCGATGTGACGAGCCGTTCAGCAAGGGGCATCGCTGTAAAAATCGTGAGTTGCAATTATGTGTAGTTGCGGATGACTTGGAGGACGTGGAGATGGAGGATGTTCCTATTGAACATCAAGTGATGGAAGTGAGTCCAATGGTGGAGTTGTCTATAAATTCAGTTATTGGTCTCTCTACTCTAGATACGTTCAAAGTGAAGGGAACGATAGAAAATCAAGAGGTAATTATTATGGTCGACTGCGGCACAACCCACAATTTTATTTCTCTTCGTCTAGTGGAAACGCTCAATATTTCCATGGCAGAAACATCTCATTATGGCGTCATCATGGGCTCGAGTAAGGCAGTGCAAGGAAGGGGAATATGCAAAGCTGTGACGGTGGGATTACCGGTAATGACCATTGTGGAGGACTTCCTTCCACTTGAATTGGGCAATATAGACGTAGTGTTGGAAATGCAGTGGCTAAGGAAACAAAGAGCGATGACTGTGGATTGGAAGGATTTAACGATGGTATTTACAGTGGGAGAGAACAAAGTGATCCTAAGAGGCGACCCATCCCTAACACGAATGGAGGTGACATTAAAAATGTTGGGAAAGTCATGGCAGCCTGAAGACCAGGGATTCTTGATTGATTTTAGGGCTATGAGAATTCTGAAAACAGACCGAGAAATTTGTATCACCGGGGCAGAGGAAGAGTGTCGGCCAGAAATTGAAAAATTACAGAAGAATTATGAGGATATATTCGTAGAACCAGACGAACTTCCCCCATTATGCTCAATTGACCATCGAATTCAACTGAAGGAAGGGATGGATCCCATCAACGTTCTGTCGTACAGATATCCCCATGCCCAAAAGAACAAAATCGAGCAGTTAGTTAATGATATGCTCACGATCGGTATCATCCGCCCCAGCTACAGCCCTTTTTCCAGCCCAGTCATTCTAGTAAAAAAAGAAGGATGGGAGTTGGCGTTTTTGTGTGGACTACAGAGCTGTGAATAGTGCAACCGTGCTGGACAAATTTTTGATACCAATGATTGATAAATTATTAGATAAGTTGAACGGAGCTTGTGTGTTCTAAAAAATAGACCTTAAATCCGGGTACCACCAGATAAGAGTTCTGGAAAAGGATATTCATAAAACAGCCTTCAAAACTCATGAAGGACACTACGAATTCCTAGTGATGCCCTTTGGTCTAACGAACGCGCTGACGACCTTCCAAGCACTTATGAATCAAGTTTTTCGTTCTTATTTACGAAAATTTATATTGGTTTTCTTTGACAACATTGTGATTTACAACACTGATTTGGGAGCCCATGTGGAGCATCTTACTCTAGTCTTCCGGATTTTTAGAGAACATCAATTAGTTGCCAACAAAAAGAAATGCCAATTTGCTAAATCCGGGATTGAGTACTTAGGACACTGGGTGTCAGCTCGTGGAGTAGAAGCAAATCAAGGGAAGATCCAAGCGATGGTGAATTAGCCGGTACCGCAAAACATCAAAGAGTTGAGGGGATTCCTGAGGTTAATTGGCTATTATCACAGATTTGTGGCAAACTACGGAACCATAACAGCCCTATTAACTCGTCTCACTAAGAAGGATGCTTTTTTCTGGACGGAGGAAGCAATGGCAGCCTTTACAAAAATTAAAAAAGGCAATGGTAACAATACCCATCCTAGCCATTCCAGATTTTTTCATTCCTTTTGAAATCGAGACAGATGCGTCAGGGTTCGGTTTGGGTGCAGTACTGTCTCAAAATAGAAGGCTTATCGCTTACTTTAGTCAGAAACTGTCATAAGGTAATCGAAAACGGTCTGTATATGAGCGGGAATTAATGGCCATCGTCTTATCAGTTGAAAAATGGTGACACTACCTATTGGGTCACAAATTCATGGTATACACAGATCAAAAGGCACTGCATCACATACTGGAACAATGAGAGATTTCCCCCGAGGTGCAGAAGTGGGTGACTAAGCTGATGGGGTACGACTTTGAATAATAGACCCAGGAAACAAGGTAGCAGATGTTTTATCCCCCATACCCGAAGACGCCCAGCTACATATGATCACGATAACCACTGTTTTAGACATATAGACGGTTGAGAAGGAAGTTCAAGAGGACTCGAAACTCAAAAGAATTGTTGACCGGTTGTTGAGTGATCTCGAAAGTGTTCCCTTTTACACGATCCGACAGGGCAAATTGTTTTATAGAGGGAGATTGGTCCTTTCAAAAAATTCCAGCTTGATCCAGACCATTCTACACACGTTCCATGACTCGATGATTGGGGGACATTCGGGTCATCTACAAACATATAAGCGAGTTGCAGCTGAACTGTTTTCGGAAGGGATGGGGAAATGACATACAAAAATATGCGGATAATTGCCCAACATGCCAATGGAACAAGACCCAAACTTTATCACATGCCCGATTGTTACAACCCTTTCCTATTTCGAATCAAGTGTGGGAGGATATTTCCATGGATTTTGTGAAGGGATTGCCACGCTCTAAAAGCTTCGACATGGTACTGGTGGTGGTTGACCGTTTGAATAAATACGCTCACTTCATTCCGTTGGAACATCCCTTCTCGACAAAAACAGTGGCAGCACTGTTCATTAAAAAAATTGTTAGGCTTCATGGGTACCCCCGCTCCATTGTATCGGACCGTGATAGAGTATTTTTTTAGTCATTTTTTGCAAGAACTATTCAAACTGCAAGGCACTAAACTGAAACACAGCACAACCTATCATCCACAAACCGACGGACAGTCCGAGGTAGTAAACAAATGTCTCAAATTGTATTTACGATGCTTATGTGGAGAGAAACCCAAAACATGGAGTGAAAATTGGCTTGGGCTGAGTATTGGTACAATACTTCTTTTCACACATCTAGCCGCACATCCCCCTTTGCCGTGGTTTATGGAAGACAACCTCCTCCTATCATTTCTTATGGACAGTCTCTGCAAACAGCTAATAACTTCGTGGAACAGCTCCTACAAAACCGAGATGAGATGCTGGTTACTTTAAAATCTCACTTGATTCATGTGCAGGAACAAATGAAGAAATTCGCCAACCGTACCGACAACAGTTGGGTTTATCTGAAGGTCCAACCGTACCGACAACAGTCTTTAGCCAAGAAACGATGTGAAAAATTATCACCCAAGTTTTTTGGTCCTTATGAGATTTTGGGACGAGTAGGGGAAGTCGCCTATATCTTGGACTTACCCGCATCAGCAAAAATACACCCCGTTTTCCATGTCTCACAACTGAAGAAAGCATTAGGTGAGAAACATTGTGTGCAACCGGATATATCCTTGTTGAATGATGAGATGAAATGAATTTTAGAGCCCGACAAAGTGACACAAACGAGGTGGAGCGCAGCAAAAGGGGATTGGGTATGTTTAATCCAATGGAAGAATCAACCACCACATGAGGCGACGTGGGAAGCATATGCGGTAATCAAGGACCAATTTCCTGACTTCACCTTGAGGACAAGGTGGTTCTTCTCGATGGGGGTATTGCTAGACCGCCTATTAAGCATGTGTACAAGAGGAAGGGTAAGAAAGGGAGTAACGGTAAAAAACAGGGGTAAAATGGGGAATCTATTTTCTATAGCTGAAAATGAACTTTGGTAGTAGTATATCTATATCTTTTCTGTTTAGGGTTGGTTATCTGGAATTTTGTGTCTTTTGGTAATGAACTGTTCATTAGGGAGAGTGCAACCCTTTTACTTGGTTGATAGGTAAAGAGTCCTTTTGAGTATTAAGAGTGATTGTAAAGGAGGAAAACGTTAGTTGAAATTTTCCCTACATACATAAATAAACAATAAACAGTTGCTATTTCAGTATATTTGTTTTGCTCTCTATTTTTTAGGTTTCTGCAAGTACTCAAGGCATAACATAACACTTCATCATTTCAATTTTATAACAATCTTTTTTTAAAAAAAAATTACAACTTTAATCATGTAGTTTAAAGAAATAAAAAAAACATAATTTGTAAAATAACTATAAAATTGTTAAATAATTAACCGGTGTAATTTATATATTAAATATCAACATATAAATAATTTAAATATTATATTAGGTCTAAGTTGATTATTATAGTTAAGTCACACCTATCGCATTTAAATTGACTAAACATTTGTAACCTACTTTTTTATTTGAAATTTACCAAATATTAATCTATTTCATAAAACAATTGATTTTATAAAAACACAATTACCAAATCTCAAACAGAGCCTTTTGGGAATAGTATATTGATAGTAAGATGCCAAGAAACCAAAGATTGTGTTTAATCGTAAACAATCATAAGTAATTTTGATATACTAATTAATCAATCAACAAATATCATTCAATGTATTGATAAAAATTAAGGGATGTTTTCAAATATAATAAAAAATAACAAAATATTTATACAAATGACAAAATATCACTAAAGTCAAAAAAATGATTTACACACAATTTTGCTAGTAAATATTTTGTCAATTTCTCCATTTTTGACAATTTTCCTAAAGAAATGAAAGATAAGTTCAAAGTTTTAAAGCAGAGACAATTGGCTCATTTATGTTACCCTTGTTCACTTCAATCTCCCTCTAAGTTTTAATTTATAATGTTATAGTGGGAAAAAAGATATGAAAATATCAATTCATACACAAATAAAATTTGGGTTGTATCAATCAATAATAATAATAAAACAAGTCTACAAAAGCGTTTTAATCCTTCATTCTTATAAACAAAGGAATGATTAGAGACTTTCTTAATTTCTTTTTTATGCGTTGTTGTTAGGCTCTTGAATCCTACAAGAGCTGCCTCGTATGTCTCTTCCCGGTTCAATCCAGCTATATCCAGGCAACTTTTTCACACCCTTCAATTTCATTTCCCTCCTTAAAGAATCAGCTCCATTCCAATTCTCTGATTCCGCATATATGCTCGACAGCAACACATAAGATGAAGAACTTTGTGGTTTCAGTTCCATCAGTTTGTCAGCTACACGCTTCCCCCTTACTTCATCTCCATGTTTTCTGCAAGCTCCTAACAAAGTAGACCATAGCATTGGATCTGCCTTACATCCAAGCTTGTTAATGAACTCTTCTGCTTCATTAAGGAAACCCCATCTCCCGAGAATGTCTACCATACACCCTAAGTGATCAACTCTTGGCTGTAACTTGTAATCGTTAACCATCAGCTCGAATACCTTTCGGCCTTCGGATACTCGCCCGGCATGGCTACAAGCAGAAAGAACACCAAGGAATGTCACTTCGTCAGGTATGATGGATTGTTGCTCCATTTGCTTGAATATTTCAAGTGCTTCTTCTGCATACCCATTCTTTGCTAGTCCAACTATCATGGAGTTCCAAGATATGACACAATTTCTACGTTGCATTTCATGAAAAACTTGAACAGAGCTTTTGACATCACCACATTTTGCATACATGTCAATAAGAGAACTACAGGTTATTTCATCCATGTTAAAGCCAGTATGGAAGATAAGGGAATGAATTTCTTGACCATTTTGTAGAGAAGACATTCCAGCGCATGCTCGAAGGACACTGGCAAATGTTGCTTGGTCGGGTAAGATATTGTCCGATCGCATATGTTGATAGAATTGCAAAGCCTTCTCATGGTGATTTTTTTTAGCATATCCTGAAATGAGAGCAGTCCATAGAACTAAGCTTTTTGGATACTGAAGCTCAGAGAAGAGTGTTTCCGAGTCTGCGAGTCTTTGGGAGTTCATATACATGCACAAAAGAGAGACACACACCATTTCGCTACCGGATAGAAAACCCCACTTCATAACTTGACCGTGAATTTGCCTTCCAAGATTCAACATAAATGCTCCATCACATCCATCTAAAAGCCCTGCAAATGTGACTTCTGTAGGTTTAAGTCCAACCATCTGGATCTCTTGAAATAGATGAATGGCTTCCTCTAAGTGGCTCATGGTGTAGCCACCAATCAGAGCGTTTACGGAGACAACATTTCTAGAGGGCATAGAATAAAAGACATCACGAGCTGCCAAAACAACGCCGCACTTCACATACATGTCAATGAGGGAACTTCCAGCACAAATGCTTGTATCTAAACCAACTTTCACTAAGAGACAGTGACATTGTTGGCCTCGTTTAAGCTCCTGAACATTTGCACAAGCACTCACTATACTGGCCAAAGACACCTCATCTGGAAGAACCCCATTGGAAACCATTCTTCGAAACATGAGGAAAGCCTCATCATCACACTCTTCCTGCACATACCCCACAATTATTGCATTCCATGAAACATTGTCATGAATTTTCATCAACTCAAATTGTTTTCTTGCTTCCTTTAAAGCCCCTGATTTAGCATACATGTCTACCAATGCATTTGCAACAAATAGATTAGATGCAAACTTGTTCTTGATCATAACAGTATGAAGTTGACAACCGAAATCGAGATAGTGCAAGGAGGCACATGCACTGAAAATACTAGTGAAAGTAAACTCATCAGGCTGAGGTCCATGCTGTTTCATGTATGAGAAAAATTCCATCACTTCTTGAGCAAGTCCGTTCTGTGCAAACCCTCCAAGCATAGCATTCCACAAGACGATATTTCTCTCAGCTAAAGAATTGAACACTTGTTTGGCAGCATCCATTTTTGAACATTTGGCATACATGTTCACCAACGCACTTCCTACATACACGTTATCATCTAACCCTTCCTTAGTCGCCTGAGCGTGAACCATTGAGCCATAGTTAAGCATCGATAAACTGGCAATTGCACTTAAAACACTTCCTAGAGAAGATCTAGTGGCTTTTAGGCCAGTTTTCTTCAATTCAAGAAAAAATGAAATAGCTTCCTCGGCAAATCCTCTCTTAGCATGCCCTGAAATCATCACATTCCAAGCTACAACATTAGGATTGGGAATCTGGGCAAACAACTTACGAGCATCAGCAAGCCTATCAAGAGCCACATAAGCATTTATAACAGTGACAACCGCAATTTGATCAGGTACATGTCCAACTCTCTGCATTCTATCAAACACCTTGACTGCTTCCATAGGGAAACCATCTTGAACATACCCTGCAATCAAGGCTGTCCACGAAACAGTATCCAAATTAAGTGCCCCATCAAACACCAAGCGAGCATCTCTAAGATTACGGCATTTGGCATACATATCAATCAGCCCACCTTGACAAAAAGACCGAAACCCAAACCCCATCTTAAAAACTCCACAATGGACTTGTCTACCAAAGTTAATATCCTGCAATCTAGAACAAGCTGATAAAACCATCGCAAACGTGAACTCATTAGGCCGCACCCCATGATTCCACATACATACAAAAGATTGAACAACAGTTGCAAATAACCCGTGGTCCGAGTACATAGAAAGCACTGAGTTCCAAGCAAATACATCCTTCTTCTCAAGCCGGGAAAAGGCCTTCTGAGCGAAGTCCACATTGCCGCATTTGACATAAAGGTCAACAATGACATTACCTAGAAACCCTTTGAGGCCAACTCCAATTTTCAAACTTTTTGAATGGATGACCTTCGCGGTTCTCAACGCTTGAAGAACTGGCTTAGGCTTTTCGTCGAACAGGTTGTGGGCTTGGATTCTCCAGCATTGCTGCAAGCAAATTTGTAGAAATTCTGAATGGGGATTGCGATTATTGGCTATTTGTTGGTTAGGAACGCGATTTGGAATCGAAATCGAGGTGATCGTGGCAACATTGGGCGGATTAAAGAACGATGGAAGAAGTCCGTAAGAACAGGTGAAAGTATTGAGACGCATTCCACATGGCGGGGGGTTAATGAGACATTTTCTCTCTCTCTAACTTATAAAAACTCAAATTATAGAAATTTAATTATTCTTTTTTTTTTTTGGAAATTGAAATTTATTTTTAACTCGATAGGTAGTATGAGCACGATAGACCAAAAAACTTGAGCCAACCAATCGAACTGAAGTCAGTCAGTCGGAGAATGAAAGAAGTCTATTGGTGTAGGTTTAGGAAAAATTCAAAATCAATAAATTTTAAAATAATTTTCAAAGAGTTAAACCGATCCTCCAATAAAATATCATAAGATCAATCTTATTTAGGATTAGAAAAATCACATATTCTAATTCCAATAGATTTAAGGTAATTCTTATATCAAACCTTCTGTAAATACATTATTATGACAATTTCATAAAAAGTAACTAATTTTTTTTTAATTATTTTCTATTCTATAATTTTGATACCTAACTTTGGAATTGAAGTCATTTTCTCATTGTTTTGTAAGCTATATCTTCTTCCAATCCCAATTACAAATTTATCGTTGCTGTTAGAGATCAAACACGTTTTTTTCTTTACCAAAATTGAGCATCAACCTTATATCATCTACATAGCTAAGATAAATATATGGTATTGAAGGACATAATCAACAGTATGTTACGTTTAAATATATATGGTATATTCATAAACAAGAATTTTTTAAAAAAAAAATGTTGAAACTAAAAGACTATCCATTGGCAACTAAAACAAATAGATGAATTAATTTTGCGTAATGAACGAAAGAACAATTTAAAAAATGATGGAACATAATACATTGAGGAAAATTAATTAGGGGTCTTTTGGGGCGTAAGGTGAGTTATTATAGTCTGTGGTTATTATAGTACGTGAGTTATAATAAATATTATGGTCTGAGTTATTATAGTCTGTGTTTGGGTGCTGATTATTATAATCCAAATTATAATCTGAAAATAAATATTAGTTATATTAGGTCATGTCTATTTTGTTTGCACTATTATTTTTGTCATAGATATACTTAGTACATGAAATATCATTTTTGAAAAACATATTTCAAATTACATCTTCTACCAATTTATACAAACTAGTTTACTACTACATGAGATGTCCATGGTATAAAATTTTATAATATAGTCTTTTTTATATAAATCGATATGTGATTTTATTAAATCTAGTTAATTATGTTGTTCATCTAATAAATTAAATATTATATATATCTATGATATTTAGTTTTTACTAGGTTTTGAAATAAAATTTATTAGAGTATTGTCACTTTAACTAATTTGAAAAAAAATCAGATTTTTTTAAAAAAAATATTATAATATGTTAACTTCAAATTAAAATAAACTAGTATTTTAATCTTGAATTCAATTATCGGAAAATTACAACTTTTTTTATCAAATTATATTTCAGAAATAAAAAAGCTTAATGTTTTGAATTTTAATTTCTATTTGACCGCTAAGTTTTTTTCAACATTTTAATTTTTAAGTGCAAATAATAATTCTAGGTCTTCGAGCCAGTTAAATTGACCAACGAAAAAAATGAAAAAATTGTGATTAAACTAAAATAGAGATTTCTACACATATGACCTCAATACATTTACTTAATTATATATATATATATATATACACACACACTAGCATTATCCCCTAAAATAAAGAAAACATTAGTTTTTAAAAAAAAGATAGTTTTAAGAAGATAACACAATAATATTTATAATTTAGAAAAACCTCCAAAAGAAAATATATATATATATATATATATATATATATATATATCTAGAAAATATTAATATAATTAAACTAAGTACCTATTTGGAATGACTCAGAAAAATGTCTTTCTAAGATTCATTTTTGTTTAAACATTTTTTTTTATAAAAACTTCTTAAAATTAAAAAAAAAAAAAACACAAATGAGTTTCAATTTTTTTTTTTTTTAAAAAAAAGTATTTGTACATACAAGTTTATTTGGTTTGTTATATATCTTTAAAATATTTTTATTAAAAATTTTCAAGGTTCATCGGTGGCAACCAGAGATTGGTTGACGGTAGTCGCCGGAGTTGGTTGTCGAAAGTTCGTCGGTGGAGTCACCAGAGGTGGTGGTCGGAGATTGGCCGACAACGATCACTGGAGGTGGTGTCCGAAAGTTAGTCGATGAACTTTCCAACCCTTGAAACAAATAACCCTAGGGTTGAAGAATAGTAAAAACATGTATATTATTTTAATCCTAATCCTAATCCTCAACTAAAATAATTCTAGCCACAGACATGAAGTTGACTATTATAGTCCACTCCATTCCACCACACTCCATGCCCCAAACACACCTTTAGTGTCTCAATCGTACCTACAAAATTCGAAATAAAAGCATTTCAAATCCAGCTAATTGTTCTTACATTACAAACTCATTAAAAATATGGTTTAAATCCTATTTTGGTCAATAGACTTCGCATCTTATTCTATTTTGATTCTTAAACTTTTTTAAAAACTTTAAAAATAATCATCAAACCACATCATCATCATTCCCTTTAAAGAGTTAACAGATTCCTAACGTTTAGAGATACAAAGTTTAGGAACCAAAGTAAGCTCTTTTTAAAAATTCAAAGACTAAAACATACATTTTTAAAAGTTTAGGGACCAAAATAGAACAAGATACAAAGTTTATGAACAAAAATAGGATTGAAATCTAAAAATAATTACAAATATAGTAGAGTTTCAGTGTCTACCAGTAATAGATGATAGACTATCATCAATGTCTATTACCAATAGACAATTAAATTTTACTATATTTGTAAATCTTTTTAAAAATCACATAAAATTAGGGGGACTTTTTAAATATAAAAAAAAAGTTATAGCAAAGTTTTCGACATTCCTTATGGTTCATATAGGCATTGATAGAAATCTATTAGCATCTATGAGCGATAGAAATTGATACAAGTTTATCATTGATATTATCAGTGATAGAAAACTGATACAAGTCTATTATTAATAGACTATAAGTCTATTATTAATAGACTATAAGTCTATTATTGATAGAAGTCTATCAATATCTATCCATGTTTTTTTTGTTATTTTTGTAAATAGCGTGACATTTTTTCTATTTGTGATTTTTTTTCTAGAGTTAAGCTGAAAAATATCACATAACAATCGTATAATTTTTCATTTTATTCTCTAATTTATTATATGATATTGTGGGAAGATGTCAATCGTTGGATGAGTTTTTCATTATCTGAGACCATAATTTAAGAAAAAAAGTTCAAATAACTTAAATCATTGTCGATATAGGCTTGTGATCACTAACACATATGAACGTTAGTTCAACTACATATTGATTTTTATATTTTATTTATATTTAACATGTTTTTTTAGGATTATTTTTTTGTCTTATTTCACGTTCTTGTTTCTTGTTACTTGTTCTTGTTCTTCATTTTTTAAGAAACATACTTGTTTGATACTGCTTATGTTTCTTGTTTCTAAAATTTGAGAATCATTTCTTAGAAATGGGCTAAAATTGAGAAACAACAAAATGTAGTTTCTCTTGTTTTTGTTTCTATTTTTATTTCATCATTTAAATTATTAATGAATATGAGCGTATTGGTTTTAGCCACCCATGATAATAGTCTCCCTTTAAAAGTTATGTGTTTGATCGATTTTTTTTTTACATTTTTAATTTTATTTTAATTTTTTTTGAAGAATTTGTTTCGACATTTTTTTAAATTTTTTTTATTAGTTTTATTACAAAATTCTCTAACATTTATATTTTATTAAAAAAATTCTCCAATATTTATATTTTGTTTTATTTTTTAAATTTAAAATTTTCTTATATTTAAATTTATTATTATATTTTAACTTTTAATAGGTACATTAATTATTTTATATTTCAAATTTCAACTCCACGATTGACACTTTTATTTTTATTTTTTATTTGTTTTCATATTTTATAATTTTATTATTGATTTTGGTATTCACAAATAATTTGTTATATTTATATTTTATTTTTATTTTAACTTGTAAATTTATCTAATATTTAGATTTATATGTCATTTTAACTTTTTTATATTTCAATTTTTTAGTATTAATTTTTGTCATATGTGTGTTTGTAATTATTTTAATTATATGATCTAAAGTGTAGTTGATTTTTTTTTTAGAGAAAATCGTGTAGAATTTTACAATATTTCTACAAAATATTTTATTTATGTTTAATGTAGGACACACACATATATGTATATATATTGTTGCAAAAAAGAAAAAAAAAAACAAGAAACAAGAAGTAGTTATCAAACACATTTATGTTTCTTATGTTTGTTTTTTTCAATAAACAAGAATAGTTACTAAACATAAATTCGTTTCTTGTTCTCAAAAGAGAAGAAACAAGAAATTAGAAACAAGAAACGAAAACTCAAGGAAGATAAAACAAAAACGTTACCAAACGGATCCTAAATGTAATTATATGGTTCTTTTTTAAAAGTTGCTAATGTTTGACTATTGATAACCATGTTTTTATTGTTTTACCATAACATGATTCCAATGCTTCATTCAAAAGTTTGTAGAAAGTTTTATTTACGTAATATAGTGGGTTCTACCATTCACTAAAAAAGGAGCAAAATAGTTAAAAGAAAAAAAAAATTTATTGTACTCAGCTGCTGTATCTTAAATACATTTTAAATTTCTTACCGATTTGGTAAACTAAGTTTTTAAAAATAGTTTCGTAATCCAATCTTATTTATTTTTTTTTTGCAAAAATGACAAAAAAAAAACTCATGTCATAAAAAAAATACATATATATCTGATACACACTAACTACACATGATACAGTTAATACTCTTGAGTTGATACACTATTGATATACATTTAATACACTAAAAAAATATCATATATGCAAAATAAAAAAATCATACGCACCACCCTACATATCCTGTACTTAATTTGCAATTTTGTAATTCTTAGTTTTCAAAATTCTCTACAACAAACTCTCCATGTTTCATATTTCTAGAGTTCTAACTTTAATACAAGGGATAAATAACTGTTGAGAACATTAATGCCACTTTTGAAAGTTGAGTATATATGAAATGAAATACATATGGTTTGCATTCATACACGAAAGTAAGGAGATATATGAAAGGTATTTGTGTTTGAAATTTGACGAATATTTTAAAAATAAAATAGAAGGTTTAGGAATAATTAAAATTGATTAATTATGATATAATATATATATATATATATAAACTTGGATTGCATATCACGTGGTATTGAAAGTATTATTCAAAAATGGTGGGAGGCTGTGAATTCCTACCTCATCCACTTTTTGTCCTCAAAACTTGAGTTTCCAACAAAACTATTTCAAATTCCTTTTATACTTTCCAATCTAATCATACAAATATTAAATTAATTTTAAACTAAAAATGAATCTACTCATTCTACAAAATTATAATAATAATAATAATAATAATAATAATAATAATAATAATAATAATAATTTGTAGTCTAAAAATATTTATATGGTCACGTTTATTTACTTCTCCATTTACATTAATTTCATTACAATTTCAACTTTTCTTTTTTTTTTTCTCTTTAATAAATATAATGATTAAATATATTGTTTTACCTTTTTCTTAATCTACTGTGTGGTCTATTACAAATAAAAAGTAAAAATACTATATTTATAATATTTTTAATAATTTTATTATTTAAATCAATATTTTTAATTATTATCTTAAAAAATATTATTTATTAAATTGTTTTTAAATATAACAAAATAATTATAGATATAGATACTAATAGTCATATAGACATATATAGTTGTTTATTGTAATTTATGTGATAATTTGTTATATTTATAAATATTTTATTGGTAGTTTGGTTATTTATGCTTCAGTGTTTCAAACTTAAAATTCATTCAAATTTCATCTACTACTGATTCTTTTTTACTTCCTTATTCAACGTCTCTACATTTTTTTTTTCTATTTAATAATAAATAACATATTTTGTTTATTATAAATAGAGATAGGGGAAATTGAGTTTGTTGGGGATTTCGTAATCCAAATCCAAAGCCAAACACACAGAGTCAATGGACATAATGGAAGACACAACACCACCAACAATAATGAACCTAAAAGCCATTGAAGCAACACCAGAGAGCTTTGCGGACTACGGTCAACTAATCGAACCTACCCACGACGGCGCTGAATTCGGAAATCAAGACGCTCAATTAGATCTCACCAATGGAATCCCTAGGTAAAAATCCTTCTATTCTTTACCCAAATTCTGGATCTATCGCTACGCTTCTTTATCCAATACATCTCTGCAAACAGGTTTTACATCCTTCACATCCACAATCGCCCATTTGAATTCTCCAATATAACGCATCACGCCAGAGTAACGCAGTGCTTGGGATCAGTGGATCGGGAGGCTTGGTATCTCGGAGTGGCGAAGGCGTCGATTGTTGAGGGAGAGGACATCAATGGAGGAGGAAGGACTTTGAGGTCGGAGCGCGGCGGACATTTGTATGTGGCGCCCAATTTGGATGAAATTCGGGTGTTTAGGATATCGGGAGCCAAGTTTGTGAAGCTGAATAAAGGGACATGGCATGCGGGTCCTCTGTTTAGAGAGGACGCCAGAGATTTCTACAACTTGGAATTGACTGATACTAATGTGAGTTCCTCTTCTTTCTTCTTCTTCTTCGTCCTTGCTTCTTCCTTTTTGCCTTTTTGCCTTTTTGCTTTTCTTTGCCCCCCAAACAGTCTGCCTTTCCTTTGATTCCTTCTACTTTTTGCCTAAATCTAAAAAAAAAAAAAAAAAGGGATTAGGATCAAATTTAACTAAATTTATTATTATTATTTTTTGAACCGAGTCAAATGATTTTGTTGGTTTCTAGCATTTACTATAATCAAGTTATTTCAAGAGTTTTTGAATCGATGATCATTGATGAGGCATCCTTCACAAAAGTATAGTCTTAGAGATGTTCGTCTAATGCACTAATATGGCTTTTGAGAGTGATGGGTCATCCATCACAAATGAAAAACTTTAATTCTAATCTTTAATTCTAATGAGACAAAACCAACAAATGAACCTGTTGAGGAACCTTTGTCCATAATTATCCAATCACAGCACCTCCACTTTGATACTACCATAATGGATTGACCCTAAAAAGTTAAACTTATGGGTTAACACATCCATCAGGTTTATGTGAACCTTGAAAGCCAAAGTGAAATTTTTGGGCCGTCTCTCTTTCCAAACACCCAACAGAAGTTTGCAGATGTTTGAAGAAAAGAAAGTGATGATGATTTGGATGAAAGTTAGTTGTAATCTTTTAAGGAAAATGAAGAGTACTAAATTCACAATCCGAAAGCATTGTTTGGTTTATATTTGAAGTAAGGTCTCCCAATATAACGTCTTTTTAACTCTGTTGTTTCTTAATTTGCAAATATGGTAGCCATTTGACAATTTCCTTTCAAACCCATCAAATCTCTTTTCTTGAAAGAACATTTTTAGAGGTTTCAATTTGGTTAGGATTCTCAAGTATGTTATAAATACAATATTTTAATATCACTTCAATGATTTCTTTTCTGTATCTTGTTGTAGATTGTTGATCATACTTGTTACAACTTTGGAGAAGAAGATGGGGTAGTATTTCACATTGAGGATTAGATCCATTTGTTCTACACCACCAAGATTGTTATCCTTGTGGAGATTAAAGTTTTAAGTTTCTGTTTCTTTGTTGTGTGTGATATAATTGAGATTACGTTAAAATTCATGTGAAGATTGAAGTTTGTAATGATTTGATTTGGGCTACATGGAGATTGAAGATTCTAGAATAAGTGTTCTTCTTAAACAAAGTGATGTATTTATAATTGTAAAACATGTTTTTAATTTCAAATCAATTTAATGTTTGATTTCATGATTTTAAAAAATGGTTTTGATGATCCCTTGTTTTGAAGAGTGATATAGAATGATGAAAATAGCAAAAGAGAGCATTACATTTGAGAGAAGAAAACATTTAAAAGAGTGGGGAAGGAGGAGGTATTAGAAAGGGAGAAAAAATATATCTATATCATAAAAGTAAATTTAATATATATAATAATCAACCAATTATTAAAATATGATTTAATTATAAATTTTGATCTTACGATTTTAAAGTCACTCCTTATAAATTAGAATTTAATCTTTATGCTTTCAAAAAAACCCTATAAATCAGCCCTTGCGCAAAGGAATATTTAATAGGACCAAAATTACAGTGAACTAATAAGGGTAAGCATGTATATAAGAAAATATATAAAAGTAAATATATAAAAGTTAACCTTTCCTATCAGATGAGGTCACTTGGAACCTTTCCTATTAGATGTGGTCACTTGGAACCTTTTCTATCAAATGAGGTCACTTGGAACCTTTCCTATTAGATGTGGTCACTTGGAACCTTTCCTATCCGATGTCGTCACTTGGAACATTTCATATGGAACATTTCCTATCAGATGTGTGGTCACTTGGAATCTTTCCTATCTGATGTGGTCACTTGGAACATTTCCTATTAGATGTGGTCACTTGGAACCTTTCCTATCGGATGTGGTCACTTGGAACCTTTCCTATCGGATGTGGTCACTTGGAACCTTTTCTATATGACAATACTTTGAATCTAATTGCTATCCTTGCAGCTGTCTGGATAATTATGTAAGTTCAAAGATCCAATTTCAAATTTTGGATAAGTTTGAGGGCTCAATTTTTAATTTCGAAAGTTTGAGGGTATAATTACAATTAATTACTCCCATACTTTAGGGTGGTTTTTGCTATTTACCCTTGATTTTTATTTAAGATTTATAATAATAAGAGGTATGTTTTATTTTTGAAGATGATGACTTTGTGGTCTCTATTGTTATTTTTTAAAATATCTCTTCATATAGAGTCAACTCTATAAAAATATTATCAATAAAAGTATTATGATTTATTATATTGATTTAAAAGTATGAAATTGAGAAAGATTGAGAAATTTTTGAAACTTACTTGTGAATGGTAAGATACGTATATCTTGACAAGGAACGAAAAAATTATCATGTAGTCTTAACTAAAATGAATTAAAATAAATATATACCAAATAATACAAATCTGAAAATTACTAAAAGAAAGATAACAATACATTTTCAATAGAATCTTGTTAAGACCTGAGAGTGCAAATTTAGGTTAAAAAAATATCTATGATCAACAGAAATTGTCTCTGATTTTTTCTTCATTGAAATTTTTGTTAAGGTAGAGCTAGAAAGTTTAAATTAAGGGTGTCACAACGTCATCACGCAAAGTAGATGAGATTTTTCCCTTTGAGGTTAAAAAGTTTTGAGCCGTCACCAATTATGTTGAGAGTGTGATTGGTCATCCAAATTTTTAAAAATACAAACAAATAAATTGGTCTTTTTTACCAAATAAAAGTTTGAGGGTCGATTAGTATAAGAAAGATATTAACACCATACAACACTTGTTTGTGAATACATTTATTCTATTATCTTACGATAATGAAAAATATTTAGTGCATTTAATTGAAAAAAAAAAATGTCTCACTTCGACCCAACTATAACTTCAAGATTTAAGTTTAATTGGATTCTTGTGAGCATATAAATATCCATTATTTTATCAACATTATATTTACCTCAAGAATTTGAAAATTGATTGACAAATGTCAACTCTGTCGTAGGTTTAATACGATAATAAAGAAATGGTTCGTGTGAATCATTTCACATTTAAGAATTTAAAAACATGAATTAATTCTTATGAGTAGTGCAAATCCTTTAAAAATTTGATTTTTTCTTTTTTTTTTTCTTTTTTTTTTTGTTGTAAAACAAGATTAAAACCAAATTGAAAATTTATGGAAACTTTCAAATTGAAATTAAAAAAGATTTTTGTTTGTTTTATTATAAAAATCTCAAATTGAAAGATATAAAAGTCGACTTAAATTGAACTTTATTTGAAGACTACAAATAAAATCAAATTTGAATCTTTTATTGAAATAAAATTGAAATTTTAATTGAAATATATTTTTTAAAGAACATATATATTTTTCAATTTTAAAATTAAAAAATAGTTTCTTCTTAAAATAAATTCTAATTCTAACTCAAAATTGACTCTACAAAGGTATACCCTAAAATTCTTTTTTATTAGTCTTTTTTTATGGAAAACTTTAGTATTTTTTTTTAACTATCCTAAATTATTTTCCAGGCAGCAATCAGGCACCATAATAGGTTAGAGGCTTACAACGTTAAAAATTGGATTTGAAAATAAATTAAATTTGAAAAAAATACTGAAAAAGGGTTTGAAGTCACGACTGTTTCAATGTTGCACCATCTTCAGAATTCAATAACAATGTTGGCTTTACATATATATTGTTAAATGTTACTTTAAATTTTAAATTAAAAAAATGCAAAATAACCAAAAAAATCTTTTCTAAAAAAAAAAAAAAAAGAATTTGGTTCTAATTGGAATTAAAAGAGAAGGTTTTAGGGAGAAAATAAGATAAGAGAATTTCATTCCAGACATCAGGAAAGCCAGGAAGACACCAATGACCACAATCTTGGAGAGAAGGATTGTCACCCCAATTTCCCACATGAGCATCACTTCTAT
>JBBPDJ010000001.1:4793393-4808584 GCA_037974625.1 Cucumis cinereus
ATAGAAGTGATGCTCATGTGGGAAATTGGGGTGACAATCCTTCTCTCCAAGATTGTGGTCATTGGTGTCTTCCTGGCCTTCCTGATATTTGGAATGAAATTATCATATCTTATTTTCTTCCTAAAATATCATCTTTTACTTCATACCAAAATTAATTATTCATAATCTTCATGTAACCCTTACTCCCTTTTAACATTTCTTGTATTTTTTGGGGGCAAAGTTGTTGAATTTTTTTAAATCACTATATGTATTCATTTGATCAAATTAAGTTTCTTTTACTTTGTTGTTGAATTGAATATTAATTAAATTGTTACGTAGTGCATTAATAAATTGTTCTAAATGGAAAGACGTTGGAGAATATTTTTTAAATGTAGCTGATGTTATATCTTATGTATACATGGATAGACATCTATGAGTCTCTATTAATTATAAATGATAATAGCTTATCAATGTTTATTACTGTATATCACTAATAGACAATGATATTTTATAATATTTTAGTTTATTTTACTATATTTAAAAACAATTATAGAAAATATTCATGTTCCTCATGTATAACATGAGATGCATGTACATAAAATCCATATTTTAGATCATACATTAAATGTTAGAGCTTTTCACTTTAATATGAGAATGTCACGAGAGTGAGATATGCATTTGGGCATTATTATAAAGCGAGAGAGAGATAAATGTAGCTTTGAGGTCAGAAATTGTTGTTTCTTATTATGCTATTTTGTTTTATCTTTTTATTCAAAATATATTTATGCATATTTGAAAATTTCCAATAGGATCATTTTAGAACAAATATTATTTAGCATATTTAATAAATCTTTTTTACACCATTTGTATAGTATTTATTATATCAATTTTTAAGTCAAAAGTAAGAAGTTCGACTCTTCCACCTCACATATATTGTTGAAAAAAATATCATTTACCATTAGTAGAAATATAGCTTAAGAGTAATTTACATCTATTATTTCTTTTGAGGTCTTGGTGGTTCATTTCCAACTTTTTACAATATATTTATAGAAACGAGGCGTTAGAATAAATCAAGAACCCAAAAAAAAAAAAAATGCTTTGTCATTAAATAAAGAAAAACTTTTTTTCAGGTTTGAATTAAATAGAGATAAATGTTTTCAAATCTAAATTAAACACATAAAATATTTTTAATTTTTTAGTACAAATAGAGGTGGGGTTTTGAACCATGAACTTTTTGGTTATCTCAATAAACATAGATATTAGATGAGTTAAACTCATGTTGGTGGCATCGTTTAGACCTCATCAAATATTTTAAATAATAGTGTTACATAAATGCTCCCAATTAAAAATTGTATAAGTATTTACAATTCATTTAGATATCATGGCCATTGTGAATTTTGAATGAGATAATGGTTTAGGGCATGGTATCTTTGTGGAGTTTTGTTACACAAACTCCATTTGTGTTGCTGTCAATCACGCATGCAAGCAGCCAAAAAAGCTCTTTATATATGGAGCTTATAATAACAAGTAATCACCCAAAATACAGAATAGTATTTCAACAAGATATCTTTGTTTTCATCATTCAATCCATGATTTCCTCCAAAATAACACACCCACAACACAATGTTGAAGGTCATTTGAATGAGAGATTACTTTTTAAGTTTATTAAAATTAATTTAGTTACTAAAAGTACAATAATATGCAAATATAATACTTATATGATTGTTGTTAAAAGTAGCTTTGGCATAAACAATTTAGATAGTTCATATTTAAGCTTCTGATTAAAGGCAAAATAACAAAAAAAGTGATCTCCAACCATATATTATTTGCTTTATTTCTTAGGCATCTTCATGGTTTTAACTTATCTTAACTACTATATATTTAATCTCCAATAATCAATGAAATGCAACTAGCACAGCAAATTCTTACCTACAAAAAATAATAGTAATAAGCATAAAGAAAAAAGCAAGGCCACATTTTGGAGTGTTTTGAAATCCAAAAAAAACCCATCCTTGGAATCACAGTCAAGTCATCATTTCAAAACTTTCATCCCAATTCTTATTCTCAAAACCTACAATAATTGAAACTCTATAAATATACATAATATCTACTCATACCTTTCCTCACACCAATTTCCAATCCAACTACCAACTTAATCAATCAACACAAGTCTTTCTTCACACCAAAAAATGGCTGCTGAAAATACTTCCAACCTTGCTCGAATCCCTCCGCCTCCACCCTTTAAGCCATCCCCGTCGCCTGATGGTCACACAGCAGTCATTGTAATTGTTTTCATTTCCTTAGGCTCTTGTCTTTTCTTCGTCGCTTTCATTGCTGCTGCGGTTTGTTGTTTTATCAAAAAGAGAAAGAAGAAGTCATGTCCTCAAGAAGTTGTAGAGGCCATCCATATCGATGGACATCGGAAAGTCCATGAAGATGTTGCCGAGGTCGGCCATGGGCAGCAGGCAGTGGTGGTGACGATCGAGGACGATCTTCATATCGATGAAATTGTTAAGAAGAAAGAGCATGGACATGGACATGGCTTGCATGGTAAGCAACATGAAGGAGGGAGCCATAATGATAATTCTACCAAAATGGAAGTACCAGCTTCTTCTTCTAGTACTTCTTGAGAACATATTGGGTGGCTCTCTAATTTCATCTAAATTTTATTCATATCAATAATAATACGTTGTATTTACAATTATACTACTTTTAACTCAATATACACAATTGAATTTTTTATATGCTAATTAATTCATATAAAATTGTTGGATGGTGAGAATAATTGATATGTTTTTTTTGTTCACAAATTTGTTTTAGTTCAACAATCATGAGTAGTTAGAGGATCAAACCATGAATCATGAATTTATCTTTAGAAAATGAAAAAATTCAAGTGAACTTCAATTAAGTAAGCCTTAATGTTAGAATGTCAATATTCTGCAATATAGTTTATATCTTTACCATATCAAAAGAGAGGGAATAGTGAAGAATCATTCTCAGTTACATTTAACCATTTTGTAATTAAATTCTAAACTTTATACCCTAATAAATATAGTTTCTACTTTAATTTATTTTATTAATTTGCCCAAATTAAAATAACATTTACGTGGTTTAAATTTTGGACTTGGTTTGCCCATAGACTTGACTCTTGAGCTTAACTAATTGGATGTTTAGGCTCGATTGACATTGGACTAAATATATGTATATTTTTGGATTCAATAGACCTAAATCTAAATATTAATAAAATTAGTTTTCTCGAGCTAAAACTAGTAATAAAACATGATATTATTAATTTGTGTCCTCTATTTAAGTTCAAAACATATGTTATTGTTTAAAATTTGATTGTTTGTAATTTTGTTATTAATATGAGAAAAGAATTGTTATTGGTCAAAATTTGACATCGATGTGATCTTAGTAATAAAATTATTTCTGAATAAATGTTATAACGCTATGTTTTGACTTTTTTGAATTTCTATTGAAGTTTTTTTTTCTTTTTTTTTAAATTAATAAAATCTCATATTATTTATATTTATTATTCAATATTTGTTTAATTAAAAAAAAAGATAGAAGAGTAGGACTAAACTAAAGGGTTGGATTACTATACATTTACACTATTTTAAATTGAAAAACAAAAATGTATAGTTTAGTCTAACTTTTTGTGAGTGTCCATTACAAAATTAAATATTTAAAGTTATACTATAGGTTATGGAAAAACACTTTTGATTTTTTTTTTTTATCATTTTAGTGGATGGTCATAGATTATTTAGATGTAATTTCACTTTATATCTAAAATTTCTGAAATAAAAAAAAATTATGTTATCCTTTTTAATTCATCTCAAATGATAAGATTTTTTTAGATCTCATTCAATTAAATTAAAGATTTGCCTTTAGTTGATCATTTGATTATTGTTGAATGTGAAATTTTGGACTAATCACAAATCGTCATGTCATTTCTCAAATTAATGACGTAATTTCAAATAGTTGAATTTGGACTAATTAAAAGTTGACATGTATCTTAAATTGAAATTGAAGACATAAATTGCCAAATTTTGATGATGTCATGTGTTTTCATTTTGACCGTTGGATTAAATAAAATTAATCAGTCCAATTTAATATTATTGTTTGGGTTAAAAACTAACTGAGCCCAAAATAAGCTTAATTTAGCCGAAATACTAAATAAGACCCAAATCCAATTGGTTATGCTCAAGAGTCATGTCCATGGACCAACCAAGCCCAAACTCACAAAGCCTACATGAGAACTCTAGAAATAGATGAGTCGTCTTTATTTGTAGGGGGGGTAGAGAAAATTTTACTCCTGAGAGTCAATGGAGAATTCTCCAACAACAAAAAGACTCAGTAGCTCCTAATGACTGAATAACTCTTTGAAGCTTAAGTTTTTTTTAAGATACAAATACTCTTCCAAAGCTTCAACTTAAAGAACATCAAGCGCTTTGCTTCCATACATCAAACGTGCACATTCAACCGAGAGAGAATCAGAGAATCAAGTACTAAAGATCGAACTACATCATATCAAATCAATACAAACACAACATCAACACAAGTTCAACTCCATGAAACATGTTTCTTTGAAAACCTGGTGCGAACAAATTGGCACGTCTAGTGAGACATCTCTACCTCTCATCTCTCTCTCAAAATCCAAACCAACAAACCAACCGATGACACTAAAGAAAGTTGCATCCAAAGAAATTGTTGCAAGAGATCTGACATCCGAAGTCACCCAAAGAGAATCATGCAAGAACAAGAACAAGGTTATGTCCTCACAAAGAAAGTTGGAAACATTGAAATCTTGTCAACAACTCTGATGACACCTCTGATGTCGAACAACCTTGAAAATCCTTTGTGCGACAACTCCTAAAGGTGTCATCATGACATACACTACTTCAAGATGGGATCCTCATCAGAGAGAATCCTTTGTTCGACAACTCTGCTCCTGCTTCCAATCTATCAAAAAAAGTTTCACACCTTGAAGTAGTGTATGTCATGATGGCAGATGTAACAACTTAGGCAATCATGGCAGAGATGAAGAGGAAAATAAGCCTCCTAATGAAAGTTGTCAAGGAGCGAGATCATGAAATCGTTTCCTTTGAGAGATCAAATGAAGGCTCGTGAAATTGTTGAGTCGAGCCAAACTCCTATCGTTAAAGCTAACGATAAAGGAAAAGCTATATTGTAGGAAAACCAAACCCAACAATCCATCTCCATCGCCTCCCTGTCGGCCCAACAACTACAGGGTATGATCACAAGTTCCGTAAGGGCTCAGTATGGAAGACCGCCACAAACTTCTTTTATGTACTCCAAGCCATATCTCATGAGAATTGGCGACCTGAGAATATACATGTTGGGTACCAACTAGGGGTGTGCATGGTTCGGTTTGGTCCGGTTTTGGGCCGAACCAAGGACCAAACCGAACCTCTCGGTTTTCCTACACATTGAACCATTGAAAACCGAGTTTCATTGATTTTGGTTATTGAACCGAACTACTTTTTCTCGGTTTAGATTGGTTTGGTTCGGTTCAAACCGTTTAGAAAAAAGAAAAAAAACATCAAATCATTCTTAAGTTGGGGTTGAGCCTAAAGAAAAAAATAATAACAAAAGTTTTGTGCCGAGCTTTTTTGTGAATTAGTATATATATTTTTATTAATATAAATATTGACATAATTAATATAATAGGTTACGGTTCGATTTGGTTTTTCACGATTTTTAAGGTGGTGAACCGAAGACCGAACCAAAGGAAATATTTTCGAGTGGTATATAGATATGGAGCCGAAAGTGATTGACAGTTGGGAGCAACTGGAAAGAGAGTTCCTTAACCGCTTTTATAGCACTGACGCATCGTCAGCATTATGAAGCTGACAAACACCAAGCAGCGGAAGGGAGAGAAAGTCATTGACTACACAAATCGACGGAGAGCTCTGAGTTTTGATTGCAACGATAAACTCACTGAACTGTCCACAGTGGAATTGTGCACCCAAGCCATGCACTGAGAGCTTCTCTACATCTTGCAGGGAATAAAATCCTACATGTTTGAAGAGTTGGCAACTCGCACCCATGATATGGAGCTAAGTATTGCAAACACGGGAGCAAAGGATTTCTTAGTTCAAAAAATGAGGAATGACAAGAATGAAACCAATGACACTAAAAAGATCGTGAATAGTGTCATTAAAGGGTCTATGGTCGTTCATGTGATTTTCATTGAAATCTTCCTTCTCTATAATCTTCTTAATTTCATATTTTTAATCATATAACACACTTGTATAAAAATGATAAGATCACAACTTTGTTTTTTTAGATTATCAACAATTTCTAAATTATCGACCGATTTAATTTAGAACTTAAGAAATAACTCATTTATTTAGAACTTAAAGAATAATATATGCTTAATTTAATTCACAACTTAAGAAATGAATTGAATGAAAAAAATAAAAAAATGAGAAATAGAAAAAAACTAATTAAAAAAATTATGAAATTAATATTAAGAAAATAAGATACATATGTTGAAAATAGAGCAAGAGAATAGAGAGGGGATGGAAAGAGTATGGGGTAAATTAAATGGCGAAGAAAGAAAAAAAAGTAAATTAAATGGGGAAAAAAGAAGAGTTAAATTAAATGAAAAATAAAGAGGAGATGTAAATTAAATGGAGAAAAAAGAGAATAGGTAAACTAAATGAGGAAGAAAAAGAATGGTAGATTAAATGGGACAAAAAAGAGATTAATTTAGGGTTTAGGGATTAATTATTTTTTATAATTAATTCTGAGGATGTTGTGCACCTGGTACACCGCTTATATGAATAGTAAATTAGTCATATTTTTTACAATAGTTTGGCTAACTCCCCAATTTCGTTTTTCTTTTCAACGCACCCTATTTTTGACATTATTTTTTTTTTAAAAAAAATCATATTCTTGAAATTACTCCTAAAGTTTTGGTTTTTATTTTGGTAGTTGAGAAAATTGGTGTAAGCTAAGGACTTGAAAATTAGGAGAAATATGGAAACATCTACATGAAAAAATTGAAGATATCTATATAACTGTTTTAAAATTGGTTCTTTTTCCACTTAGGGGCCGTTTGGATTGCGGGAATTGGATGAGAATAGAGGTTGGAATGAGTAAGGGATAATCAAACCCTTGTTTGGTGTGAGGCTTTGTAGCTTGGGCATGAGAATAGGTTATTTCCATGCATCATTTATGCCCATCAAATATACTCATCCAAAATGATGGGTTTTCTAGCTTGGGCATGGGAATAATGGTTACCATTTTTTCTCTTTCAATAGATTTATTTAATCTTTTGTTTTTATATATAATTAAAATTAATTAATTTAAATTAATTATATGAAAATTAAATTTGTGGTTTATAAAATTAATACATCAAAATTATATAAATTCATCAAATTTATCCTATCCAATTACTCATTTTACAAATACTTATAATTAGTAATTTAATTAATATTATTATTTGATTGTTAAATAATTAATTTTTCTCAAAATTTGAAATTGGATTTATTGTTTGTTAATTAATATATTAAAATTTTATAGAGTTTACATTATTAATTTTACAAATAAAATATAAAAATAATTTATTCTCATACATTATCAATAACATTTCCATACACAACCAAACACATACATCTTTAATTCCCATCAATCTTATTCCCACACTTATTATTTCCAGGCATCCTTAATTCCCAGCAATCTTATTCCCATCTCAATTCCCTCAATCCAAACGGCCCCTTAAGAAAACTTCAAACAAAATTATCACCATATTAACGGAGGAGCATTTTTCAATTTTTTAAAAATTGTTAAAATTATTTTAGTCACGACAAATTAACGGTTCTTGTTCAAATTATAACGATAGAGTTTTTTTTTTTTTAACTCTTGTTAAGCTAGAAATATTTTTGAAACATTTGAAACAAAAAATTACAATTTTCATTCAAAACTAATGACAAGAGGATATTTTTTAAAAGTTTAAAGTATTTTTAAAATATTTAAATCTGAAGTAATTTTTTAGGACTAATTTTAAGAACATAGGTTTTTTTTTAAAAAAAAATAACGATAAAATTGGGGTATGGTTGAAAAGAAAAACAAAAGTGGGGTAGTTGGCCAAACAATTGAAAAATAGAGTTATTTTAGTGTTCATAGAAGTTGTTTACCCGGTACACAACATCCTCAGAATTAAATAAAAAAAATCCATAAACTCTAAATTAATCTATCTTTTTCCCCATTTAATCTACCTATTTTCTTTCTTCCATAATTAATTTACATATTCTCTTTCTTTCCCATTTAATTTATATCTTATCTTTATTTCTCATTTAATTTACATATTCTATTTCTTCCATATTTAATTTAGATCAAATGATTATTTTAAAAAAATTATACAAAATCTACAAAATTCACAGGTCAAGATAATTCATACATTCGGACAATATGCATTAGAGAAGAATATGCATATTGTTCTAAACGGGTGAGGGGTGGGGTGTGAGGCCCTAATTCCCAAAACGTAAAGAATTTTATCTTAAAAAAAATAAATTTAATGATTTAAGGAATAATATGCATGGAAGAATCAAAATTATAACAAACCCATACATAGATGATTTTGACAATTGTCTACCTGATTTTTTCATTTTTTATTTTAAATATAAATAATTATTTAAATCTCAATTATCTTTTTGTCCTTTTTTATTTTAAATAATATATATATATATATATATTAATTTTAAATATAAAATTTTATTTAAATCTCCATTACACACGTCCGCACTAAAAAAACAATATTTAAAAAAAAATCACTTTTTTACACAATCTATAAAACACGAGTATTTTTTATAATTTAGTCTTGTTTTATTTTTTGTAAATTAGTCTTTTAAATCAAGACTATACAAACATGACGCTCAAAAAAAACAATATGCATTTATATTTCTTTGTAGATTCAATTCAACCATTAATACCTTCCTTAAAAAAAAAAAAAAAATGAAGAAAGTTGATGGTGGTGGGAGTCATAGAATCCTTTCAGTCTTTGACCAGAAAAACCAGGAGCCGCCACCTGGAATCCGGAGCGACGGTAAACTGGACACGGTATTCCCCCAGCACTGGGTTTCCCCGCCGCAAACCGCTATTGGGTTTTTTCATTTTCGTTCATTCACTCTATAAAAATGCTCCATTTTCATTCTTCATCATCAGATTCAAATCATATATCTGAAAATTCGTCTCAATCTTTTCATCGTTTCAAGTGATGTCCACCACTCTTGGTCAAGTCATCAAATGCAAAGGTATTTTCATTCCTTATCTTTTGTTGGGTTTTCTTTTCATTCACCAACTTCATTCATCTGGGGTTTATGCTTTTTCTTTCTTTATATCTTTTCTGTTTCTGGGTATTCTGTTTCTTCCTCTTTCTCCCTACGTTTACTCATTTTTAGGTAACCATATGGGTTTTTAAATTTAAACCTAATTCGACAATGAATCCAACTGTTAATTCCAAAAATGTGACATCGCTTTCAAATGTGGCCTTAGGTTTGTGTTTTTAAAAATTAAATGTATGAGAACAGTGCTACTGTCGCTCATATCTACTCAGAAAGCACAATTTGATGATGTAACTGTTAAAACACATACTTTTTCGTGTATAATTTGATGATTTCTGTTGCAGCTGCTGTGGCATGGGAGGCTGGAAAGCCACTGGTAATTGAGGAAGTGGAAGTGGCACCACCACAAGCTAATGAAGTCCGTGTCAAGATCCTCTTCACTGCTCTTTGCCACACTGATGTTTACTTCTGGGAAGCCAAAGTAATGTAGTTTAACCCTTTTCTTCTTATTCGGTTTACATACTTTCTTGTTTGCATTTTTATGATAGGGGGTCTCAAAAATGGCTTCATTTGTGTATTTCAGGGCCAAACCCCTCTCTTTCCTCGCATATTTGGACATGAAGCTGGAGGGTAACGAATATGATTCTTTTTCAATATCATGCATGCAATTTGAATTTGTGCTTTAGGATGATAGTAATTAAACTGATGATGTCTTTTTTTTTTTTTGTTTATTGTTATCAGAGTTGTGGAGAGTGTAGGGGAGGGTGTGACTAATCTTAAACCAGGAGACCATGTTCTTCCTGTGTTCACTGGTGAATGTGGGGATTGTCGCCATTGTAGATCGGAAGAGAGCAATATGTGTGATCTTCTCCGAATCAACACTGACCGTGGTGTTATGATCAATGATGGCAAGTCAAGATTCTCTATAAATGGACAACCAATCCATCACTTTGTTGGAACCTCGACGTTTAGCGAATACACTGTTGTTCATGTTGGCTGTCTGGCAAAGATCAACCCTGCTGCGCCTCTTGACAAAGTTTGTGTTCTCAGTTGCGGCATATCCACAGGTGTGGAGAAGTTTCTCCCTCTATTTATTGGACATGTTTAATGATTATAAGTTGTGTTTAATGATATAATATTAAATTTATCATCACCCGGTTTAAACTTTAAACTTTTTAAGTTAATCCGTTATTTAGGATGGTTAGGGGATGGTGTCTAAGTAGTGGTCCAAGAGGTCCATGTTTAAACCCCGGCTAATAATATTAAAACTTCCTTTATTAAATTTACCTTCACTCCTTAGCTTAGGAAACATAATGATTTATTCATTAAATATAACCTTGAACCCTTGGGGTGGTCTAGGAGGTCCCATGTTTAAATCTATTTATTAGCTTATAAATGTGATTTAGTGAAGTGAGTCAATTTGGTTTGAAATGTAGGGCTTGGTGCCACTTTGAATGTTGCAAAGCCAAAAAAGGGTTCATCTGTTGCAATCTTTGGACTTGGAGCTGTTGGCCTTGCAGTAAGCTTACTATAATCCGACTTCAATACTTGCATATTGTGATAACTATTTTTTCATCAATTCTAATTACTCGATGTCCTTTGGATTTAAAGGCTGCTGAAGGAGCAAGAATTGCAGGCGCATCCAGGATCATTGGTGTTGATCTCAATCCAAGTAGATTCGAAGAAGGTACAATCAAATTACACAATAACGACTTTCTTAGTTTCTTGTTGAAGAATGAATATATAAATATCTTGTTGTTTCAACGGTTGCAGCAAAGAAATTTGGTTGCAACGAGTTTGTGAATCCAAAGGATCACAAGAAGCCAGTTCAGGAGGTGATTGCGGAGATGAGCGATGGAGGAGTCGATAGGAGTGTTGAATGCACTGGAAGCATTCAGGCAATGATCTCAGCATTTGAATGTGTCCACGATGTAATTCCTTGGCAACCTCATTCTCTGTTTTCTATATACAAAACCAAAAACATGTAAATATATATAAATATACATATACTTTCAGGGTTGGGGTGTTGCTGTACTGGTGGGAGTGCCGAACAAAGACGATGCATTCAAAACTCATCCAATGAATCTCCTGAATGAGAGGACTCTGAAGGGTACATTCTTCGGAAACTACAAACCGCGAACTGACATACCTGGGGTTGTGGAACAGTACTTGAAGAAGGTAAAATCCAAAGAACTGTTCTGTTAAAGGTTTGTTTTGTATTATTTATCATCTGATATGTGAGGATTTACATGGTGTGTGTGTGTGTGTGTTGTTGTTGTTGAAGGAGCTGGAATTGGAGAAGTTCATAACACATTCAGTGCCATTTTCTGAGATAAACAAAGCATTTGATTACATGGTGAAGGGAGAGTCAATTCGGTGTATTATAAGGATGGGAGAGTGATTTGTGGTATTTGAATAATGTGATGAATGATAGTGTAAGTGTTGTGGTTCTTAATTGAGATGTGCAGTCAGTTTGTTTTAAATCTACAAGAATAAATTTTATCTGTTTCTCATTTTTCTTTCTTTCAATTTGGGGTCTTATTTTATTTTAATTTTTTTTAAAAATTATTTATTTTAGAAAAAAAAAAGACCAAAATAATAAAAGATAGAGAACACCAAACTACAGAAGATAGAGTGAGAAAGAAAAAGACACAAGAACTAGAAAAGGAAAGATCAATTGAGTTAAGTGCTTTTTAATGGTTACAGGATTTGGATTTTAATTTTTGGCTTTTTCTCCTTGTACTTAACCCAAATCCTTCCTGGACAAACTATCATATACATATTTATATATTTGTGGGTAAGATATTTGTTTGGGAGGATTCTTCTTCTTCTTCACGTCTAAACGGGCCGCCTCCTTCACTGTCCAACTCCCTCGTCGGCCGGTCAACGATTCTTTTTTCTCCCTGTCGCCGGTTGTTTGGTTTGGAATTTTGAATATCCAATAAAAAATAAAATTGAAGATTTATGTAAGAGTTAATTGGAAGTTATTTTCATGGTTTTTGAAGGATAAGTTGGAGCTTCATTAGTGTATTTAGGGTTCGAACTGATGATTAAATTTCAAGTTAAGAAATTTTCAGTAAATTGAGGTAATGGTTTAGTAAGATTGATTATGTGATGAGTTGAATTAATTGATTATGTGATGAGCTGAATTAATCAATTATGTGAGAAGCTAAATTAACCAATTATGTGATAAGTTGATTGAATATTGCTACAAATATGGAATCTCTTGATGATATGTGTTTTTCATTCTTGACGGTTTTTGACCAAAACGTCAAGAAAATGGTGATTTTGAAAAAAAATTGGTAAGAATTTTAATAAAAAACGAAGCTGGGTGAATTTTTACAGAAAAAGTTCACTAGTTCACATTTTTTGACGGTTTTAAAGCGTCAAGTGATATTCATTTTAGTTTTTTTCCACATTTTTTATTAAAAAATAGAACATAATTTAGAAATGTAAAAAATTCCCAAATTCTTCATCTCACGTCATTCTTCCCCACGCAAAACCCTCTCCTCTCCATCTGTCGACGACAACCCAATCTCCTTGCACAACCCACAACCCAATCTCCTTGCACAACCCACAACCCAATCTCCTTGCACAACCCACAACTTGAACTGATTTTTTCTGTAAAAGAGTAAGAGTTCCCCTTTGCCCACTCGCTCTATTTTATATCTCACTCACTTGTTGGAGATTTTGGGATAGTTTGGCAACCATGGGTCCTCACCTATTTATAGCCAAAAGTAGGGGTGTAATTGGGCTGGGTCGGGTCGGTTTCATTCCAAACCGACCCGACCCGAAAACTGTCGGTTCTACACACTAATCGACCCAACCCGACCCAACCCAAATCAGGTCAGTTTGAGTCGGGTCAGGTCGGGTCGAAGTGAAGCCCAAATCATTGTTCTGTTTTGAAGTCCAACGAATGCAATTAGCTGGGACTCATCTTTTTGAAAGTCCATTCCTTTTCTCTTGGTGTTGGTCCCAGCCAGAACATCACCGAACAATAAAAAACAATTGGAATGGTCTTTCAATCCTAAAAGTTGATGTTCGATATCCATCTCTACAGTTGCTGTAAAAGTTTGGTACAAATGGGCAATTTATATAAACTGAAAAACATCTTATACTATTTCTGGCAATTACTCACGCACAGAATGGGAGGACAATACAGTAACAAGAAGAATAATATACAATCAAATATATGGTGCTTCACCTTGATAAAGCATATAAGATCATGGAGTGATGTTGTTACATCACAAATGTACTAAACAATCCCTCTCATAACATCACATCTAGAAGCAAAATAAATGTAACGTCATACCACAGTCATTAATAAACTTAATCCTAAAATATAATATCATTATGTACGACGCCCCTCCCATATATGGTCCCAACAACTTTGATGAAGAGCTGACCCGTATTGATCTTTACACAGGACGAGTCTATTTAAGTTACTTGCCAGAACAATATAAGAGGACATAGGTTAGCCAAACTGAGACCTCAACCTTTTTAAGAAACAGATGGCAAATTCAACCATCATTGCAGGAAAGGTGCATTAGTTAGCCAACTTAGGAGAGGATTGATATCAGACAACCCAATGGAGTCGACTGTGGCATGGCATCCTATCAGACAACCCAAAAATGACAATGAACTGATATAAATTATATAAAATTATCATGTGTGAGCAGATGAACTGCAATTCAAATAAAAAAATAGTTAAGGGTCTAGGGTTTAAGGTTTAGGGTTTAGGGTTTAGGGTTTAGTTATCGTTCAATTCAAATAGAACTATTTCATGGCATTCATCAGTTCATCCTTGAGATAATAACTAAAAGGATAATGCATTTCAAGCAGAATAATCCAACCTTCCTTGGTTAATAGGACTAGTGATAAAATATTATGATCTTTATTGTAAGATTATACAACCATTCATTTTTGGTCTAATAATAGAGGTAAAATTACAAAAAGCTTCATATTCAACTCTACAATGAGTACCATTCAAGCTAAGAACCACTTTAGCAAATAAATAATAGTGCTATTTTATTCATGATGTTAGTGGGTGATTGGGAGTACAGTGTCCAATGTCTAATTCAAATTTTTTGAGTCAATAACTATTTTGTTTTTAGTTTTTTATTTTTGAAAATTAAGTTTATAAATGGTCCTTTCACATCTGGTTTTCTTTGTTTTGTTATCTAGATTTTAGAAATGTTTTCAAACTACAAATCAATTATTTAAACTAAAAAAAAAAAGGTAAATCTTAAAAGAATTGTTTTTGTTTTTGAAATATGGCTAACAATTCAAATGTTTCCTAAGAAAAGATGGGAGCCATGCTAGAGAGGTTGTAGGAAACAAGCACAGCTTTCAAAAAATCAATATCAAAACCGAAGTGGCTACTGTACGGTCCTTTGTTATTAGAGAAAAAGTCGAGTATCATAAAGTTGTCAGAACTTACCCCAGTAGAGTTGACATGTGGTCCCATCTTGGTCTTACTGCTTGTAAACTTCAGAAGAGGTACTAGAGCAAAAGGGAGTTCAAATGACAAAATCATCTGCCAAAAAAGAAGATTGCAGGGAGTCAAAAATGTTTTGGCCTTCAATCTTAAGAAGTATTTGATCAGCACACTACAATTCAACTATGCTAGGAAACTTGGGCCCCCAGTGAAAAAAAATGGGGGGTTGAGAGCCATAATTTGGTCAGCACACACCAAAAACTTTGGTCCAAGTATTTATGACCATGAGCATTCAGAAAATTATGAAACCTCTAACATGTTATTTCCAATTTACTCAATACAATTCCAATGATGTATATGGATGAGAGCCAGAATTCAGAAATTGAACAGATCTTTAACATGGAAAAAGGACCAGAACAATACCTGCATAACATACTGTCCTGCATAGGTTCCTGTTATGGTAG
>JBBPDJ010000001.1:4808684-4820710 GCA_037974625.1 Cucumis cinereus
TCAACAATGGAACAGAGGCTATCACAGTAGAATATCTAAGTGCTTGGAGTATGAAAAGTGCTAGGGTGAATTAAGTCTTTAAATTAGAACCTTAATTAAAATGTGTTTGTTTTGGCTTTTTTTGGTTTTAAATTAGTGGGGAAAATGGAGGTAGTGAGTGAGGTAGGTTAATTTAGGTTTGTAATGGGAGATGGCTGCTTTTCACATTCTCTCACCTTTGTTGTCTTAATGGATTATGAATAAGAGTTGATCTTGACCCTTTGGGTTGAGATTTATCCCTCTGCTAAACTTTGATTACTTATTTATTTTAGCCTCGTCGTTTTACAGAACATATTGGAAAATTATTGTAGTGATATGTTGATAAAAATGTCTTTCTCTACTAATTATTGTTTATAATGACTAATAGCGGGGTTGATTGTTTTGAATCGAATTCACACGTATTCTAGTATAATGAGCTAAACTCCATGTTTTAGAGTTTCAATTATAATAGGGTTAACTAGACAGATGGCTAGACAACTCACACAAAAGATAGATAAAAGAAATGAAATGTATTGATTCGGTCCATGAAAATTGGGAATGTCCATCTATTATCCAATAGATTTTGGTGGGTTATTTTTAACGAAAATTATATGGAATTTGAAGGTATAATTAATTAAATTTGATGAAATGTTATATAAGCTGGAACAAGAGGCTAGGTAGCTAAACATAGCTTTTTCTTCCTTCAACACTTTAATTGGTTTGATTAAAGAGAGTGTTATGATTATAGTATGTATGGTTTTTCAGTACTTTTTGTTTGAGATTGGAGACTCTTAGCTTTGTGAAAATATATAGAGATAATTAAATGTACTGCATGCTAAAGTGCTTTGATACTGATGTGAGAGACCCTTAAAAAAAGAGAATAAATATGCTTCTTCTTCTTCTTCTTCATGATGATAATCGAGGCAGCTGACAAATGAATGTGGCTCTTATAATTTTATAATTTTTATATTTTCGTTATGAGAGCTAGCACTATGGAATTTCATCAACATATATCTATCCCAATTCTAACTCACTTCAAACTAAATGAATGATTTCAAAGCATATTCATATATATAATATCAAAAACCATCCATCATAAATTATTGACTAACCCAGTTCAACTAGCTTACCATGGGTTTTGCTTTTTCATATCTAGACTTCAAATCAGTAAAGCAAATCAGTTGAATAAGAACCTCTGGACACAGATTGAATAAGAAGCTCCTCCAACAATTAGTTGCAAAGAAACAAAATATATATATAAAGAGAGAGGGGTTAAAATACTATTCAATGCCAAAATATGGCCACAAAGCTAGAGCGATCTCCAAAAAAACCCCATCAAATAGCAGATTCATTGCATTTTGGTACAAGAATATGATGATAAAGCAAAACCCAGTTCGAAAAAACGCCGATATGAAAATTGGGACTAATCGGGGAAGTTGGAGCGGAAGCTGGCAGTGGAGTAAGAGGCAAGTCATGTGATTGGGAGTAGAGAAGAGGAAGATGAACGGTCCTTCGGCAAGAAGAGGCAGATGAACGGCGAAGAAGTCCAACTGTGCGTGAACGATGCTCCTGTGTCTGCGTTTGCGAGGGAGAAGAATGAATTAAAAATTAAAATTCATAATAATAAACCCTAAACCGCAAACCGAACCAAACCGAACCAATCCTAATTGGTTCGGTTCGGTTCGATATTACATTAGTAGAACCCGATCCGAACCGACCGGGTTTAGTCGGGTCGGGTCGGGTCAGTTTTTTACACCCCTAGCCAAAAGATACTTGGCCATCAAGCAAATCCAATGGCTCTAATTTGTCTTTGATATATGTATATGATCCAATGGCTTCAAATGTTCTAGAGAGATGTGAAAGATCCAATGGCCATAAATTAATCTTTGATAAGTATGAGATCCAATGGCCCAAATTTATCTTCAAGAAACTTCTTGAATAATCATGAAAATTCATGATAATTATCCAACATTCATGATAATTATCCAACACTAATTACTTCCTCTAAAGTCATAATGATATTTTTATAGTAAAATTCTAATCTAAGACTTTCATATCAAGGTTATCGAGTCATCTTAGATTATTCTTGAATCAGATAAACAAGAGCATGCACCAAATGATGCATGCCTCATTCATCAAATTCGAAGGCTCGATCGATCTTGACCTTGGTTTGGGTTTTCACAATAAGATAAATTAAAAATACATCTTGATTTTAAAACTGTATGTTAATTTTTTATATTTATTAATAGTACGATTATTATTTATATTTAAAACTTAGTTCAAAAGACAGAATCCGAAAAAAAAACCAACCTTTGTTTTGGTAGAGAAAAGAAAAACGTTGAAATCTTTTTTCTTTACTATGTTAGATGGTTCGAGATGGCTGATCAAGACAGCTAAAGATAGATTACTTTGATAAATTTTAAATTTTGATTTCATGCTTTGACTTAGATATTACACATTTGGATCAAGAGTTGCAAAAAAAAAAAAAATAACACAAAAAAGATTAATATATATTGATAAAATAATCTGAAAAGAGATGATGACACTTTTAAAAAATTAATAAAGGTGAAAGCTTTGAGAAGTTCAGCACATGAAGTGCCTCCAAGTTGCCAATTCTTTTGACGTTGATTTTGCAGTTTTTTAAATGCAAAAGAACAAAAAGGCAGCCAACAAAACCACATACGGTAATCATCAATGGTATTTGTCGCCCACAATGACTTCCTAATAATTAATACTCTATATTATTCTTTACTCCAAATGGGTATTTTTCTGTTTTCGCATTTTGGCACTCTATTATAAATACAGCTTAGCTTTGATAACAAAATTAAACAAAAAATCTCATCTCATCTCATCTCATCTCATCAACTTATTCATTTTGTTGAATTCAGAAGTGTCGTGTGTTTGATAATTGTGTATAGAACTGATGTCGAGCACCAAAGGTCAAGTCATCAAATGCAAAGGTTCATACATATACGAAACCCACTTTTCTAATACTTCTTCTCCACGGATCTGTTTAAACTTTATTGGTCATCTGATTTTGTACGTACATGTAATTTTATTAATTTTGTTTTGGATATTGTACAGCTGCAGTGGCGTGGGAAGCTGGAAAGCCACTGGTGATTGAAGAAGTGGAAGTGGCACCACCACAAGCTAATGAAGTTCGTGTTAAGATCCTCTTCACTGCTCTTTGCCACACTGATGTTTACTTCTGGGAGGCCAAGGTAGATAGATCTAGTTTCAATATTTCATTAATACTACTCACACAATAATTTTAAATATTTGACATTGTGGGTCTTCTCAAAATTGAATCTTTTTCTACATTTCAGGGCCAAACACCTCTGTTCCCTCGAATATTTGGACATGAAGCTGGAGGGTATGTTTCAGATATATATATATATATATATATATATATGTATGTATAGTTTTTTATTAAGATAACTAAATATATATAATTGTATGTGTTTGTAAAAAAATCAGAGTTGTGGAGAGCGTAGGAGAAGGAGTGACTGATCTGAAAGAAGGCGACCATGTGCTGCCGGTGTTCACAGGAGAATGTGGGGAATGTCGTCATTGTAAGTCAGAAGAGAGCAACATGTGCGATCTCCTTCGAATCAACACAGACCGTGGAGTAATGATTAGTGATGGCAATACAAGATTCTCTAAAAATGGGCAACCAATTTACCACTTTGTTGGAACCTCAACATTTAGTGAATACACAGTTGTTCATGTTGGGTGTTTGGCCAAAATCAACCCTCGTGCCCCTCTTGACATTGTGTGTGTTCTTAGCAGTGGGATTTCAACTGGCCTTGGTGCCACTTTGAATGTGGCTAAGCCAACTAAGGGTTCCTCTGTTGCTATCTTTGGATTGGGTGCTGTTGGTCTTGCTGTATGTATTTTCATTTTCAATTTCTCTTTTCTGTTGATTTCCAAAGTATACATTATAGATCTCATATTCACATCATCTTCTTCTGATTATAGGCTGCTGAGGGTGCAAGAATTGCTGGGGCATCTAGAATCATTGGAATTGATCTCAATCCAAGTCGATTTGAAGAGGGTAAAAAACTCATCATTAATCCCTTTATGCCCTTTCCACATCAAATAATAATATGCTTATTTTCTCTGATAATTGATTTTTAATCCACAGCTAAAAAGTTTGGTGTCAATGAATTTGTGAATCCAAAGGACTATGACAAACCTGTCCAACAGGTAGTTATAATTAGTTCATTCATCATTACTACTTTTTTTTTTCTTTTAACTAAATAACATATATATGAAAATTGATGATTGTATTTGAGATTATTTTAATTGATGAATTATTATTTCAATACGTAAACTAATTAACAATCAGGTGATTGCTGAGATGAGTAATGGAGGAGTTGATCGAAGTGTTGAATGCACGGGAAGCATCCAAGCTATGATCTCTGCTTTCGAATGTGTTCATGATGTAATAATTCATTCATTTCTTATTAATATATAGAAATCACAATTCTTTTCTTCTAAACTAAAGGAATAATTTATGTGATGATTCATTTAGGGTTGGGGTGTTGCTGTGCTTGTGGGTGTACCAAACAAAGACGATTCCTTCAAAACTCATCCAATGCAATTTCTTAATGAGAAAACTCTAAAGGGTACTTTCTTTGGGAACTACAGAACTCGATCTGACATTCCCAATGTTGTGGAGCAGTACTTGAAAAAGGTAACTTTCATATTACTCTTTTTTGAAATATTTTTCATTTGTACGAACTTTGAAATTAATGCATATAACTTTCAAATAATGCAGGAGCTTGAATTGGAGAAATTCATCACCCACTCTGTTCCCTTTTCTGAAATTAACAAGGCTTTCGACTATATGCTCAACGGAGAGTCAATCCGATGCGTCATTCGAATGGAACATATGGTTGAAGCAAATTAAATAAAGTGTGTGGCATCACTGTTATATTTTCGTATTTGAGGTTATTTGTAGAACTACAAGTGTGAATGGGCATTTTGGGTTTGTATATATATCCAAGTCTTGGGGATGTAATTACAGTTTGTTCTTATAATTTCAAATCCATGCAAAAACACTGTCTCATAGTTGAAATGGCTAAACCCTATTCCTTCAAAATCCTTTAATTTGTTCCATTACACTTATGGTATTTTACTTTTGCTATATATATTATCCTATATTTACCCTACACTTGATAAATTAAGTACCTTCTTCTGCTCTTTTAACTAGAAAATCTCCTTTATTTTGAGTGTATTTAGTCTTCTCCTTCCAACTAATAATTTCTTTGTGTCTTTGAGGGTGTTTATTGTATCTTCTTATTCAACCATACCATTCAAATAAACTTCAATCTCATGCCACACTGTCAGTGTGCATATTACTCATGCAATATTTCTAAGCCATCATCTTACATGCTCAATTTTTTCTTTTAACTATTTCATATGTTTCTCTTCTCAAAACTTCCACGTTGTCATCTTAGGACCGTTCTTCAACCATAAGTATTTCAACCTACTATGTTTTACATTGAAAAACTTATTACTACAACTACTTTATGAGGAAATGACACTCTTACCCTCACTTTTTAAGAACAATTGTCAATTAATCTTACACTGACGTCATGCATATGTGAAATTGTCAATTTTTTCTTTTTTTCTTCTTCAAAACTCTCATGTGCACGAAAAATGTCTAATCTCGCTCCTTTCCTCCCACAGGTTGCTCTCCTCTATCTCGTGGTCTCACTCTCTGTTGTCTAATTGTCTCGCTCTTTTATGTCTCCTTGTCTTTCTCTCCTCTCTCTCGCTCTTTGTCGTCTGATCGGATTACAACATCGTCAAATTTGAGCATAATTGTGCTTGTCTGAGAAGGAGCAAAAGAAGAAGAAGAACGTGAGAGAAGAAGAACGTGAGAGAAGAAGAAAAAAGAATTAAAAGAAAAAAACAGGAAAAATAAAGATGAACAATGCAAGAGAGAAGAAGAAAAAACAAAAAAACAAAACAATAAGATGATAGGGAGAAGGGTGAAAAAGAAAATAGGGGTAAGTTGGTAAAATTGCTTTAAAATGATGTAAGCAAGAGGTAAAGTTATTTGGTTTTAAAAAGATATGACATTTTTCATTTGGGCCTCCTAAATGGGTCATCCGTACCATTTGAGTGCACAAGTCGTTACGTTTCACTTCTTTGGGGCAATTCTTAATTGTGGTTACTTTGTAATTCGTTGAGTTGATAAGTATTAGCTAAGAGACATTTTTTGTGTAGAGATTTTGAATTCATTTGAGAATGTTGTTGAGTGAGTGGAAGATTTTGAATTCATTCCTTGTAATCTTCTTTTCTAATGATAATAATGTGAATGTTGCTCGAGTTGATGTAGACACAATGTCGAATCGCTACTATAATCCACTTAAGTCTGAATTTCATCAACACTAAACTACACAATTGCTCAAGCTAAACTCTCAAGCCTCTCACTTGTACAAAATCAAGTTTACATGACTCTAATAAAATCACTATAAGAAAATCAATTTTAGTGACAAAGTTTTAGTAATGCAAGTAATTTTTGTCAGTAAAAGGTCATTTTTAGCAACACATTAAAAATGTGTCACAAAATAATATTATTAGCAATACAATTTTAATTCGCGCCACTAAAAGAATTATTGTCACAACGATAAGTGACACTAAATATTGAATAAATTTAGCAACAAAAGTAGATGTTACTAAAAGTGAGTGAATTCCCTCCCCCCCCCAAAAAAATAAAACCTAATTGTTTTCTTCCATTCCTCTCCATCTCACGAAAATCAATTCCTCTCCATTTCACGACAAGACTCCATGACGACCGGCAACCCACGTCTAACCCACATCCTGCTGACGACCCACAACGATCCACGGTCCTGCTCGACGACGATTATGACCCACAACTCTTGCTCCTGACTGACGACACACGACCCCTACTCCGACATGACATGTTTCTGACGACGACGTTGAGACGACATTCTCATTTAGAGTCCATGGCTCTTGCTCCGACGTTGTTCCCCGACTCCTGCAGAGGAGTTGTTTATGTTAGTAGGCATTCCAAATTTTGTTCTTACCAAGAAATAAAATATAGCTTTCCTTCTTATTTTATTGGGTGACAACCTTCATGATTATAATTTGTGCTTTAGTGTAAACTTTTATCTTTTTTTTTTCTTTTATTTACACAAATATTTCTTGTGTTGTGAAAAATCAAGTTCAAAATATATTCTAACCTTTAAAGATTGAATCTTTGGATGAGAAAGAATAAATTTTATTTGGGTGATAGTTTAAGAAATTTGATAAGTGTTGGGGAAAAAAATTAGAAAATGATAAATAGAAGTTAGTTTTAAGGTGGATAGAAATATGGTAATATCCTTATATTATTATTATTATTATTATTATTATTATTATTATAATTAATATTCAAATGAGTTAATAAAAATAATAAAAGAAAATAAAAAGAGAAAGAACTTCCTTCTCCATTCTTCTAGAGTCGTCAACACCACCCCCAACTCTCTCGATTTTCCCTTCCACACAATCCCTCCCTCGCGTTCCTTAACGTCGAGGACAAGCACGATGACGAAGACCTTGCGATGACCAGCAATCAGCAACCCCTGAACGCCGTCAAATCGTCGCCGCTACACGTCCCGCGTCAGATCCGAGTCGTACGACGCTGCTATCCACATCCAACCCGAGCCACATCGTGCACCATCACACCAAACGACCATCAATGATTGAGCCCCAACGTCAGATCTCTTCCCCATGTTGCTATCTGTCGTCGATGAAGTTTGATCTACGTCGTTGGAATCGTTGCGGGTAAGTTTTTGTGAGTATTTGTGGGTTTCTTGGAAAGTTCAAATATCAATAAACTTTTTCCCCAAATTAGTTAACACTCGTTATGTTTCGGTGCTAGAATTGAGTCTTTGAAAGAAGGTAACTGTTGTTCAGCCGATGAGGAGCAAATTTTGGGCGGTTTTTACACATTTTGGGTAAAATTCTAAAGTTTTATGGAGTGGGTCTTGAGTACCCATTTAGTTTTGGTGCTAATATTGTATAAGCCATAACGTTAAATGCTAGATTTCAAATTTAGAAGGTCGTTAAGGTATTGTCCATCAAAACTAAGGCTACTTTTATCCAAAACGTTTAACGTTGTTTAGACAAGTTTGGGTAAGTTCTTAAGATTTTTGGTCCGTTAGATTGATATTGAGTTGTTGATGGATCTAAATCACTAAAGTATGGATATTGGGTATAAGAGTATATTGATATAAAAGACCCATTGAGTTTGGATGCTCAGTTAGTTAAGGATCTAGATTTGAAGGCTAAGAGTTCGTAGGTAGGAACTTTAGTCTTGTTAACCTAAATCCAATAAACTAACATCCTAAGCTACTTTATGAGTCTTGAACTGTATGTGGAGACATACATGGATCAATGTTCGAGATACAACTTAAAGGGTCTATAGTATAGGGATAAGGCTAGGTACCTTATCCTGATAGCACTATGGATACAACCCCTTTTATATTTGATACAAACACAATGATCCAACGTGTTTGTGTAGGTGACACGCAAGTGGGGGTATCTTATGCAATGAGTTTGTATAAGACTGAACCATGAAAAAGTAACCACTAGATGTAACTCCATAGACTAATTAGATTTCTATTTCAATAAGATGATCTAGGCAACTTAGTCTTAATTCTGAGTGTATTATGAACTTCTGTTCTCGAGGGATTATCCTTTGATTTGTGGTGAGAGTGGCTAGATTACTGACTCAATAAACCTATCATTTTTGGGACAAGACCGAGTGGAGAGCTAAAAATAATCACACAAGATGAAATTCATTCCTTCCTGACTTTAGGATTAGTAGATAAGTTTTTTCTTAAATGATGTCTCGAAAACTTGAAGAAAGGGTCCTACCTTTATATGTCACGAGAGGAGTTTCTATATTGGTTAGACCATAAATTGGTTGTTCATTAGAGGAGCACTAGTATTTAAGGACTAAGAAGTAATCTACGATAAGACGAAAATTTGACCCAGCTGGTTGACAGACACTTGTGAAGGACTAACTTGTTGTTTTTGGTCTATATACGTGGACTATCTACACTGAGAAGAGTTCAGCTACACACAGTTAACAAATATTAGTTAATGTGATTAATGAGTTTAGTCAATTAATCTCATATCGTTGTAGTTTCTAATCTGTAGGTCCATTAGGCCCCCTTCCTAACTCGTAAAGGGTAATGAGGTTAATATATCTTGGATATAATCTGAAATGTTCAAATTGACTTAAGAAATTAATATAATGTACGATAATATATTATAATATAAAGTTTATTTTTTAATTTAGCTTTATAATATAAAGTTTATTTTGGATGTGATTCAAGAGTAATTTATAAGAGAATAAAATATTTGAATAAGTTCAAATATTAATTGAATATATTATAATATAAAGTTTATATTTTAATTTAGCTTTATAATATAAAGTTTATTTTGAATGTGATTCAAAAGTAATTTATAAGAGAATAAAATATTTGAATAAGTTCAAATATTAATTGAATATGAATTAGATTCATATTAAAACTATAGATTAAAATTTAATTCGTATATGATACACATGAAAACTATAGGTTATAAGAGAAATTTATATATGAATATGATTCAAATATGGATTAAATTAGGTTAAGATATTTAATTTAATAATTAATTAATTGGAGAATTAATTAAGATGTTAGTTTAATTCCCTTATGTGGGAGTTATTGTTGGCGATAGTGGGATAGTCTCACATATCTCTTTAAACTCCTCTTTTCATCGGGAAGCAAAACTGATCACTCTATAGAATGTCAAAGCACACAAATTTGATTTTTCTCTCCATTTAACTCTCTGTAATTTTTCTCCAAAACTTTCCAAATTCCAAAAGGTTCCCACAAAGTCGACAATAAATGTAAGTTCCCCTTTTCTCTATAATTCTAGTTTTAACTTTCTAGAAGCATGCTTAGCCATAATTTTTATATAGTAGGTTTATCTCTGTATTTTATTACCAATGTATTGGTAGTTTTATTTTCCAATTAAATTGAGTTTAAGGTTTTGTAAAAGTTTTCTGTTGCGTAAGGTCTTTGATGATATGAAACCCATGGACATCAGATCTAAGAACCATATTAAACAACAAGACCAAAGAACTCAAACCCCAACAGTTCCAAAACCAACATGGAATCAACCCCTAAGAATGGCCAGATGACGGATTACTTAGAAAATCTTCAAAACCACGAATTGGACAAAGTTAGAAACTCTCATCAATCCATGATCTTCTAATCACTCCACAAGCAAGATCGATCACATCAAACTTGAATGATTCTGAATATGCAATCTAAATCTCATAGAATTGCAAAAAAAAAAAAAAAACATAGCTCAATGGCTATATTAAAAGCTCAAAAGCTCTTTACTACATTTTTTCAAGTTCTTACAATTGAAATGTATGAGACTTTATAAATAGTCTTGTAGAGATTTCAAACCATTTAATACAAGTACATAAAGTCAAAATAAAACATTAAAGCAGTCTTCAATCTTCCAACCACTATCTTCAATGCTTTTTCATTTATGACAACCTTCATCTTTGGCTTGTCTCCATCTTCAAAGCATTTTCATTAAAACAACTTCCATATTTTCCAAAACAATCTTAAACTCAAATGTTATAATTTAAAAACTTAAATTTAACACTAAATGTTGGAAATTAATTTAAAACCACTAAAGTGTGCACGATAAATCTATGATTTTTTCTTCAAGTTCAATTGATGAAATTGTGATTTCTTGGTTTGTATCATTTTATCCCTTCAGTTCTAAGCCTAGAGGATAGTAAAGAAGACTCTTATGGTTGTTCACAACTTGATTTCATAAAATTTCATCAAGATTTGATGAAGAATTTTGAGCTTCAAAGGTAAGTGTTCAAAACTCATAATTTTTTTTCTAATTTTCTTAAAATGCTTGATTGTAATACCGACTTTTTATTTAAGTTGTTTGTTGTAAAAGTATTATTAAAATATTGGATAGACATTTTAGTAATTTTTTATAATGGTATTTGAGTAATTTTGTTTAAGAAATGGTAAAAAGTTAATTTTGTAGTTTTGTTTAAAAATAAAATAAAATAATATTTTAAGAAAAGAAAGAAAAGGAAAAAGGAAAAGAAAAGAAATTGATTTATTTATTTATTTTGTATTTATCTTTTAGTTAAAAAAACAAAAAAAAAACAAAGGAAAATTGATTTTTTTTAAAATAGTGTGCCAAGGAAGGGATGCGTAAAGGAATTTGAAATTGATTGGATTTTTTTATCCAATTTGTGTAATTGGATGAGGGGTTCGATGGAAGATGTAAATATTTGTTTTCCCATGAGCTGAATTAAGGAAGATGAAGATAAGAAGAAAAAAAAAAGAAACCTGAGAGAGAAAACACAGTAAAGAAAAAGAGGAAATTAAGCTTCAATTCTCAACCAATTTGGACAAAATTTGTGTCTAAATTCTGTAGAAAAGAGAGAGGAAGCTAATGGACAACTCAATTTGGAAGATTTTGGCCGAAGAAACCACTGAATTTGAAGGAAAAGTGCTCGGACTGCTAGAAAATGCGAAAAACGGACCGGAAACTTTGAAAATTAAATTTTCCGTCTACAAGCTGAGTTAAGATCTAAATTTTGGACGTAAGCTAGATTATTAGTTCATTTAAAGTTCTGTAAAAGGAATTGAGTTAATTTGGTCTGTGTAGGAAGAAAGAGAAAAGTTTTAATTCTCGAATTTAAGCTCGTCGGAAAACTGGGGAAGGAGATTCCAGAGGCGATTTCAAGTTATCCACGAGAAATTTAAAGCTAAAAATTTGAGCTAAGCAATTAGACTCATGTAGAAATTGTTTGTCATAGGTTAGAGCCTCTAATTGTTAGTAGATTGAGAGAATTGGCTCGTTGGAGTATGGTCAGTGCAGTGGCCGGAAAACTGAAAATAAAGGAAGAAAAATGAAGAAGAAGAAGAAATATTATTATTATTTTTATTAAT
>JBBPDJ010000001.1:4820810-4835029 GCA_037974625.1 Cucumis cinereus
TGCCTTCGTCTTTAAAATGGTTTTAATGATTTTTACGTGAGTAACGACCTTGGGTTAAGATTGAAAATCCGGGGCGTCACAGAGGGTGTGACATTACTCCTTAAAATTCATGAAATCTAGAGTATTTTAGTTCAATTCTCTTCCGCTAACATGTTAATTTAAGTTTTAAAAACAACATGAAAGTAAACCACATTGCTTACATGTGCATCGTCAAATACCTGATTCACGAATTGGCCACTTTTATTAAAGAGAGTTTCTTTGAATAGGTCCACACGTCCCACTTGTTCACCTTGTTTTTAGCTAACCTTAGATTGTCTCTGTAGGAATGACTTCGACCTGCTACTATGATGGAACGATTGTTTCTCTCTATTCTGCTTATTGGTCTTTGATTGCTCCTACATTAAAAAAAAAAAAAAAAAAAACTACATTACACAAATCGCAATATATTAAAGAAAGTAAAAAATGGTATATTACTATAACTTGAAATCCTATACTTAGAAAACGGTCACAAAAAAAATTTCAATCTTCTAAAGAGTTCTTAAGTCGGTTAGGCGGTTTGGCACGTGCTCACTCAGGTTTGCCACATTTCTTGAAGTGTTTATGCAAATCTGCTTGTTTTCTTAGAACGAGGTCGACATTTGACGTTTGATAAATTCATTAAGTGTTGGATCTAATAAATCAAGCACGAAATACCACTAGAAAAAATAATTAAAGGATTAGGTTTCCATATGTTTATGTCAATGTAAAAGACCAAAGTCATAAACTTATCAACAAATCGCTCTTAGCCATCTCTAGAAGTTTTGGTGGAACATTTGCATACGTAGGGCACGTTACTATAAAACAATCTTTAACAGCCACACCAATAGTATTATGAACCAAATGACATATGGAGAAATGGGCTTCTCCACCTCTGGTGGATGGAGATTGGAATTTTTACATATTTGTTGACGTATTTCTTCAACTCAATATTTCACAAGTGCTCGTGTGTCCTACGAGTGGATGGAGAGTTTCCATATGAGAAAATAATGTATAATTATTAGGTACGAATATATTGTAGTCAAAAGAAGACTACTTCCAACATAAGCCTGAGGTATCACCCATTGAAGATCCCCTGTGAGGGGATATATTTTTCTCATTGAACTCAGCCTCTGCCTTGCGTTGAATGTTTGAGGCGACATAGTATTTGTAGGAACAATTAAAACAGTATAAACTCAAAATGAAATACGTGTAAACAATCAAACTCATACATTTTTACTTTCTAAATCAAAATTAGACTTATCACATTCTAAACCTAAGAGAATCGTAAAAAAAAATTAAAAAAATAGAGGAAGATTATATAAACAAACAAAAAAAATACAAAACTCCTAAACAAAACCATGCAAGAAAATTGTAAGTTAAATCAACAAATGTTAAGGTGTTATAATTTAGTTCACCACTTTCTAAATCGAAGTTTAACCTCTATATAGCAACTTCAATCGATGAACCTCATACATTAAAAAGTAATATAATATTGTTCTACCGTCAATTGTTCTCCCGACGACGTTGTTGTCCTATATATATATATATATTATTACTTTATTTCTTTTACAGAACTAAAAAGAAAAAAAAAATCAAGTTAACAAATCATTGTAGAGCAAAGATTGTGCTTAGGGCAAAGATTTTTTACGAATCAAAATTAAAATAGATTGAAGATTCAAAATGGAGAGGAAAGGAGAGGAAGGAACAGGTAGCAGCGGTAGAAGAACAGAAGCGGCATTTGGAGGAGGATAGAGGAGGGGCGGCGTTTGGAGGATGATAGAGGAGCGACGACAATAGAGAGGAACAGCAACAACGGCAGAGAGAAACGACTGAGGGTTGTTGGAGGGAATTAGGTGCGACAAAGAGATTTTTAGGAATTAGGGCTAGAAGAGGTGTTTTTACAAAGGAACTCCTGACGCACTTAAGATAGGCATAGGACGTTTGCGCACAATTCCCGACGACTACTTAAATCGTCGGGAGTTTGTTACTTACAAACTTTTTCCTCAACGAACTCTTGACGCATATTGTACACCCTCGAGAGATATTGTTTCCCCTGACTAGCCCTCTTCTGACAGTGCTTTTTTGCATTGGAAAATTTCAATTTTCTTGTATTGTCACACTTGTGGATTTGCATTATCTAATAATCATGGAATTGTACAGTATAAAGTTTTGATGTAGTTTAGAGAGAGAGAGAGTAGATATCAGTTGGGGTTAAATTATAGTTAATTGACAACATTTGAATGGAGAAGATGACAATATAAAATAGAGGATCAGAGAGTAGGAGTCACAAACATGAAATCACGCTGCTATCTCTTAATTAATATAGTCAAATATATGGACACATATGATCAACTTAATTCAATTATTGTCATATATATATATATATATATGTGTGTGTGTGTATAGATAGTACATACCAATTTGTTGTGGTCCTATTTGTCCTCTTTCAAAATCTTAGAAAATTGGAAGTTCCCTCCACCAGAAACCACCTCAAATTACCAAACTAATCATGATTACACCATATCTGATTTGAATATGAAACTCATTAAATTGATTCACTTATCATATTTTAGATTTTATTTTAATTTAAAAAAAAAAAAACTTTACAAGGTTAAGGTGAATTTTTTTTAAAATAATATTATTTTAAAAAAATAATATAAAAAATGAAATTGTTGGAAAAATATTGTCAAAAATAGGGTACTGAAGTCGTGTATCGGGTATACGACTTTCCTAAATTGTGGACCGGGTCCACGACAAGTCTGACACGTGGCATCATGGACCCGCGTGACACTGTTGACTGCCATGTTGTCCAAAGTTGTGGACCCGTCCACGACTTCAACTCACTACAATCTTTACTTTTTTATTCAAATATTTATTTAACCTTTTGATTTTTCCGTTTTTACTCAAATTTATATTTATTGTTATTTGATTTTATTAAAATGCTTAGAAACTTAAAATTATTCAACAAATTCAATTGTTATAACTCACTTGTTCTAAATAATTATAATTACAACAATAATAATAATTAGAGAAATTATAAAAAATAATTAGCATTATTATTATATATTTATTTTGTATATGAATGAGGTTAAATTGAGTGTACCTATTTTGCTTTGCATAAGTATTAACTTTTAAGTTTAATTTAACTATTTTTTTAAAATATGAGTAATCTAGAATTAAATATTATTTATTTTATTAACTTAGTTACTATTTACTAACTCAAATTTAAATTATTTTTTCATGTAATTTTATTTACAATGAATTTATTTTCAAGTTATTTATTTATTTCAAAATGAATTATATGTTTTAAGTTGTAAAAATGTGTACAAACAAATCTTGTACAAAATTAAAAATTATATGTTTCATATTAATTATTAATGAACTATAATTTTTAATTTTACAAGTCAAAGAGACAATTATTTAATATATAAATTAAATATGGAAGAATATGTAAATATGGAAGAATTTTTAAATATGGAAGAAAAAAATATAGAAATTCAATAAGGAAGAAAGATAATATATAAATTAATTAGGGAAGAAAGAGAATGTGTAGATTAAATAAGAAAGAAAGATGAATTAATTTAAGGTTAGAGATTGTTTTTTATTTAATTACGAGGGAGTCGAGGACGGGGTCCACAACTCTAGCCATCCAATCAACCAATCCACGCACCACGTGGGACGTGACTGGACAAAAGAAAGTCGTGTACCGGGTACACGACTTCCATTAACAGTAAAATAACCCTATTTTTTACAATAGTTTGATCAACTAACTCTCTTTTGTTTTTTTTTTTTCAACCCTACCCCATTTTTGTCATTATTTTCAAAAAATTATATATTCTTGAAATTAGCCCGGTTAAGGTATTGAAACGTTTTTTTTTCCAAGTTACTAGTGGGTAAAAAAAAGTATGGGAGGAAATTTAATTTCTAAAAGCAGTGACTTATACTTTTGACTTTTAACTTTCCGTTTCTTTAGAATCGACTTTGGACTTTCAAAATACTCTTCAACTTCCAAAAATAAGTTTTAAGAACATATGTATTTTGTTTGAAAACATGTTTCTAAACTTTTATAAATTTTAAAATACTCTTCAACTTCTAATTAAGCAAGGGCTTGATCATGTAAAACCACCTAAATAGGAAAGTCCGTCTAATTCTATAATGAACAATTGGTTTATAGTCTAACCACTAAACTAAGTCCCTCTCGGGTCAGTAAGAGAGTGAAGTCCTTTGTTCAATTCTCAAAGTCAACACTTAAGTGAACAACCTCTCTACTATCCCTAGAAGCGGGTATGAGGGAATTTTGTCTTGCACCCTATGTCCCTAGCTATTTACCCGGTCTTACCCCCGAAATGGGAGGTCTATTGAATCAGCACTGTTGAGCTGCCCTCACCTATACATATCTAAGGACAATCCAGAATAAACATGAGTTCATAGTTATCACATGATTAAGATCGAATTACCTAGGTCATCGAAATCGAAATAGTTAGTTTTAAATAGTAAACGGTGTTATAATGTAAGAGTGACTATCTCATGTTTCGGTCTTATACAAACTCTTTGCATAGGATGCCCCCACTCACACGTCTACACATGAACGATTTAGGATCATATCGTCTGTACTAAATACAAAGTGGGTCGCATCCGTAATGTCTCCAAAATAAGATGTCCAACTTCATTCTTATACTATAGACCATTTAGACTATCAACTTGAACTTGATCCACTTTGATGTGACTACATAAAGTTCAAGCATTCATACTATAGTCAATGAACCTTAGTTTATGGATTCGGAGTTTATAACGACCAAATCACTTATTCATTAACAAAGTATTGAACAATATTTCACTAACTTTATTGTATAATAAAATAGTTTAACATTCACAAATCGCAAGTTTTAAAACATAGAACCCATCCCTTCAATCTCAAACGTGCATTAGTCAGAGAAAGGAATGGAATCAAAAAGAAAAACTTGCTCATAATTAAATCTAACTTTAATGGAGAGAAAAGAATGTAATGTCAAAACTCCAAATTCACCTCCAGAACAACTAAAACCACTATTTTCCTTTTAATAAGAATCCAATAAAAATGTTTTTCTGATTTTAAATAAAAAAACATTCCAATCTAAATTAAATAAAAAAAAATGTTTCATATCTAAAATACAAATAAACACTTTCAATTTATATTAAATATGAAAATACATTTAGAAAGTTTATCTAATTGACTGCTCATTCCGGCATTGCTTAAATAAGTTAACATTGAGAGTTGCTAATTTAGCTATGCACAAGGAAAAAAAAGTTTAATAGAATACTTACTCATCTATTTTGGGTAGTTGAGTGAATCTATTTACAAGTTTGTCCTCTAACACATGTCCACAGTTGCATGTAACGACAAAGGTGTCAAGAACGTTTCCAGCGCTTGAGGTTGTAGGGTAGCAATCTGACCTCAATCCATCTACTTTTCAATTAGTATATATTTTTTCTGGTTAGGTTGGTTACCGCAACCCTGAGAAACTGACAGTTTTCTTTTGGGACACGCACTTTCCTATGCCCTTTACAGGTATTTTTGGGCTTAGCCTCTCTATGGACTTTGGGCCTTGCAATGGATAATTATCAACGATCTAGAACTTAGATCATAACGTGCAAAGAATGGTTTGGGAGAGTAGAAAGCTAACTCTCACTACCTAATAGAGAGTAGAAAGCTAAAGAGAGTATTTTAATGACCATAACCTTTTATTATAAATTAATCTTAGGGTTCTAATAATCCCTTGAAAATTGGTGGTTTTTGATCATCAATCACACTTCTATATGGAAAAATTATAGATCTAAAATTAAGATTATATAATATGTTAAATAAAAAAGATATTTAAAACATATATCTTTTGGTTCCTAACACATTTGTAGGTCAGTTTCAACAATGCTTGCTTTGACAATTAATTATTAAGTTAATTCATGGTTTAGTTGTTATCGATCCAGATACAATAAGTTGGATAAATGTATTATATAATTCATAGCTTATATTAGCAATAAATAATTTACGTAACTAAAAAAATAAGGACTTTTTTTACGACTTACAAATTAATAATAAAATAACTATTATTAATGTGCATAACTGCCGACAATAATGTTTAATAATAATTAACAATCTATATCATAATATATCAAACGGCTGAAATCTTTAAAAAAAAAAAAAAAAAAAAAAAACTTTTTTGGACTTATATACCCCTCAAAATTCAAACTAATTACCAAATGATTCCTTGAATTCAAAGTTTTATTACTCCTTTAATTCCATTAAAGAGTCTTACAAAATGTAACCATATAATCTCATATTTATAATAATAATGAAATTTTAAGGAATTTTGTAACCTTCCATATTCCTACTTATAACTATATAAATAGCTATCATCTACCTTCTTTTCCCACAAACACAAAGACCGTTTGGATTGCGAGAATTGAGATGGAACTAAGGGTTGGAATGGGTAAGAGATAATAATACCCTTGTTTGGTGCAAGATTTTGTAGCTTAGGCACTATTCTCGTGTATCATTTATGCCCATCAAATATACACATATAAAATTATGGACACCATTTTTTTTCTCTTTCAATAGATTTATTTATCTTTTATTTTTATATATGTTTACATGTGGTTTATAAAATTAATACATCAAATTTATCCTATCAAATTACTCATTTTACAAATACTTGTAATCAATAATTTAATTAATATTATTATTTGATTGTTAAATAATTATTTTCTCTCAAAATTTGGAATTAGGTTTGTTGTTTATTAATCAATATATTAAAATCATATAGAGTTTTCATTATTAATTTTACAAATGAAATGCATCCTTGATTCTCAGCAATTTTATTCTCATCCCAATTTCCTCAATTTCCGTATCACTTCTTTCTTTCTTAGTTTGTTTCATTTGTTCTCTCAAGTTATTTTTCTTTCATGTTTCCACTATTTGTTTGAATAAATGTAAAGTTGTGTTATGTCCTTACGAGAGAGAAGAAGACACTCCAATAAAATGCTCTCAAATATTGGTATAAGTTATTTATATTACATGTTTTAAGTTGTTTTATAATTAAAAAAAAAAATTGTTAGAATTTTTCCTTTTTCCTTGCATCTTAAAATTCCTTTATTCCAATTTTCAATCTAATAACATGAAAATACCTTGAATGTGAGAAGTTTTGAATACTTATTTTACATTAATTTTAATTAATAATAGAATTACAAAAGTGACATAAATCACATAAATCTCAAACGTCCTCGTTTTTTCATAGTTTTAAATATATGTCTATATTTATACTATATTTAAAAGCAATAATGGAGAAAAAACATTTTTAGACAAATATGCTTCATTGCTTCCCACCCTAATTTCAACTTTTACAAAAAAAAATGTCATTAACAAAATTCAAAACAATTAAAGAAAACAACACAAGAGTTCCACGTTAACAAACATTCTATTTAGTGGTCACTATTTTTCATATTTCTAAATTTCTAAATATGATTTCATTTCTATTTTAATCATTAGTTAAGTTGAAAAGAATGTGAAGAACTAGGTAAATAATAGGCTTAAATTACATATTTATTTTTTAGAATTAATTTTAAGATTCGAGCTTAAATTCCATATATAATTCTTCAAAATAATTTTAAAACTTAATGATTCACTTAAACAACCATTTAGCTTTCTCCTTTTAATTTGTTTTTCTGTTTTCTATTTATACGTCTATTAGTTTCAATCTTCTTCACTTAAATTTTAGAATTAGTAGATTGCATTGCGTATTGGTTTAGTACAATAAGTTGTAGGGTTTCAAAAAGTTGTGTTGCTTGAAATTTGATATAGTTACATTTTAAAGAATGATTTGATTTAAAACACCAATCACAAGCAAACACATATGTTTTCGATAATCGTGTGAAGTAGATGTATAATATTTTATGATGTCTTAAACATATTGGATAAAAATTATTGACAAACAACAGTGCTATTGCTATCATAAACATATATACTAGATCATTAATGATTAGTAAATCCCTTTATATAGTACTAAAAAATCACTCTAAATGGATTAAAATGAACTCATCCAATAATTAAGATACATCAAGAGTCGATTACTAACATTTCACTTATAATGTTATTTTAAATACATAACGATTGTAACGTTATACTCAAAATTTTAAATTTCAAAAGTAATTACTAAATTAGTTACATCAAAATACTCATCAAATATTAAAATTTACCAACTTAATAATCTCATTAAATGCAAATAACTAATATATTTATTTATATCAATAACATATAATCCAAATTATTAAAAAAACACATATTTCACAACAAAAAAAATAATAATAATAATGTACACGTGCAACGTAAAAGCACTAGTAATTTGAAAAGGGAATTTCATAACATGAGTAACTTTTGCAGAATAAAATGAGAGAGAATTTGAGAATTATGTTAACTTAGACTAACATAATTCAATTAAAAGCAACGAATATATAAACACCACTTATAATAAGTGGGCAATATTATGATGTATGGCCAAATATATGATTAGTGGGATAAATTTAAGTTAATGACGATATGATCACAAAAAAAAAAAAAAAAAAAAAAAGGTAAAAAAATTGTCCTAATAAAAATTACAAAAGTTAAATAATAACAATTACTAAAATTATTTTAAATGACAAAACTTTTGAAAAATATTTACAAATTAAATATAGAAAAATATCACAGTTTATTTGCAATAGACTATGATAGACCATTATCTATGTCTATCATAATATAGATAGACACATATAGTAATCTGTTTTGGTCTATCGTTGCCCATTGTAGATAGAGTGTGATATTTTGATATATTTTGTAAATATTTATGTTCGTTTTGCTATATTTGAAAATAACCCAAAAAATTATGAAATATGCTAAATAATTATAATTATAGTATGAATTTTTTCAACATTCTAAAATAAATCATATACCAATATATAAATTAAAATTATTGTAAATGACAAAACTGTTAAAAATATTTATGAAATATTACAAAGTTTCAGATTCTATCAATGATAGACACTTATAGTTATTGATAAAATCTGAAATTTTGCTATGTTTTATAAAAAAAAATTGTTTATTATGCTATATTTGAAAATGCCTCATATATAAAAATATTATCAATAATTACAAATTTAATTTCTAAAAAAACACTAGAGAGAAGTAATTAATAATAATCAATCCTTGAATACAAACTATAATAGAGGTTACATGAATTAGTAAAACAAAAGTTAATTAAGCTAAATTGTAAGTAGAAAGTTCAAAACTAATGTTGCTTTACAAATTATTGACCTAGGGTACATTTAAAAGAATAAACAAGAATTAGCAAAAATAGAGTAGTTTTGGTTTGAAGCAAAGTTGTGTACTCGATACACGACTACCCTTATTCCAGTCACAAGTTATGTGGCCAGCCATGTTAGCATGCGCATAAGTTTGGTCAAATGTTAAGACTAATGTCGTGAACCAACTTCAGTGTTTTTTTTTTTTTATAATTTTTTTAGTTTATTAAATTTTTAAAATAAATTTTAATTATTTATTTAATAATTAATGATATATATTTTAGTTAGTAATTTCAAAATGAAAATCAAATTACTTAAATAACATTATTTATAAAAATGAAAATATCAAAATATTAAAAACATATTTTTAAAGAAAAAAATGAAAATTGAAATCCGTAAAGGAAAGAAATTAATTAAAAGAATTAAAACTAGAGACTAAAATTTAATATTAACGGTAGAAATATATCTTTCTAGAAAATCTCAAAATAAAATATATTACTATAAGTGAGATTTTAAAAATGTAATGAAAATCTTCAAAGCAAAGAAATTAATTAAAAGAATTGAAATTAGAAACTAAATTTTAATAAGGAAATAATTAAATAGGAATTGAAATGGTGAGGTGAATGTTAATAAGAAACCCTATTTTTAGGATTGAAAATTGAAGATTGGGATTGGAGATGTCTAATTTTCCATGGGTACGAGCAGGACCGGGAATAACATTTTCGACCTTGCTCCGTGGACATCTCTAATTGAGAGATTAAATAATTAATATAAATAAAACTATATACATATTAAAAAATGAAAGAGGAAAAAGTAAATTATTTCAAAAGGTTGAATCATACATTTAAAACTAAATTAAGAGAACACGCCCAGTGGGATTCGAACCCACAATCGCCTGATTAGAAGTCAGACGCCTTATCCAGTATAAATCTACGAGACATTTGGAACAAGAAAGGAAGTAAGTTGATGGTGATGACTTGTAAATAGAAATACTATTTGCTATTAATATTTTAAATAACAAATTAATTACAAAGCGGGGATAGCTCAGTTGGGAGAGCGTCAGACTGAAGATCTGAAGGTCGCGTGTTCGATCCACGCTCACCGCATTTTTTAGACTATAAAAAATACTCTCAATTATATCAAATAAATTAATATATATACCATATTAAGCTCATAATTTACTTGCAATCCTACCTATGTACACCCTTATAAAAAAATATATAGAATGTTTATTTTGTGGTAAAATAATGAGAACAAAATGAACACAAATATGAAAAAGAAATAGATATATTTTCAATATAACAAAATGATCTAAAATGAATACAATTATAACAAATTTTCATCACTATCATCGATAGAATTTGAATTTGTTATATTTTGTAAATATCTTCAACAATTTTGCTATATACAATAATTTCCCACTTATTATTATAATATTTATACTATGTTTACTAATTTATGATTATTTTTTATTTTATAATTTTCTACCCTTAACATTCATACACAAACCTTACATATACATCAATTCCAAAGTTCTAACAAATAATAAATAAAAAGTAAATATGATGGATAATAATTTTAGAAACAATAATAAAGTATATGAAATATTTCAAATACACTAAAGTCTATCAACAATATAAACTCTTACAATCTATTAACGATAGACTAATATTTACATAGTATCGGTAATAGACGGGTGTGGTTCCTAGAATTTTGCAACTGTAAAGAATACATAAGAATTTATATTTCATTTTTTATAATAACAAATATGGATACAATATCTCAAAGTTCGATGACTTGACAAAAAGGCGCTAACACTTTCGCCAAAACTCCACTCTCAGAAAACTTATAACACAACTAAAAAAGAAAAAGAAAAAGAAAAAAAAAAAAAAAAGAAAAGAAAAGATTGGAAAAACAAAGAACTCTCCAGTTTCTTTCAATCACCACATAATCTTATTCCCATATTTTCATCTCGTCCCCCACTTATTATTTCAATTATCCATCCTAATAATGCATCGAATCGACTCCCCTTTCAGCATGTAATCAAACGCCTTGTTGATCTCAGAAAATGGCACTGTATGTGTAATGAACTTCTCCAATTCCAGCTCCTTCAACAACAACAACAACAAAACAAACCCACCTCAGAAATCACACCTTTTATCAAATTACCTTCAATGGTGATTGCAAATTCTTTTAAAACAGTTTCTTTTACCTTGTTCAAGTACTTCTCGACCACCCCCGGGATGTCAGTTCGGGGTTTGTAGTTGCCGAAGAATGTACCCTTTAGAGTTCTTTCGTTAAGGAGATTCATAGGATGAGTTTTGAATGCATCGTCTTTGTTTGGGACTCCCACAAGAACAGCAACACCCCACCCCTGTTTTTTCCAATAACAGAAGAAAACTAGTGTTAAATGAGGGAAATGGTTTTTTGGTTACGGAGTTTAGGATATGTTTGGAATGACTTATTTACATCGTGAACGCATTCAAATGCTGCAATCATTGCTTGGACGCTTCCAGTACACTCCACGCTTCGGTCAACTCCTCCGTTCGTCATCTCAGCAATCACCTCTTGAACTGGCTTGTTGTGATCCTTTGGATTCACAAATTCATTGCAACCAAATTTCTTTGCTGTTCAAGGAGATCGTCATCACAAACAAATCAATAAATAGGCCATCTAGAACAACAAAGTTCTCATTAGTTATTATGTTTATTGGATTCTACCTTCTTCAAATCGAGCCGGGTTTAGATCAACACCAATGATCCTAGATGCCCCAGCAATTCTTGCTCCTTCAGCAGCCTTAGATTAAAAAACAGAGAAAATCTCAACAACTTCAGATATTACGAAAATTTTAATTAGAAAATGAATGAAATGGTAAGAACTTACAGCAAGTCCAACAGCTCCAAGTCCAAAGATCGCAACAGATTGACCCTTTTTAGGCTTTGCAACATTCAAAGTGGCACCAAGGCCTTGATTCACAAGCACAAACAAAATTAATTACATTAAACAACAGAATCAAACAAAGGTAGCCTTGTGATAATCTGTATTATATTGAAGAGAAATGTGGAAAACCTGTGGAAATGCCGCAGCTAAGAACACAAACTTTGTCAAGAGGGGCAGCAGGGTTGATCTTAGCCAAGCAACCAACATGAACAACAGTGTATTCACTAAAAGTGGAGGTTCCAACAAAATGATGAATTGGTTGTCCATTTTTGGAGAATCTAGTTTTGTCATCATTGATCATAACTCCACGATCAGTATTGATTCGAAGAAGATCACACATATTGCTTTCTTCAGATTGACAATGACGACAATCCCCACATTCACCAGTGAAGACAGGAAGAACATGATCTCCTGGTTGAAGATCTTTCACTCCTTCTCCAACACTCTCAACAATTCTATTCAAAATCACCGAAGCCCCAAAATCAATAATAACAATTTAAAAAAAAAAAAAAGAAAAAAAAAGAAAAGGAGTAGTTGATCCAGAACTTACCCTCCAGCCTCATGTCCAAAAATACGAGGAAACAATGGGGTTTGTCCCTAAAACACAAAACCAAAAGACCAAAAATGAAAAACCCTGAACCCCATTTGAAAAACCAAGAAAGTGGGATTTGATTATAAAGGATTGTGAAATCAAACACACCTTGGCTTCCCAGAAATAAACATCGGTGTGACAGAGAGAAGTGAAAAGGATCTTCAATCGGACTTCATCAGCTTGCGGTGGTGCGACTTCAATTAGTTCGATGACAAGTGGCTTTCCGGCCTCCCAAGCCACAGCAGCTACAACAGAAAAAAAGATAAAAAAAATCAAATATAAATGAAAGAAAAGGAATGAGAAATTTGATGGTTACCTTTGCATTTGATGACCTGACCGGCAGTGGTGGACATTGTGGTTGGTAATGGTGAAAGGGATTTGAAGAGAAAGAAACAAAATTTGATTTGGGTTAGAAAGGATGATGAGAAATGAAGAAGCGAGTGAGAGTATTTATAGTTGAAATGATTTGAATTTTGGGAATGAAGTAAGCGTGGTTTTCGGCGACTAATACCATTTCCGGTTATACTATTTGCCTGGTTTTCTAGGTGCGCCGAGGGTGCTTTGATGTGACACACTGACACGTGGCGTTTTGAAAAAGGAACTATGAACCAATCCAAATCAATAAAACCGAAACCAACTTGGTCGCCACTATTCATTTTTAATTACCAAAATGGCAAAATGAAATGTTTCTACTTCAAAATTCTTTTGGCCAACAAGTGTTTGTTTTTAAAAGATGACATTTCTTAAATTAAACGATTAAAAATATAATCCAAATATATCATTAATACAAAATTGGTTTTTTAGGATAAATAGTTGGTTGCTATAATTTTATGTTATGTTCTTTGTAATAAGTTATAAAAATATGTGTTTAAACTATAAATTATTTTAGTTTGATCACTAAATAGTAAATATTTTTTCGAAGTGAGTCGATGGGTCAAGGCCAAATACTTACCCATATTTTTTACCCAAAACATTAATCATTTTAGATTTATTTAGTAAAAATTTAGGCTCGTTTGGTAATCATTCCAATTTGTTGTCTTTTTTTTTTTTGGTTTTTTAAATTCAGTTTTAAATTTTTTGTTTATTAAGAATAAAAACCATATATGTTTGATAACTTATTTTGTTTTCCGTTTTTGAAAAGCTAAATGAATTTTTGGAAAGTTTCTTTTCTTTTTCTTTTTTTTCTTTTCAATTTTCCTTCCTAATTTTAAAACAAGTTTCTTGTTTAAAAAACTGTTTAAAAAATTGAAAAGTTAATTAGTGACCAAACACGCCTATGTTTTAAAAATAAATTTAATATATATATATATATATATATATATATATATATATGTATATATATATATCACAAGCGAGAAAA
>JBBPDJ010000001.1:4847269-4863047 GCA_037974625.1 Cucumis cinereus
ATTTATAGATCTTCAAAAGTATTCCTAATGTTATAAGGAATCTATAAATAGCCAATTTCCTTTTTGTAAAGATAATAAGAAATTCCTATTTATAGATTTTCAATAAATATTTCCTATTTTAATAAAGAATCTAAAAATAGCTATTTTAACTTTTTGAAAAGAAATATTATTTTTGCCAAATAATACTAACAGATTCGAATTTTGCTACTGATCTTGACAAAAGACTTTCACTCACAGGGTATGTTTTTTATGTTGTATGGCAATGTTATTAGTTGGAGATCAACTCTTCAAACAGTTGTTGCTTTGTCCTCTACAGAAGACGAGTACATGGCTTTAGTTGATGTTGTGAAAGAATCTATTTGGCTCAAGGGTCTGATCTCTGAAATATCCCATGTGTCTGCTTCGGTCACGTTGTTTTGTGACAGTTAAAATCGATTAGCATCTTAAAGAATCCTACTTTTCATAATAGAACCAAACACATAGATGTAAGGTTCCACTATGTTAGAGAAGTTGTACAAGATTGCAAGGTGAATCTGCTTAGGGTGAATACTTCTCATAATCCGACAGATATATTGACTAAGGTTGTTGCCAAGGATAGTTATTATTATCTATGTACCTTCTTAGCTTAGAGATCGCTAGGTAATTGAATAATTTATATGAACTTTTTTCTGAGCTGTCTCTAAGATCAGAGTTTGCTGGAGTTTTTTCTTCACAAATTATGTTTTGAATTTGGTTGAATCAAAGTTCTGCTTTTAGGGTGGGTCGTTTCGTCAAGAGGCTTCACTTTTCGGCTCAACCTTTTAGGCCCATCTGTTTTTCATCCAGAGCTGATGATTGTCAGGTGACAGTTTGTAGTGACTCTTATCAAAATATTCTAACGGCCAAGAAGAATAAAGATGATGTGAACCATCCGAAGCTCATCCATCCTTTATATATGGCTTCTTCTATCTTCATTTCTGTGTAATTTGTATTCTGATAAGTTTCGAGATTCTGTTAAATATGAATGGCTCTCTGATTCAAAGTGGATGTAGACAACATATCAAACCACTCTAATCTTTGTCTTCTTTCTCCCTCCCTTTCATCTTTTATCTTGATACTGCGTCAGTGTTTATCTTTGATTTTTCATCAATTATTATTCAACCAATTTTGGTAAAAATTAACTTTTGACTAACTAAATTTAAGATTTGTTGAAAGTAAAGTGCCTAAATTAGATAATTGAAAATCTAAAGACTAAAATTGAACAAACTTCAAAAAACAGAAACCAAAATAATGTCAATTATGTAAATTAATAAAATCTGAATGTTTAAAGCTTCCCTTTCTATGTGTCTTTTTGGGAATTAAATTAGTGTTAGATATCATTATTTTTTTACATGCGTGACTGTTTGGGCCAATTTACATGCACCTCACTAATCTCAAGAGATAACCCACTTGACTCTACAACATTTGAATGTTAGAGATACTCGTAAGAAATATTTCATAGGTTGGAATTATTATAACTCTCTAACATTGTTCTTATATATCATTGGCCTGAAAAGTATATATTTTAATCAACCCTTCAGTTTCAATTACTTTACATGATGATATTAATTCTCTCATGTCAATACAACTACGACTCAATATATGAAATCAAGCACAATTATAAACATATAATAATGCAAAGCCAATCAATCAAACAAAAACATAAAGGCTTTGACCAACTACTTGTCCCGTAAATCAACATGTATATGCATACTACTCCAAATAGTTTCGAAACAACTTCATCACACAATGCGAAACGAATCTGCAATCCTTTTCAAGTCTTTGTAATGTCTCTTCCATTGAAGACCTATAAGAACACAGAGAAAAAAGCTCTTCTTTAGTTCTAATGGAAAACAATTGATTTCTTATATGATTTTAACCCATATCATATAAACAAGGCGTTCTTCGTAGGCTCTTACCATTTGCTGTTACATTGAATAGGTAGAGACGATTTCCTGCCGCTGTCGCTGTGATTATAACATGAGGAGGCTCCAATTCAAACTGATAATATGTTCTTCCAGAATGCTCCGCCACGCTCATGCTGATCACCTTTCCTTCTACGTTTTCTCCGATCACTTCCGGCCCGAATGCATTGATTACTTTCTCTGGAGGTCCAACCATTTCAATGGTTGCGTCCTCGCCGATAACTTCACAGAACAATGACAAAGTCAGAACTCAGAAGAGTGAGTGTGGCAGTATAGTTTCTTTGAAATGGAAAGCTGAACAAGAAGCATAAAGTTTCAGGGAAATGCACCATCAGAAAATCGACGAACAGGGGCCACAATTACAAACAGTCGACCTTCCTTCAAGCTTCCGAACCTAAGATCAATCTCTGTCCCACCTAGATCAGCAATTGACACTGGAACCTGCAACACAAAAGCACATTGTCTCATGTCTTTCTTTAATCCAAATGAACATGAAATTAACTTGCATGAAGTTGTCTAATTAGAACGACAATTTTCAGTTCCAGGCAGAGACATAAAATGGAAATAGATATCATTTGATCTTTCTTTACCATGTTTATATATACAGGCATCACTCTACTCCTCTAATCAACAAGGATGTGTGCCAACACAAATTCCAAAAGATAATTGGTGGTTTTCTTTAAACTGTCAAGAAACTCGTTCAATGTTAAATTTTAAGTAGATGGCCACCAATTAAGTCATCATTCGGCGTGGAGACTCAAAACCACTCGAAGCACCAGCCTAACAATCCAGGTTAATATCTTATTAGTTTGAGTGGTTGATCAAGTGTCATTAGTTTATCTAATCTGATGAAGAAACTGTTCGAGGTAGAAGCCATTTGTTTCTTTTGTACCTCTTAATCATCTTCTTTAGTAATGCTAAAACTTAAAAGAGGAATATCAAGCAGCATTTACCTCTTCCCAGTCTTGTGGAACTGAAAAGGCATAGGGAATAATAGGACTCCATCCCACTCCATGCCCACCGGACTTCTCATCGGGTCTACGATATGTCCTCCAACCTGTCTGAGCAGGCAACAAACAAGAAACCAGATATGCTAAGCTTGAGATGAAAGGGAAAGCAGTTCAAAGCATTCAATGGTCAAAATGAAATTTGCTGGATATTTTTTTATTCAAGAACTTAAATAATTTTGTACGTTTAGCACAAGAGATTCCTGCGCTAGCAAAACACAAAGGCCAAGTTGAAATAGAAAAGATGACATGATCAGCCCTGTTTGTTTTCTCACTGCAGAGATTCAGCTATAACCCAAGAAAGAAAAGGTTATATTAACCAACTCTAGTCCTCGTATGATATTGTTTTTAACATCTACTCCTTGTCGTTTCATTTATTTCATTTTAACCCCTGCATTTTTGTGAATATATTGATTCAGTCTTCAATGTTAAGAATTCAATTAATAGCAACGAAAGGTATACATGACATCTGTATTCTTTTATGTACAAATTTTTTAAAGGTTAAGCCACACATTGTCTTTGAAGTTCTAATTTTGTGTCAAATAAGTCACTGAACATTAAAATAAGTCCCTAGACTTTCATTTATGTATCTAATACGTCCATCACCTTTCAATTTTATGTAAAAAAATTGATGAATATACTAAAGACCTCAAATATGAAGGTTTAAGAAACCTGTTAATAACGATAATATCCTTTCAAAGACATGAAAGTTCATAAACCATGCTCATAACTTAACCATATTGAAAGACTATAAATCGTTCCAAACTTAAAACTACATGAACTAAATTGATAGAGTTAAGAGAAGAATGGACAAAATTGTTTGAGAACCCACAAATTACAGCAACCAGAAGATTGATAAATGTAAAGTAGAAATGGAAATGAGAAAAACCAACCCTGTTCATCTGGTTCCGACAACCCAGGAATCCTGCCAGCAAGAAGGCCTTGCTTAACCGCAGCCAAACACTGGTTTTGCAACCCCAAAGCCGCGGAAGAAAGCAAAGAAACACTGGAAACAAAAACCCATCTCCGATTCAAAGCGGGAGAGGAGTTGGGGTTTTGGTTGTGGGCACTGTGGACGGCGGAAACCCGTTTTGGGAGAAAATGGTGAGGATGGAGAAGGGGAGAAGGAAGGTTTTGTTGGTGACAGATGGAGGAGAATGGGTTAGCGATAAACAATGTGGTTCCCATTCGAGACCAGAAACGATGATTTCTGGAGACGAATTGGAGAATGGAGAATGGAGAATGGAGATGGAAGAAGAAGGGTGTAGAAACTGAAAGGGGGATTTGGTTGTTTTTGAATTTTATGTGGATGTGAAGGGAGTAGTGGACATTAGAGGCTACTAACATTTTGGTTTGCATCTCTTTACACTTCACCACCATTCGACTAGAAAACAAAAACATATGTGATTTGGGTTTTTTCTTTCATGTTTTAAGTTTTAAAAAATGAACCTAGTTTAACCAAAATGAGCTTAGTTTAACTCATTGTTGGGGTCGAAAGATACGAGACTCCCGTTAAGAGAATAATCAAATATGCAAAATATGGGTTAGAGAACCCTCAATCTCAACCAACAAAGTTATTTATAACCAAAACTTAAGAAAACTAGTAAAAACCTAGTATATAATAAGTTCGGGTCAAACACAAGAGAATCTATGTTAAGGAACACAAATCTTGAATAAAAAATGCAAGAATTCTGATGTATAATGGAGAGTTTTGTGGTGACAATGCAAAAAAGTTAAAAAAAAAAAAAACAAGCAAATGTTTTTTGTGGATTTGAAAGAGATATTAGGACAGAAAATGTAAAAGAATTCTCTAAATCAATTTAAACTGGGAATGGATTTTCTAGCATTCTTTTTATCCCATAACAAATAAATTCATTCAATCAATTTCAATGCACAACTTATTAGTTCAAGAAAACTAATTATCATTGATTAATGAACAAGAATCAAATCTAATTCATACTAAACTAGAAAAAAAATATTTTCATCTTAGTTGTTTCCATGAATTCTTTTATGTTCGCATTAAGCTTCTAGGTTTCCATGTACATTCAAAAGCAAGAAAAACCTCTATCTTGAGAATGATTGATTAATTGAATTCAAATTGAAAATTAAAGAAAAGATCAAAAGGAAAAGATGTTTGAGATCAAATCAAGATTTGTCAATCAATCTTGCTTCAAAGATCATGTTTAGCGTCATTAAAGATTAAACTAAATTCATGCTTTCATGAAACATCAATTCAATCAAACAAGAATCCATACAAAAACAAGATTGGAATTCAATTAAAAATTGAAATTAGATAGCATATTAGATATGATTCTCAAGAAAGAAATACTTGAATTTCCAAAGAAAGTACCTTAGTTCTTTATTGTTCCCAAAGTAGCTTCAAAAAGAAATTCAAACAAATGAGACATTTCTTGATGGAAGTGAGAGAGAATTTTTATTGATATTGGAGAGAAATTACAAGAGAAGAACTCTAACTAATGGTATTTTTCAAAAATGAGGTGAAGTGTTATTGGTATATTGTTAAAAATACAAAGAAAATGCTTAAATAGCCATTTTGAGTTGGCTAGGGGGAAGGGGGCGCGTCGCACACGAATTGACAAATGCCTAAAGTTCGTAACATTGCGACGCCCCATCAGCTGCCATTGGCGTCGCAACTCTAAAATGGGAAGGTAGGATTTGTAATCCCCAAACTGACCAACTATTTACATCATGTGGACCCTCTCTTGGAAATTCCACAAACTGACCAGCTATCTGAATCATTTGAAGCATCATTGGCTTCATCTCAGACCGTGCTCTTGTGAAGGTAGAATTTGTAATTTCAGAAGCAAACTCGTAGAGACTTGGAGAGGCATAGTCTATGATAGGCCTATTGATGTCATGAGCAATCAATATAGGATGCTCAAGTTCTTTGCTCTCTCCATTGGCGTTGTGCGCTGGCACTGGATTGTTTGCCATCACTAGATTATTTGAATTCAGGTTGTTGTTATTCTGATATCCCATGCGGTCAAACTGATCTATTAATCTTCTCAACCTCTGATCATGGTTCCTTTCTTTCTCTGTCAAAAAGTACGTTCAATTTCAGGGTCAAATACAAGATCTTGCATTGAACCTTCACTCATATATTATTTGGAATGCTCTCCGGCTAAGCTCCAATACACCTTCAATTAAACCTACAAAAGAACAATAAAACTCATTTGATAAATAAAAACAAAATTTCCACCAACGGTACCAAAAACTTATTGTGTTGAGTGTGTGGATTATTATGCTTATATGCTATGCCTTACAAGTTTTCCTAACCTAGTCCAAGTGTAAACTAAATTAGGTACCTGGTAAGTCCAAGGTCGAAGACAAATTTGTTTAATTTAACTAGTGAATTACTTGTTATTCTTTCGTACAAAGAAGTTAACAAATAAAGAGTCGAGTTAATTTATGTGCTAATGTAATATAATCTAATCTAATCTAGTCTACCTAGTTGGTATGTGATGGACAACGGAGGATGAAAATGTGATGGTTAGCCTTAAAGCAATGCAGGTGTTTGTATTATAGAAATTATGCAATGAATGGGGTTAAGAAGTTCTTCTCTAATCTTTTTTACAAGCATGGATTGTATTCGTGCACTCAACACTATTTAAGACAAGTAACCTTTCGGTGCCTTGATGCCACAAATATTTTATTATGGATAGGTTTATGTTTATTTCTAAGTTACTCCATATCTTTGCTTATCGTGGTCTAAGTTACTTACTCTTTCGAGCAGTTGACTACCTTTACTTAAAAGTACTTTTTGGATGCGTTCAAGTTTATTACGTGGTAAGGGTAAGACAAAATGAATACATTACCATGCTTATTTCCATATTATTTTCTAACTTCCTAATCCATTAGTGAATTTAGCTACTCATAGTAAACATGGAAACCAAAGACATGAATGTGATGAAACATTGAGTACTCATATTGATAATACAATTTTTTTATAATGATTGAACTACCAAATACAAATACTAGAAATGCAGAAAATAAACACAACACAAAATGAATGGAACTTTGATTCACAATTTCTTGCTTCCTAGAGTGGATGACTTCTGCAGAACTTTTCGACTATAGAGTGAATGGATAATGGAGATGGAAAGTAAACATGGGCAGAATTTTGGTCTCTGATTTATTAGGACTGCTCTAAGATGTAGTATGTATATATTTTCATGTTTTCTTGAATGAAATATTTATAGCATTCCGACACTCGCCGCCCACTAAGCATGTCTCGTGTCTTTCGACGAAAATTTCTATGTTAAGTGGGTCTCAAACACTTTTTGGAAGTCTTGTATCGCATTGCTTCTTCGGCGTAGACTCTGCTGCGCAATAGATTGTTTGTCATTCTCAACTCCTCTTAAAAGTGTCTTTATGCTTCAAGTGATGTCTTTCTTTATCAATTCTTCTTAGCATTTCTTCTGATTAGGCGTTGATAATTCTTCAATTAATTTGATCCATCTTTTGTAAAAATTATGTGATGAACAGCACCAACAGATCACAGTTTTCAAATAACACCACATTATAAACATTGAACGCATTGCAAGCACAAAGTATAATTTCTAAGTGTATTTGATGTGTTTACCATGTGTTTCTCTTAATTATCTTAAATAAAGGTCATAATAACACATATTTCTATCAGTTATCATGGCCTATTTTAAATTCTCTTAATATACATATTACAAGATAAAATCTATCAGCATGCACACTATAGGTTTTGGTTGCCTTTTTTGCTTCAAATTATGAAGGTGACTACATGTTATTAAAGACAAAATGTTAGTTGAACTTTAAACACAAATTTAAAACAAATAAAGTATCAAATAAGTATACAAACATCTATCATCATCTATTAATTATAGAAATAGAATTATTGATAAACTTCTTTCACTTTGATTTATCCATGATATAGGGTGATAGAAGTCTATCACTAAGGGGGTGTTTGGCACAACAACATGAGATGAGTTGAGTTGGTATAATATACCAACTCAATGTTTGGTGTACCAACTTACATGTTGGTGGCGTTGAGTTGGAATATTACACCAACTCACCCCAACTCTCCCTTCTCTCCAATGTTTCCAATGGGTTCACCCATCAACCACCATTGACCATTACTATTGCTACCACTACTAGAAAAAGAGGTTTTCTTGACGTTTGTTTTTTTTTTTCATTCTTGATGTTTTTTGGTCAAAACGTCAACGAAGTGGTGATGTTAAAGAAAAAAACGTCAAGAATTTTGATGAAAAGGTGAAAGTGGACAAATTTTTGGAAACTTTTCACACTTTCACATTCCTTGACAGTTTTAAATTGTTAAGTGATATATAGATATTCCCGACGATTTAAAAAAGTCAAGAGTAGTTATAAAAATATAAAATTTTCCCAAATCTGATTTTCAACTTTATTTGACAGTTGTAATCCATCAAGAATTTTTTCCCCTTTCATTTTAGTTTTCTCCCACATTTTTAATGAAAAATAAAACATAAGGAGAAAAAAAAAACCCCAGGACACGAAAACCTTTCTTCTCCTTCCATCTCACGACAACAGCCAACCCACTCTCCCACTCTCTGCACGATTGACGACGTTCCACGATGACCCACAACAGACTACACGACCAATGGTGAAGCTTCTTCATTGTCATCCACTTTTTGTCGTCGAAGACCATGTAGCTGCACGAGTTAGGCGTTCCACAAAAATCATTCGTTGCCATCAAAGACCACAACAGGCCACTGTGGGCCTTCTTCGTTGCCATTAGCTTTTTGCTTCTACGTTAACTTCACGCCTGACGCCCCACTATAATCATCTTCTTCGTATATTTGTGCTTCTTAATTGGTAAATTTCTCGTGCTTTTGGTCTTTCTTTTTCTATTGAATAATACATAGAAACGTGTAATTTGTTTGATAGTAATTTCTTTTCTAAATCCAAAATCAAGAAACAAAGAAATTAACGTTGGGCTGCCGCACTCTTAGCTTTTCCTTCGATGTTGAAATCAAGTTGGAATCAACGATTTAGTTAATTTTGGTTGTAGCTCATTCTCCATGATTTTATGCATTATATTTCTCCTAAAAATATTGAATTAGGTTGCTGCTTTTTTGTATATAAACTAGTTGGTTTGGTCATTTTTGGAACATTTCCTATGTCTTTATCTTTTGGTTTATGCATCTGGGTTGGGATTTGGGAAATAGAGAGGGTTGTAGCTGTCCATGGTCATTGAGAATGTGTGGCTGAATGTTTTTGAAGCATTGATTATGATGAGAGGTTTAATATGAAAATGATTATGTTGTTATCCCACTGTTATGGTAAGAACAATTTAATTTTGCATGAATGTTCTTAAGTGTTAGTTGTCGTTGTTGATTATAATGAGAGGTTTAATGTTAAAATGCTTATATTGTTATCCTGCAGTTGTGGAAACAACAATTTAATTATGCATGAATGTTCCTAAGTTGTTAGTTGTCGTCGTTGATTATGATGAGAGGTTTAATGTGAAAATGCTTATGTTGTTATCCTGCACTTTTGGTAACAACAATTTAATTATGTTTGAATGTTCTTAAGTTTAGTTTTCGTTGTTCATTATGATGAGAGGTTTAATGTGAAAATTATTATGTTGTTATCCTGTAGTTATGGTAACAACAATTTAATTATGCATGAATGTTCATAAGTGTTAGTTGTCGTTGTTTATTACGATGAGAAGTTTAATGTGAAAATGCTTATGTTGTTATCCTCTAGTTATGGTAACAACAATTTAATTATGAATAAATGTTCCTAAGTGTTAGTTGTTGGTTATGTTGAGTTTGAAATAAAAACTAGGTGGATGGAGGGATATTACTGGAAGTGCATTTTTCATTTCCTTTGGTTTAGTGGACACTCGAACGACTTTAAATGTGATAATGTAGTAAATGGCTTGATGTGCTTAAGTGTTAGTTGATATTGTTTTTGCATTCCATTTGGTTTAGTGTGGCAACTTAAACTTAAATGACTTTAAAGTTTATTTAGGGTAGTAAATGCAAGAATGTTCTTAAGTGTTAGTTGATATTGTTTGTGCTGAGTCTGAAATACAAAACTAGGTGTGTGTGGGGGAGGGGGATATTGTAGGAAGTTGTTTTTGCATTTCCTTTGATTTTTTGTGGATACTTGAATGACATTAAAGTTTGTTTAGGGTAGTAAATGCATGAAGGTTCTTAAGTGTTAGTTGTCTTTGTTTTTGCATTCCCTTTGGTTTAGCATGGCAACTTAAATGACTTTAAAGTTTGTTAAGGGTAGTAAATACATGAATGTTCTTAAATGTTAGTTGATGTTTGTGTTGAGTTTGAAATTAGAAAAAAAAAAAACTAGGTATGTGTGTGTGGGGGGGAGGGGGGATATTGCTGGAAGTTATTTTTGCATTCCCTTTGGTTTAGTGTGGACACTTGAATGACTTTAAAGTTTGTTTAGGGTAATGAAGTCATGAATGTTCTTCAGTGTTAGTTGTCGTTGTTTTTGCATTTTCTTTGGTTTAGTGTGGTAACATAAATGACTTTAAAGTTTGTTTAGGGTAGTAAATGCATGAATGTTCTTAAGTGTTAGTTGATTTTGTATGTGTTGAGTTTAAAATAAGAAACTAGGTGTGTGTGTGTGTGGGAGGGAGGGGGATATTGCCGAAAGTTATTTTTGCATTCCTTTTGGTATTTTGTACACTTGAATGAGTTTAAAGTTTTTTTAGGGTAGTAAATGCATAAATATTCTTAATTATTAGTTGATGTTGCTTTTGCATTTCCTTTAATTTTTTGTGAAAACTTAAATAACTTTAAAGTTTGTTTAGAGTAGTAAATGCATGAATGCATATGACGATAAGGTGTACTACCTTGACTCTCTAAGGACAACAACACGAGTAACTATAAGATATGTAATCGACATGTAAGTTAATTATTACTTTTCATGTACGTAGTTGATACAATTTGATTTAAGTGTGGACTGTTACATCAGCTTTAATTTTTTTGGTAATGTAGTGTTTGTTCATTCTTTTTATGTTGACTCTGGGATAAAGAAAGTGTGTGGGATGGAGAGGGGGGGAGAGGATATTGTCGAATGTGAGCTTTTTCGTTTTCTTATGTTGTGTGACTTTAGAGTTTGTTTAGGTTAGTAAATGCATGAAAATGCTTGTGTTCCAAAAGAAAGTGTATGTGTTGGTGTGTATGTGTGTGTGAAGGGCGGGGGGGAGGGGGGGTATTGCAAAATTATTTTCTTAATTTCATAGGATGAGTGTTTATATATATATTGACTTGTAAGTATTCAATGCTATTTTGTTGCATGGTTGTTAAGTTGTTTGTATGGAGCACTATAGAAAAACAACATCACTTAACACTTGCAATTTAGAAGTACTTGACGCTTTTATGAAAAAATGTCAAGTAATATGTAAAATCGTCAAGAAAAATGAAAAAGATGGTGTATGGCAAAATTTTCCAATTTTTTTTCCAATACTTGACAGTTTAAAAACATCAAGTCTAATTTTGTTTTCTCGTCATCTTTTAAATGTCAAGTATACACATTTACTTTCTCCCCTTAATTTTACTTTCCCTCCTAACATTTTCATTAAATATTTTAGAAAAAACAAAACCACCATTAGTTTTCCCTTTCTCTCTATCTCACTCGGCGATGAAACACAAAACCCCCTTTTAGTTTTTCCTTTCTCTCATCTCATTCCGCGATGAAATGCACGAAACACACTGAAAAACACGTGACCCACAACTAATGGTGACCTTCCAACGAATGGCTCCAGCAAGCTCCAATGAGGCTACGGAAAGCACATCTCACTCTTCGATGAGGCTCTGAATGGCTACGACAGTGTGAAATGTTCGCGTGGAGGATTTCGACGTTGAGGGTTTCGATTGGTGAAGACCGAAAGTTTCAATCGGTAGAGTGAAGTTTTCAGGTGGAAATAGGCAGTGAGGGCTTCATTTCTTTTCATTTTTCATTCAATTGCAAAAATTTCCCTTTTTTTTCATTCGGTTGCAATATTCGGTTGCAGTATTATGAATATGTGTTTATATTTTCTCATCGTTGTTAGGGCCATTATAATTTCCTGAGACAAAAAGGTTGTGTCTTTCGGAGGAACAAACCATTAACACTGTAAGAATTTTCTCTTCTCTCCACTTCTATTTCGTCTTTGTTTCCTCGAGTTAAGAAACAAGTTCAATGATCAAATCTCAAAGGCATAATATTCCCTTCGCACCAAAAAAAGAAAAAAAGAACCCAGATATTTAACTCATCTAACAACTCACAGTTTTTAAGGCGACCTAGATATGAAAAGGGAAATCAAATATTGAGCACGATGTCGGAGCCCTACAAATTAACACGTCATTTTGAGGTTACTGCAATTCTCATTCTGTTTGGTCTTCCGAGGTATGTAATAATCTTCATTTCATTGTTTTAGTTTTGGTAATTTGTTTAATGGAGCATTTAGTAGCTAAGTTAATTGCAAATTTTTTTTGCATTAATTATGTTAATCTCGATGCCCTCCATCCTTCTTCTAATCCAATAACCTTAAGAATATGTTATTTCTATCCATATTTCAATCGAATTGTTACTTGTGTATCTTGTGTAACTGGGATTCACAATGTGCACATGTTACTGGATCGATTTTAGCTCATGAGATGATGCACGCATGGCTACGTCTTAAAGGTGCGTTTTACTCCATTTGGATTAGACCAAAAAAATTATCTTTGGCAATGACCCTACAACAGCTACATTTTTGTTCTGTTGTTTGATATTTTGACAATCATGCCATAGTTTTAAAAGCTTTACGTTAAAAATAGCAATAGGAGCATCAAAGGATTTACGTTATCTTCAAGAAGATTGCAGAGTTGGGTGTATAGTGCATAGAGACATGAGACCTCACAATATCCTTCTAACACATAATTTTGAACCCATGGTACTTTGATTCTTTATATCAATCTTATTCCTTTTTTAAGCCTTTATTTTCTTTTCCAGGACATCCGTTCTTTTAGATGATAGTTCAGACCTATTCTAAGATGATATTCGCACTTTATTATTTATCCCATCATGTTGCTAATTTCGATTGTCGAGATGGCATTCTAAATGGTTTACCAGTGTTGAGGAGCAAGTCATTGGTACTTCAAGGTATTTACTCTTCAAGGAATTTGTTAATTAAGCTTATTCTTTTGTGTATATATTATGGGTTGATTAAGAATGATGTTATAATGGTTGATTTACATTATGTTTTAGGTTGGTTGTGGGGACGGGATTGTTCAAAGTTTTGAAGTTAATATAGAGTATATATGTAACGCCCCGAAATTTCAACCCTAACCACAGGTCATTACTTAAATAAAACATTTATTTTAAAATCAAAAGAACACAAAGTTTGACTCATTTAAATAAAGAAACAATTTTAAAACGTTTTCGAGTAGAAAACAAAATGTTTCAAATAAATAAATAAAAATGATTAAAAACAATTTAGTCAGGGTCCCCTAGTCAAAACATAAAAGAACTCGTAAGTTTGAATAAAAACCGTCTAACAATAGTTCAACATTCTAAAAAAATATCAAATCATAACAAAAACTGCAGTGGAAGCATTCAATCATAAAAGTCCCAAAAGCATGGTCACAAATTCCTCTTGTTCCTCGCCAACCTCCTTTTACTTACGCCTGAAAATTAAACATGAAAAAGTGTGAGTATATAAAATACTCAATAAGGGACCCACTACTGGGCCCGCTAGGTAAACTATTAACTTCCTATTAAACCTATACTCTGAGTTACATAATCTAGTGATCACATACGAACACTCATTACTGGCTAATGATCCCATAGGAAACGTATCTGTTTGGTGAACCCAAAGGAACACACTTTCCTGTACGGTATACTGGCTAATAGATTAAGTTAACAACTACCATAATTCTTAACATGCAATCTTAGTCTAACATATACATGAAAATTTCATCCAACAGTCACATTCGCATAACCTAAGTATTATGCTTTAAAGTTTTTCCATAAAAAACCATAAACGCATAACATCATATAGGTCAACAAGCTGTCACAAGATGTTCAATTTTAATTAATAATTTCTCAGAAAGTTATTAATTAAATTTTTTAGACTCGTCGCATACATCATTAACTCACTATCTCACTGTCATACACATCATTATTGTCGTGCAACATCTTAACATCACCATGCTATCATATAACATCTCATCGAGGATCCGGTAGTAAATCTCTTACCTCAAATTACAGGAGATTCCTTTTGCTTGAAATAAAATCCTCGAACCGATCCTAAATATAAAAAATTTAATTAATAATTTTCCATAAAAATTATTAACTAATTTTACTCCTAAATAACCATTCTTAAACTCACCAATCAACGACAAAAACTTCAATTAATTCGTGGGGAAACTCTTATGAACTAAATTCACAAAAGCTTCGAATTCAACCTACACATACTAATTTAATTAACATTTTCCTATAAAATTATTAATTAAATAACCATAAACTTTCAATTTGGTTCCATACCAAACTTACCAATCTTTGTCGAGATTCCACTCTAATTCGTAGAGCAAACTCTACGAATTAATCACAATAGAAAACTTCAATTAAACCTTCAAAATCAAGATTATAAAATAAACTCATGTTAATTTCTCCAACCAAAACCTTTGATAAATTCCTTAATTTAATACTTATTGGGTATCCAAAACCCAATTAAAATAAAAAAATTTACCCATACAACATCAACCGGCGAAGCGGTGGCTGGATAGTGGCTTGCGACGGCTTGACGTCGACAGACGAAGGCTTGATGAAGCTAGCGACGTGCGTCTGGGATCTGCGGCAACACGCAGCGCAACGACTTAGCTCTATGCAGTCGTCGGGGATCTGGACGATGACTTGAGGTGCAGCGACTGAAGGCGGAGCAACGCGAGTAGAGCTGGTGTAGCCGACAGATAGATTGCACCGTGAGGGAGAGATGTGTTGGCGTGCGGCGGTGGAGACAGGCGTGAAGAAGGAGATGAAAAACTTTTTTATTAACTTTCACGCAAATCCATAAACCTAATAATATTTATAAATAAAATAATAATAATAATAATAATAATAATAATAATAATAATAATAATAATAACATTTATCATTATTATTATCTTTTCCTTTTCTAATCCAAATAACTCAAATATTTTCTCTTTCCTCAATCGATCATATCTTTCTCTCTGTTCAAGCCATCAAATCTTCTCTCCCCTCATTTAATTCTCATTTTTTTTCACCAACAAATACAACTTTCTCTCTCGAACAACACTTTAAAATAATTAATAAATATCTCTTAATATATTTAATTATAAAAAATCAATGTAACGCCCCGGTTTTTTTTACCTTAACCCGAGGTCGTTACTTAAACAAAAACTCATATTCTTTACAAATTAAAGCGGAAGCGTTCGTCAATAATATCAATATCAACACAGACTGCAACGGAAGCATTTGTTAATATAGTCTCCAAACACATGGTCACTGGTCCTTCCTGTCCGTCGCTGGTTTCCTCATACTTACCTGAAAAATTCAACATGAAAAGGGTGAGTATAAAAATACCCAGTAAGAGACCCACTACTGGGCCCGCTAGGTGAACTGTTAACATTTTATTAAACTCATACCCTATGTTACATAATCTAGTGAACCCGTAGGAACATGCATAACTTGCTAATGATCTCGTAGGAAACGTATCTGTCTGGTGAAACAGAACGAACACGTAATTGTCTGGTGAACCCGAAGAAACACACTTCCTTATAGGGTAATCTAGCTAATAGATAAAGTTAACAGCTACCATAATTCCTAACATGTATTCTTAGT
>JBBPDJ010000001.1:4873703-4909997 GCA_037974625.1 Cucumis cinereus
ATGTGTATGGGGACTATATTGACAAATGCTTCCGCTGTTTCCGCTGTGTTGTTGTTATTATTAAAAAAAAATGCTTCTGTTGTATTGTTGTTAAGATTATGAGTTTATTTTGTTTAAGTAACGACCTCGGGTTAAGGTCGAAAATCCGGGGCGTTACATTAAAACATAACTAGTAACAAAATTTTTATATCATAAATGGAAATCGTGGACCATCCTTCTACCACATAGTAAACAAATGAGACATGGCGTCATGTGGATGAAAATCGTGGACCAGGTGTACGATTTCAAAACCTATTTTTATCGAATCTTTTTCTTTTTTACTAATTTTTTCCATTGTTTATTATTAAAAAAATATCAAGATATTCATAGATTTGCATGCATCTTGTTCCAATGACATGACACCTTTATTATTTTTTGTTTTCTTTCCCTTTTTGTATTTGATAGTAAAAGGTATTGGCATTATAAAAGTAGAGCATAAAAAGGAATTAATAAGAAAGTCAAGTCATTGTCTTTTATTTTATCCAATGATGATAATATTATATTATATTAATTCTCATCAAAGGTTGTATTGTTTACCATCTTGGAGCTTAGGTTGATTGGGGTGTCGGATTATTAAAATCTCATAAAATTCAAACATTAAATATCAAATACTAAGTATTCATCAAATCTTTTGCAAACTTAGAAAAAAAAAAAAAAACAGAACAATGTGTATTGCTGTTTATTCGCAGTTGTCTAAAATTAGAATCAAATTAAAAGTTGTAGTGTTGTTTACTATAGAAAATAGGAAGAAGTAAGAACCAACAATAAGAGAACTCCACAATTCGAGGCCAAGACACTAAATAGAGTGCACAATAGGGCATCAAACATCCAAGAAGAACAACCCCAAACTCAAAACATCACAGAAAACGGGGCAAAGAAACACAAGACACAAACATAAAAAAACAAGAAAAGCGAACAAACCCCCACTATAACAAGCCAACAACATCCTCAAGCCAAGAAGCAACACAACCCCAAAAGCATCACACCCGACGACTAAACCCACACTCGAAGAACAAATGATCCCGAGACTTAGACTCCCAATATATAACAGACATTCAAATCTACCACCCTCACCACCCCAACACACCAATCCCTCGTCCCCAACCGATCTCGCACGACTAACCAAGCACAGAAAAAGTGATGAGGATTAATATTATCTCCAAACCATAGAAGACCTGACCAGAAAATCTTAGAATGTCTGAGACGCGAAGCTTCCCACACACTCTTTACAAAAAATTGACCAGACCCCCTGTCTCCCTAACCCACCTATCCTTCTTGCCCACACGGGGACATACACCAAAAACATTCGTCTCCAAATCAAGTAGATCCAACAAACCACAAGGTCAACACCACAATCCATCCTCCTTCAGGAACTCCAACAAACGAGCATCCAACAAGATCCGACACTGTAGAGAGGCAAAATAGGCCCATGAGGCAGCCAGGGGTCATGCCAAACAAAACAATTTCACCCATCACCCACATCCAACCTCACCAAAGGAACCAACATGCTACGACAATGAAGACTAGCCCTCAGACACCACGTCATACCAGAATCAATAGTCGACAATTCTTCACTGATTCATGTGCTAATTTTAGAAATTGATTACTAGCATAGGATATCTAAATAGAAATATTTGTTCTAATAAAATAATCAATAATTAAATACTTCACAAGTTAAATAAAAAATTAATTTTAGTATAGGATGATATATAATATAATTATAGATTTCAAAATATTACATTGATTTCAATTAAGTATTTAAGATTTAAAATATTACAATCTAGTTAATTAATGAGATTTGTGTTTGGTTTAATTTTGGTCCTTAGGTTTTTACTTTTTAAATCTCAATCTTTTTTATTAGTAAATATCCACTTTCAATCTTTGATGTTAAAGTCTATTATTTAAATTAAGTTATTTAAGAAATATGAATAATAATATCGAAAAAATGTCAATGTTAATGAAATTTTAGAGAATTCGTAAAAATAAAATAAATGAATAAATATTTAGGTTTTCGAATGCATTGAAATGTTTATATTACATTTATATTATTTTTGCACGAGTATGGTTGCTTATTTAAAATATAATTGTATGGTTGTACTCTTTTACTCTTTTTCAAGGAAAAGGATGGGCCACGAATTGCTAAATGTCATAATCAAATTTGTTAAACTATTTTTTTCTTTGAATTATTGCTTGATGGTTGAATATTTAGAAAAAAAGTATATCTATTAATTATAATAATTTTCTATAAATATAATCACGAGTACTCGTCTAGAGGATAAAAGGAGGAGTACTGTCATCCCCATCTTGGTAACTTTAAGCCAATTGATTTATCAATGCATCACTATGTTTGAGTTGTAAGTTTAGTTTAGGAGACTGCTTCTGACTATGTTTCCTGTAAACATGTGTGTCAAACTGCTATCTAGAGAGCATTTGTCAATGGACAAATCATGGATGATGGAGAATATGATGTATAGAGAGTATGAACTAGGAGTTGAAACTTTTATTGAATTTGGTTTACGTACTGCCAACGATTCCAATTCAATTAGGTGTCCATGTTTGAAGTGTGGGAATCGTGTGTTGAATGAAGTTTCAATAGTCAAATATCATTTATATGCTAATGGGATTGACCAAAGTAATAAAGTCTGATTTTGGCACGACGAATATTTGACGGGGGAGAATCGTAACAATCAATGTGAGAATGAAAAGGAAAAAAACATCGAGGATGACGATGATTTATTCAATGTACTGAATATGGTTTAAACTATCCATGATCTGTTTTCTGACGTGCCAAACATTTTTGACACTATGTTCGATGATGCTAAGAAGCCTTTATACCATGGATGTAAAAAGTTCACAAAGTTGTCAGCTTTAGTTAGATTATACAACCTAAAAAGGTTAGGTTCAAATGGAGTAATTCGAGTTTTTGAAAATTGTTGTCGACAATTAGGAGTTCTTACCTGAAAAAAATGAAGTCTTGGTTTCCATGTACGGAGCAAAAAGAACACTTACTGCTTTAGGTTTGAGTTATCAAAAAATAGATGCATGTCCAAATGATTGTTGTCTGTATAAGAGTATGAAAACTTCAGTAGGTGTTCGAAATGTAACTTATCGAGATGGAAGAGAATTAAGAACTCCACAGAAGTGATGAAGGGAGTTGCTGCTAAACAACTGTGGTATATTTCAATTGTGCCAAGGTTTGTAAGGATGTTTAAGAACTATGAACATGCTCACACTATTTGGTTAACAATGACAGAGTTGATGTATATTGTAATTGTCGTTAATTGTTATTCGTTGACAGGAAACAAAAAAGTAAAATATAGTCAATACATGACACTAAAAATCGTGTTCTTATAGTAAATTGAATGACATAAAAAATTTGTCGTTATAAACCAAATAGTAACACAAATAATATGGTTATGGTTGCACTTATTTTGACACTAATTTCAAGTCATTGAACATAAATCTGTTACGAAAAAAAAAGTATCGCGAATATCATATAAGTTACAAGAAAAAACCAAATCGGACGTCAATGATGACACTTTTTTTTGTCAACGACGAGTTAACAATGACATGTTTAAAATAACACGAAAGAGTATATAACGATAGTAAATAAGTGTCATGGACGAACAAACAATGACGTTTTTTTACGGTGTGTTAAAGCGCATAAGTTTACAGTTTTTGTGTCGTTAAATGACAATTTTCTTGTAGTGAGTGCTTTATTAAGATGCTAAAAAAATAATAATAACCAGGGGAAATTTTTATTAGGATAGAAAAAATATATTAATTAGGGGACCTTTTTATTAGGATACTAAAATAATATTAATTAGGGGAACTTTTTATTAAGGATACTAAAAAATATATAAACTAGGGAACCTTTTATTAGGATACTAAAAAATATTAATTAGGGGAATTTTTTTATTAGGATACTAAATAAATATTAATTATCTACATCTTTTTTTAGTCTTATAAAAGTTTGGTCAAATTTAGAGATGTTCAAATTTTTCATGAGATGGAGTCTGAGGGGACCTATCCCAAACAGAGCAGAAATTTCCCGATTAGGTAGAGAACAGAGGAGGAAGTGGGGAAAAAAAATCTTCGTGAACTAAATTGGGATGGAGATGGGGAATGCATTACCTGACCTCAACCCCGTCTCCGTCCCCACCTCGTTTCCCGTCCCCACCCAATTATACATTATTTATTTTTGTATAGTTATGTAAGGTTATGTTATTATTATTATTATTATGTAAATAATACATCTAAATTTCAAGTTTGATTGTTTATTGGCCAAAATAATAAATATGTTTAAATTCAATATTTAAATATAGATTATATATGTGATAATTTGATTTATGTTTATTTTTTTTTACTACAAAGTTGGTTAGTTTTTTAGGTCTGAATTTGACTAATTATCCTTAAATTCAATTGTCATAGATAAAACTAACCACAATACAAATTAAATTTAAATTAATTAAAATTCTCTTACATTAACAATTTAAAGTAAATGATTTTTTCGAAAAAAAAATAACAGAAAAAATTTCCCGCAGATATCCGATCCCCTGAATTCTCCATAAAAAATCTCCGCCCCAATCCCAAAATTTCATGGAGATGGAGAATAAAATAGGGAGCGGGGAATGACATCCCTTACTCCACCCCGTATATATCTCTAGTCAAATTAAACTTTTATATTTTATTTTATATCACATATCATCTTTAATATAGCATAATTTATATTTAAATAAGACTTTGTATAAAATTTATATCACATATCAAATTTAGCTTCTCTGTTTCTGATTCTAAAAGATAAATCTAATTATTAAAGAAATTTCAAAATTATATCATCAAAACAATCCAAATACCAATTGAATAACCAATATTATTCAATATTCTTTCAAAATATTAATTATTTGCCTTAGTGAATTGTAACGTTCCGAATTTAACAGGGGACATGAATGAACCAATATCACATCTGAATGAGAGGGATTTTGAGAACACGAAAGTAAGGTGGTTAAGAAAAGCTTAAAAGAAATGGAAGTTACTACATACCAATAAGGTGTACCTTCCTTTTCGGTGGCTCAATCATAAAAAGTCCAAAGTTATGCGTGCTTAGCTTGAAACAATTCAATGTTGGGTGACCTCATGGAAATTTTTCAAAGATGCATGTGAGTGAAGACAAAACATTCTGAAAGGACCCGTGTTGGTTTGTGGGGACAACTTTTGTTGTAATAAGCCTTCAACACAAGCAAAAATAACCTTGCCAGGTTGTTAGGGACGCTGGAGAATGTCGAAACTGTTAGTTGCGAAATTCGAATTTCAAATTCTGATCCAAATAACCTGAGGCGTTACATGAATAATGAACAAAGTTAGGAGAACTAGTGAAGTACTAAATCTTTTTAGTTGCAATGACATCAATAAAAAATAGTTGATTATTTGGATTTTATCCTTAACACAAAGTTGAAGATAAACCAAGCTAGGTTGCACTCTCATGTCTATACATATTAAATGAATTATATCAACAAATTATACAATGAAAAATGCTTTAAGTGCAATTTAGATTGTACTCATCTTTGTTCAATCCACTCAATTAATTATTGACAAGTTGTCACTTGATAAACTTCTTCAATCTATCCATTTCTTTGCATTTTCTTGTGCAGTTTAAGTTGTACTCAAATATTACTTTTATATAATAATTACAAATAATTTGAATATCTTTAAGTAAAACTATTTGTTATTGTCTTATACCCCACAATTACCTTATATATAATTGATATATTCGAGTTCGATTTTTGTTCTCAAATTCTTCAACTCTAATCCCTCAAATTAACTAGCTAAACTCTTCCCATACTATTTCGAGTATGGATGACATTGAAAAATTGTCATGAGAACAATTTTTTTCTTGACTTTCTTAATCCTTAAGAAAACTATAAATGCACGACGCGATAAAAAGAAGTCATAATTATGTTTTTTTAATGATTATGACACTCAACAACTGAGTAGTTTGATGACTATAAGGGTGGAACCTTAAGTTTAATAACTGGTACATTTCTTAATTGTTCTAGTCCTTGTATCCATCATGCATTTGCAGACTTATAAATGCATGATGCTATCAGAAGACCATCATAATTATGAATTTTGTATGACACTAAACAACTAAACTAAATAAGATGATTAAAAGTGTGGAAGCTCAAATTTAATAAAGTTTAAGAAACAAAATAGAGCATGTATGAATAGAGCTACGCATATACAAAACATGGATAGATATATCTATAATCCATAAGATTAACTAATAAGATGACTAAAAAACATGCAAATATGGTACTAGTTTTTATTGACCATATATGAAAACTTTCAAAAACTACACATACAAATGCTAGCCAAACAATGTCATTGTTGGCACCCTACTTCTATTTTGAGACTCTTATAATTCAATGACATAAACATTATGCCAAGCCACAAAATCATAAAGTATATATCTTTATATACTAAAGATTTTACTTAGCTTAAAATTTTCCAAATTAAAGCCATTGTTCACTTACTTTACTATTACCAAACACAAAAAGAAATGAGAGAGAAAGAAAAAGTTAGATGCATAGAAGACAAAGTTTAATTTATTAGGGCCAAAATTAGATTGACCCCATGAACTTTCTTTATCAACTTTGCATTGCCTAAGGGGTGAGCATGCAGCTGAATTAGTTCTTCTTTGTCCATAAACTTTTCCACCAACTACTCCAAATGTGGAAAATTGAATCACTATGGTACAATAATAAATGCATATTATTTGATTTGAATGTGAGAGTGAGAAAAAATAAAGGGTCCCTATTTTAGTACCAAAAGGAAAAAGTAAAAAGAAAATGCCAATTATATTAAATTTGAAAGCAAAAGACATGAGTGCTTGGAGAAAAGGATATTTGTATCATAGTGAACAAGTTGAGTAAGGAAAAAAAAAAAAAAAACTTAACCCTAACCCACATGCAATAAATAAATAAATAAATATATATATATATACTCAAAAAATTACGTTTCAATTATTTGATTTATACATATACTTTTGAAAAGTCCTCCATCTCCTTTTGTATAACTTTAAATATAGCAATTGTGTTGCACATATTGAAATCATGTATTATTGATTTTTTTAATTATTATAATTCAATAAAATTCTTACTATCATAAAGAACGTTTCATTTATTAATAACACTTAATTTTATATTTAAAATAAAAATATAAACTATAAAAATATGCACGATTTTTAAATATAGAAAAATAAATTAAAATATTTATAAATATATATAAAGAAAAGTGAAGACAGAACCAACCATGTCTAATAACATTGTTTTGAAACCTAAGTAATTAATGAGTGCCAAATTTAATATAATAATATCTAGCATTATAGTAGTTCTTTTTTATGTTCTTATTATTACGATGGTAAATTTATAAATGGCATCTAAATTTCAAGCCTTTATTTACAGCATACCTAAACACAACAATCATTTAAATTTCAAGCCTTGCTGTTTAGTGTAATTCTACATTAATATAATAGATTTGTTTGAAGTTAAACATTTAGATTATATCTATATCTATATATCTATATATATGAATAAGTAATTTGATAGATAATTATTTTTTTCTACTAGACACTTCAATAATCAAATTCTCTATTAGTAATTAACCATTTAAATAAAAGTTTTGTAATGAAAAAGTAACTATTTAATTAAAACTTCCACATATAACTTATATAATATAGGATAAATTGTAAAAACCACTCCTAAAATATATTAGTAGTTGCAATCATACTCTTAAATTTTTAAAATTCAAAATTAAGCCTTCAAACTTATCCAAGATTTAAAATTAGACCCTCAAACTTACATAATTATATAAATTATATTGTTTATATAAGTTTGAGAATTTAATTTTTGTCATTTGTGGGTCTAATTTTTGTAATTATTAGAAGCTTGTGGGTCAAATTTTAATACACTTTTAGAAGTTTAGGAATTTAATTGTTATTATTGAACGTTTAAGGGTATAATTGCAACTACTACCATATTTTAAATATTTTTACCATTTTTCATTTAAGTTAAATGATCTTTTAAACACAATCCCCAAATTCTTCCCAAAAAATCTTCGTCCCGATTTCCATAACACTCAAAAAGACCACAAAGTCATCCCAACCGTGACCTGCCCTATGAGATGAACATAGGTCTAATTAAATATCATGTTCTACGTAAAAGGAAGAAATTTATTTCTTGAAAACAAATAGTGATCGAGTGCAATTCAATAACTGATTAGGACAGCTCAATAAATAGACGCTGATATTCATGCTGACTTACTAATCTATAACAAAGAATTTAATGCTTTCTGTTGTTTCAATAGGTTGGAGGCAATTAAAAATGATGCGACAACTCTGTCTCGTTAGGATTGTTTGAGATGTTGAGTTTTTATAAAGTTTCAAAATAACATGTAAGTAGAGTTCAAAAATTTGTTGTACTAAAAAGAATAATATGTACAAAAAAAAAAAAAAAGTTCATCCATTAACGAGGCTTAAGAATTTTTTTTGCGACATCTTATATCAAATTGTAGGTTATAATTTATAATGTATGTATGGCGGTGTTTGATTTAGATCATTGGTATTTGACATGCTCTATTCATAAATATGACAAGGAGAATTTTAACAACATTATGTCCAAAATTGGGGATGCATGTTTGAAACATAATGATTTTGTTTAGGAAAAAATTTGGACGGGGAGCTACACTCATCTTTTGTGCAGCTCAACCACCATCTAATTATTAAGTTTTATGTCCTAAAACTCGTGGTTAGTAGATGTTAAACATGTTATATTATTCAATAAAGGTTTTATTGAGGTTTTGTTGAATAAATTGCTATTGAATTATTGCTTAGCTTGTGGTAAACCTTGAATCCAATAAACTAAGCCTAATTGACTATAGTATGAATACTCGAACTTTATGTAATGACATAAAAGTGGATCAAGCTCGTGTAAATAGTCTAAATGCTCTATAGTAAGGAATATGGTTGGGCACCTTATTCTGGAGGCACTATGAACGCAACCCGCTTTGTATTTAATATAGAAGATGTGATCCTAAATCATTCACGTGGAGACTGATAACACCGAAAATGTGCTATCTAGCTTTGTTGAATTCAAGCTCGTTCAAATATTTTACCATCTTATTTGGCTATTTTATAAGTTTCGAGCAATTCAAAGGTAGAATTTGGGTTTGATGTTGATTTAAAGCTAAATTGAGCAAATACGAGGTCATGAGGCATCACCTGAGGGCAAGGAGCAAAAAAAAAAAAAAAGAAGTAAATTTGACTTATGCCTTACAGCGTTGGCCTCATATGATGTCGTGCGTGGTGCTGTAAGGCAAAAGCTTACTGCCTAAATTTTGCACACAGCGTCACGACGCTACGACCCTGACGCGCACGTTCATTCTATCAAGCGTCGCTGTGCCACATTGTTTCTATAAATAATATTTTTGCCGCCTAGGTCATCTCACCATCGTTTCTAGCCGACCATTGCATGAATTCTCTCTATTTTCTCTACTTTTTAGTCCTGTCTATGCACTCTATCATCTCTCCATTGCTTAACATGTCGAGATGAGCTAAGGTACAATTTCTAGCTTGAGTTTCTAGAGATCTCCTTTTATTTCTTAGAATTTGTGAGAGTTGGACTTAGTTCTATTGTATGTTTGGTTTCAATTATGTTCTTGAATGAATTTTCATTATATGTTCTCCGATGCATGGGGAATGTATGACTTTCACTTTCAATTAAATCTTTGACTCAACTTTCTTGATAAGATTCCGTTAGAAGCAATATGTTAGGTTAGCTTGTTACTTTATTTAGATGAGCATTGTTCTAACCTACCTAGAATTATACCTAATGAATGTGCAATTAGACTCATGAAAATTGGTGATCCCGCCTAAAGATCTCTTGAACTGAATGCCAATTGAAAAATTCAATTATGCATGCTTTTCATCTCGTTAAATTGGAACAATTAGAATTTTGGGACAATTTTAGTTAGATTCAGTAATTAAATTGGTTAGGTAAAAACGTTACGTAGAGTTAAGTAATGACGATTCAATGAACAAATACTTTGAATTGGGAGAGATCTACATAACCCAAGCTAGGCTCTCTTGAATTGATTCACATCTCCAATTTTTGTTGTTTCATGCAACTTATTTTCTTAGCTATTACAACCATCAAACCCACCCTCCTCGATTACCTTGGGTTGGAAACAATTCGACTTAAGAACTTTACGTGCTCCCTAAGTTCGGCTAAAATATACTATTAGGACTAACTCTTGGTGCGTAATTTGGTAATTATTTGATCCAAATTTGGACGACGAAATCCGTCGATTAAATTGACGTCGTTGCTAGGGAGCGCCTAGATTTCTCATGTCAAAGAGTTTTCTACCTTTTTATTGTTCTTTATCTTTTCTCTTCCTTTGTATGACCTAATCCTCCCAGGATTAGAATTCTTTGTTATATTTTGCAGAGCTTGGACGAGAGGGTAGACGAACAAGGAGAAAAGTTAGAGAATAAAGAGCTTCTTAGGAGGATTTAGTGCTAAAGCCATGGTTGAGGAAGAGCTTCCAGAGCAGGAAGTAGAGAGCATGTCAGAACCTGTGTCATAACGTACTTTAAAGGACCTTGTTGCCCTTGATTTTATCCAACAACCCCTCTGCATTACCTATCCAGAGACGACATGTAATTTTGAACTTAAAACGGGGTTAATTCACTTACTGCTCATTTTTTATGGTCTTGCAGGTAAAGACCCATACAAATTCATCAAGGAACTCCACATCGTGTATTATGGCATGAGGCCACATGGAGTAGTGACTGAGGAGCAGCTGAACCTCAAAGATGCCTTGAAGGATGACGCCAAAGATTATGCACAAACATACCTGATTATGCACTAACAAAAATTAATCATCAAACAAATCATCTGGAGACAAATATAACAAAAACTGATATTCAATACATAGTCTGCAAACTTCTACAAATATATATATATATATATATATATAATCACATTTGAGCATTTCTAGCATTTTACAAATCTCCTATACAATTTTTTTTTTTTTTTTACCATTTCCTAAGCTAAAATAAGTGAGATCCTACACCAAACTAAGTAATCATCTCAAAATTTTCTCTCAATCTCCTACATGAGATCTTTGATAATTCACTCGTACAATCTGAAATAGGAAAAATTGATGTGAATTCAACCATAGAATTTTTCCTTGTGCCTAAAGGAGCAATTACAAGAAGTAAGGCAAAGACGATTCAAGAGATTTTCACACTACACCTTCAAAAGTTAACAAATTTACATCAAGCAAAAAATAATTTTGAGCAAAAAATTTTATAAAAAAATGTTAGTTCAATGAGTCAAGATGAGAATGGATTAAAGATGGTACATGACAAGTTCAATAATTTGGAAGATGACACGAAGGACAAAAAAGGTGAGCAGATTTTGTCTAGAAGATGTTGTGATCAATTGTGCACTGCATAAGAAATCGTGATGTCAAACCATGTCAAACGTGCACATCAATGTTACCGCCTTCTAGAGAAGTTATTTAAGGCATTTTGAAAACTTTTTACATTTTTAGTTTTTCAATTTAACTTAAAATTTAGTATGCAATCTCGTTTTAAGTTCCTAGGTCATATTTTCTTCAATTTGCATTTACGTGTATTTGAATGACTTTTGAACTTCCACACTATGCATGACCATTTGGCCTATAAAATGGCTTGTAATGCTCTTGAAAATTCAGAGTATCAATATTAAAATGCTTGTGTTTATTCAACCATTTTGGTGTTGTGTTATCTTTTCAAATCTTGCTTTAGATTTGATGTTAAAATCAATTCATTGGATTAGTGTTGATCAAACTAATTTTGGATTGAGTTGCCTTAGGATCTTAGAGTGACCATCATAGATTATAAGTTTAATTTAAATTAGCTTTGTTTGTGAGTTTTTGTAAGGGTCCTAGAAGAACCTCTAGCTTTGCATCTAACAAACATAGCTGACGCTCATAAAAAACAATATTATGAAAGATTTCTTAAATCGACGAAGAAAAATGCACAAAAAGATCTTAACAATTACACAAAGACTTAAACAAGATGTTTAAAATGGTTATGAGTAATGATCCCCCTCTCAAGCTACGAGCGTGCAATTAAGATGTAAACTCCTCTCCCACGCTACGAGTGTGTCGTAAATTCACCTAAACATCTTTTAAGGCTAAATAAGTGATTCAATAGTCCCAAAAGCATATAACAACTCATCCCTCGGAACCTATAAATAAGCCAACAAAAGTTTTTAAGAAATGCACAAGTAACCTCCCCCACCCCCTCCCTAAGACGAGTGTGTCCCCTAGTTCCACATAAACATCCCTTGAACGTACAAATACAGAGAAAACGTAGGAACTCATATTTGGTTGAGCTGAAAATTGTCAAAACCAATTTTCTTAAATAAAAAGATTCCTAAAACTAAAAGAAATGAAGATAAAAATTGGAATTCATCTCATAATTCCATGGCCACTGTATTATACCTAAAAGAAATGAAAATAAAAATGGAATTCATCCTCTTACACTTAGATGAATAAGTAAATGAGTTTCTCTCTATAACTTTTAAATACTCAAATTTACCTTATTTCAAACTTATACATATATATATATATATATATATTTATTTATTTTTAAAGTTATGAAACATGTGCAAAACGCATGTAATTTCAACTACACTATGTCAAATATAAAAGCCCCAATGTGAAGATTGTTTTCTCTCCCCATTATACCCTTATATTTTGTTTTGCTTTTCAATTCATTTTTTGGTTTTATGGTAACTTTGTTTTCAATTTTATTTTATTTTTAATTAGAATTAATTATGGAAAACTCTCTCTCCCACTACTCTTTGAATTCCATGTCTCTCTCTCCCCCGCCCTACTATATAAATTAGAAAATCGTTGGAAGCTGTAAATTAAAAATAATAATAAAAAAAAAACTTAAAGTATGTAAATTGTGAAAAGTTGGAAGGTAAATGCTTTTTTCATTTACTTTATAAAAATTAATTATCTTGCATTAATTCTTATTAATAATACATGTTTAAAACTTAAAATTTATAACTTGATCGGTGAACCGTACCGGAAAGAATACACATAACTGATTAGTGAATCCGAAGAATCACATATCTGTCTAGTAAACCCAAAGAAACACATAACTGTTTAGTGAACTCGAAAGAACACATATCTGTCTAATGAACCCAAAGAAACACATATCTGTCTAGTGAACCCAAACCCAAAAGAACACACATGCATACATGGTATGTTAGTTACTAGATAAAGTTAACAATTATCATAGTCCAAATCATGGAGTCTTAGTCCAAATCATTCATAAGCATATGTATGAAAATTTAACTTAATATTCACATTCACATTACATATTTATCATTCTTTACTATTTTTCCATAACAAACCATAAAAACATAACATCACATAACTCATAGGTCTTCCACAACAAATCATTCTAACATATTCCATTTTAATTAATAATTCTCCACTAAAATTATTAATTAAAATCAACTTAAACTCATCACATACTCAATTAATTCAGTTGTTACATAAACATTTTTACTGTCACATAAACAACATTCTTACAGTCACATAAACATTCTTATTTCCTGTTGAGGATCAGGATTCGGTAGTAAATCCCTTACTTCAAGTTATTGAAAATTCTTTGACTCGACAATAATTTCTCAATTCGTTCTTAATCATCATAAAAAATAATTAATAATTTTTTCAATAAAAATTATCAATTAAATTTACTTAACGCTCTTAATTTAATTCTTTAATCAATCTCACCAATCTGCAAAAGAAAATCCAAAAATTAATTCAACAAAATAACGCTACAAATTAACCTTCAATAACTAATAATAAATCCAATTATTTCTAAAATCGAACTTTAAACATGATCAATTTTAATTAATAATTCTTCATTGAAATTATTAATTAAAATCAACTTTTAACTCTGAAAAACTGATTAGGATCGTGCTATATCAGTAGTTACATCGATAATTATATAATAGATGCTACGCAATAGAAGTCAAATAAAGAGAAGCAAACACAAAGACGTTGTTAACCCAGTTCGACAATCTAGCCTACATCTGGAGGGTTTTCACCCTGACGAGATCAACTTTATTACTATCGCAGAAGCTTCACCCAGCTTACAAAGTTACAATAAAAGTTATAACTTTAGATAATAACAACAGTCACTCTGATAAAAGATTTATATCTCTATGACGTATCCGAGACTCCCCCTGTCTATTGCTGATATAGAATACAAGCTTCCCTTGTACGAGAACTCCAATGTGTCTTCAACACATTATGATCTTGTATCAACTGCCTTTATCGATCTCGTTTAATCACAGGCTCCCCCTGTATGAATTCTTCAAGATAAACGTTGAGTTGTACTCCCCCTCAAAGAATTAAATCTTTGCATCCATATGCAATCACACTAATAACTTTCATACACACAAAAACACAACTCTGATCATATTAAATTTATCTCTAGAAGTACACACAACACATAATGCAAAACCCACTTTTTTACGATGAAGAGATGTATCCTTCTTCTCACACCAGTACCTAATACAAACACGAGAGAGAAAATAAACCCATGGTTAAGATATTTTCTCAAAATAAAAGAATTATGTTTAAGCCAATTAAAAAATACAACAAACTCTTTTAATCTTAAATTTGTTGAGAAAATAGACCAATTAAATAGCTCCAATCCAACCTTCAACCGTAAGAATAAACATCCAATTTATTTTTAATAAAACTTTAAATTTATCTTTAATGGTTAATCCAAACAAATTCACCTGTGAGCGATGGCGGCAAACGGCAGCACGACTAAGCAGCGGCGGCAGACTGACGGCACGACAGTTTCGTTCAAGACAGACCGACGGCACGACATGCGGATGGGTTCGGCTGCAGGTGAAACGTCTACGGACCTCGGCGTATTCGTGGTGGTCATGGTAGAGCATCGGCAGCCGGCGTGGTTCGTCGGAGACAAGGTGGAGAAGCGGCCGACGGCGAGAAAGAAGAAAAGCACAGGGAATGGGCTGGCGGCTGGTGTGGAAGAAGAAATGTTAGAAAATTTTATTAACTTTCACGTATAACCATGCAGTCTGAAGTTTATTTGTGAATAAATAATAATTATTTATTTTTTTTTCAATTAACTAATAATATATATCAATATATATATTCTTAAAATTCTTAAGTTCCCTCCTTTTATCAAATAAAATCAAAATTTTTATCTTGAAGTAAATTTCATCTTTTCACTATTAATTATATAAATAAATGTATAATTATATTTCTCTTAAATTAGGATAATCAAATTAAAATTATTTCAAATTTTAGAATGTTACATAAAATTTAACAACTTACGTGATATGCACACACTGTTTAGATAGTTTTTTTTTTCTGAAAATAATTTATTAAAATATAAAATAAATGCACATTAATTATTTTTATAAATTCATTTCCTACTCTCACGAGTCCATGAAGAGTTATAAAATGAAAATTGTCACTTTATTTTTTTAAAAAAATTAGATGAGTTATGTTTGATTTTATTAATAAAAAATTGTAATGTTTTGATAATATATCACTCATATATGAGAAGAAATTCTCTTTTGTATTAATATCATTAACTTATAACATTTTGCAACACTACAATACAATTTTTAAAATTAAAGATTAGATAAATGAATAATTAACGATGATAATTAATTCAAACTTTGAAATAAAATTTAACATTCTACGTGTTATATTGTTTACTAATATTATTTAAGAGGAACTACGAGGGAGAAACATTTGTTTTCTCACTTGCACCTTTTAGCAGTTAATTATAAGGGTGTAGGTCGTAATTTTACATTTAAAGGAATAAATAATTTTATTTGTATAGCATTAGGTCTGGAAGAATACATAAAAGATATATTCTCGTTTTCAATCAAGTAACTTCTCTCCATTCTCTCTCTCTTTTTCTATTATCTAATTTGTTTGACTGATTTATGTTGTGTGCTTTATGTTTTTGTAGTTTTTTTCCCTTCCGTTTTTTAATATATATATTTTTTAAATGCAAAAGTTTGGTTTACATTAATTTACTATTTTCTATATTGTTGTACTTTTTTTTCTCTTTTCAATTTTTCTAAAGTCACGCTAATTTATGGTTTTTATTGTGAAAAATAAAGCACAAAGAAAATACGGATATCGAAAAAAATAATATTAAAATAATAACAAATAAAAAAATATATATATATATATAAAATTTATCAAAATGCTACACTTTCTTCCATTTATTTAGATTTCTCATCAATGTTTTTGTGTCTAACAAATGTTACCAAAAGCCACTATTTATAAGCAATTTGGCATGCATGAAGTGACTTATATGGACACTAACCATAAGAGAATAGATAACATATGGTTAATATATGTAGTAATGGAAAAGTGTCACATGACATTTTGGACACTAAGCATTATAACGAGACATCTATATTTGTAATATTTATAATAGTTTTATAATTTTAAAATTAAGTTTAAATCAACATGCGAATCTAAAAAAGAATAACTTTTAAGATTTATGTTTGCAAAAAGAATATTTTAGTTCAAATTAAAATTGTAATCAAATCTTCAAATAAATTTTTTATAGTCGTGTAAACCTATTTTGTAGTAGTGAAACTTATCTAGCAAGAAATTTCGCTACTTTAACACTGTATTAGTAACGGTTATAATGCCATTGATCGAGGCTCGCGAGCTCCGCTCTCATCAGTACATATTTTTTAAAAAATATGGAACTTTTTATATTAAAACGAGGGACAGAGTATTTGAAGTATGGATTGATTTATTAATCCATTGTTTGTTGTATTATTGTGTTGTCACTATCGACAGTTCTTAAAGAAACTTTACTATCAGCACATCGTCACGTGTGTTGATGTATAAAGTGTTCATATATTATTTAAAACGTTTCATATATTTCATTTAAATATTTCAATTCCTATATAAACTTATTATTAAATTATTATATTAAATCTTATATGCGACTTAACATCAAGTTAGTTTTAGGTCGTACACATGGAACCCAAAATTAAATGTCAAAATTATAAATGGCTTATAATATAGTTTTGTATTGTAAAACTAAGATGATGTAATTCCATTTTTTTTTTATAAATTATACCCTAAAATTTTTTAATGGGAGGAAAGGTATTACCCTTACAAAAATACTTTTATTATTATTATTTGTTGTTGTTATTATATACTACATGAATTATGTGTAAAATGAAGAATTTAAACCTTGAATTTTTATTCTTATTTTCAAGGTATATTTTAAAGTCAACTCGACCAACAATTTTAAATTTAAAAGACGGTTACAACGTAACACTAAATCTTAAAACTTTATACCATCCACTAAATTAATTACTAGGGTTAGTTGCAATAATTAAATCCTCACATTTATGAAATTGCTGCAATTAAGTTCAATCACTTAAAAAAGTTATAACAATAAAACTTAGTTGTAATCACTTTATATAACATAGGAGTAGCTGAATTATAGTACAGTTGTATAAGCCATATTTATGGTAATTGGTAGACATGTGAGAAATTTGCAGTTTAACAATAAGCATTAGAGAGTTGAAAAGGGAAGTAAATAATTGAGCAGAAAAAGTGAAAGAGAATCCAAAGAGGGATCAATAAATAAAATAAACTACAAAAAGTGGGCCCTCACAAAAAGGTTTAAAAAAACAATTTTTTTTTTTTTTTTTGGGGAAATGAGCAATATCTGTATTAGCCAAGGGGTTGATGAAAGAAAAGGAAGCAGCACATTACATTATACAAATACTGATAAATTTTATTTGATTATACAAAGCACATTTTTTTTATAATATATAGTTTGAGATGTGACTACTACAGTAGTGCATTACAACTAATAAATTAGAGAGGCATGGAACAAAAAGAAAGAAGTAAAATAAAAATGAAAATGACAAAGCCTAAAAACAAGAGAAAATTCAACACTTATCAAACTGCAGCAGCAGCAACCCTTCAGGCTTTCCTGTTCCAAATCATAAAGCTCTTATGAACGTGTCATTTATTTTCTGACATCCTCCTTTTGCTTCCTACAATGCAATTAAAGATTCTTTTGATTAATACTCTATATGTAATCAAAATTAACCATACATTATTTGATTTATATGGTAATGTATTGAGTTTAGATTAATGTTAATTATGCTACCTTTGTTAGCGTTAATGTCTAGTAGTGAGGAGGTGGGGGTGATGCATAGATGTAGACCGGCGGTGGTGGCGGTGGAGATTTGTAGTGATAGACGGGAGGTGGGTGGTATGGCTTCACTGGAGTCGGGGGTGGATGGTAGTGTCTAATCGGGGGCGGTGGTGGAGACTTATAGTGGTAAGGTGGGTGGTATGGTTTTTTGTAAGGTGGTGGTGGTGGAGGAGATTTGTATTTATAAACGGGAGGAGGTGGTGGTGGAGATTTGTAGTGGTATGGTGGGTGGTATGGTTTTTTGTATGGTGGTGGTGGAGGAGGAGATTTGTATTTGTAGACAGGTGGTGGGGGTGGGGGAGACTTGTAGTGATATGGTGGGTGATATGGTTTTTTGTATGGTGGTGGCGGAGGAGGAGATTTGTATTTGTAGACAGGTGGTGGGGGTGGTGGGGACTTGTAGTGGTACGGTGGGTGGTATGGTTTTTTGTGTGGTGGTGGTGGAGATTTGTATTTGTATACTGGTGGTGGTGGAGATTTATACTTGTAAATGGGTGTAGGTGGGTGGTATGGCTTCTTGTGTGGTGGTGGAGGAGGTGGTGACTTGTATTTGTATACGGGTGGTGGTGGAGACTTGTACTTGTAAACTGGTGTAGGTGGGTGGTATGGCTTCTTGTAGGGTGGTGGTGGAGGTGGTGACTTATATTTATAAACTGGTGGTGGTGGAGATTTGTATTTGTAAATGGGTGTTGGTGGGTGGTATGGCTTCTTGTAAGGTGGTGGAGGCGACTTGTACTTGTAGACTGGTGGTGGTGGAGATTTGTACTTATAAATCGGTGTGGGCGGGTGATATGGCTTTTTGTAAGGTGGTGGTGGAGGAGGAGATTTATATTTGTAAACAGGTGGTGGTGGAGACTTATACTTGTAAATGGGTGTTGGTGGGTGGTACGGCTTTTTGTACGGAGGAGGTGGTGGAGGTGATTTATACTTGTAAACAGGAGGAGGTGGAGATTTGTGGTGATGAGGTGGGTGATACGGTTTCTTGTACGGTGGTGGCGGTGGAGGAGATTTGTATTTGTACACTGGTGGAGGTGGTGATTTATGATGGTAAGGTGGGTGGTAAGGCTTTTTGTAGGGAGGAGGAGGAGGCGGAGGAGAGTTGTAAACGGGTGGTGGAGGAGGTGGGGACTTGTAGTCAATGGGATGGCGAGGAGGAGGAGGTGGAGACTTGTAGTCGATGGGATGGCGGGGAGGAGGAGGAGGTGAAGAGTAGAGATACTCATTAGCATTGGAAGGCAAAGTTAAAGAGAGAAATGTTGCCAAAACAGCAATGGCCAAAGAGGCCATTGAGAAACCTCTTTTCCCCATCTTTGGTTTGGTTCTTCTGAGTCCTTAAGCAATGCCTAAACCTTCCCTTTTATAGGCTTCAAATTTTCACCACTTCACTATTTAATACCACATTTTTCTTTTCTTTTTTTAAAAGGACCCAATTTTGAATAGTCAAAAGGAGACAGAACCAGAAAAAAGGGAGGGAAATAATAATAAAAGTCACAAATGGGCTGTCATCAATGTTTTGGACAAGTGAAGTGAGTGAGACCACAATTCACAGACCCAATTTAATTAATGTTAATGATTCCTAGATTAAAATTACTCAGTCCTTCAATTTTAAGAATTAGGTTAAATTATAGAGTTAGATTCTTATAATTAGAAAAAAAAATTAGAATTTAGCTTCTATAATTTATAATTATAATTTAATCTTTATAATTTGATAACACCTTCCTAATAAGTTTCTATGGAAATGACATTAATTTTTATAATTTATTAAACAATAGAGATTATTTATAAAATTTTATCAAATCACATGGACTAAATTCTAACTTCTAGAATCAGAATGATAAACTCTAACTTTTCTCAAAACATAGAGATTGAATTTATAATTTAACTTTTAAAATTATAAATTTTGATTCTAAATATTTAAAATTTTCAAATTAGCACATCTAGTAAATATAAAGTTTGAAAGTGTAATTTTAATTGAGAATAGATAATCATAAATTGAAACTTTTAAAGACCTATTAAAACATTATTTTAAGACAGAAATGAACAAAAAAACTTTGAGTTTTGTGGAAGCTAAGCAAGGAAATTAAAGAAAAGTAATATTGGTCGTACATGGTTCATTATTCCGGACCAGAAAAATGGTAGGTAATGTAATTCAATTATTTAAAATAGATTATCCATATATATATATATATATATATATTAATTGAATTTACTATATAATAATAATAATAATAATAATAATAATAATAATAATAATAATAATAATAATAAGTTAGTATTTTGAGTATTGCGTTGCATGATTTTGTCTGGATGGCTGGGACCCGGCGGCGGCTGCTTTGTATTCCTCTATGGCGCGCCATAATAATTATATGAATATTTTATACCACATTTTTTTAAAAAATTAATTTTCTATTTTAATTATTTTAATATATATAGTTTTTATACTTCTTACATACAGTAATTCTGTTAGTTATTATTATATATAGTTGCATGAATGATCGGCCTAACTTATATTTTATTAATAGATCTCTAAAAGTCATTTTATTTTATAATTTTTCACATGTCATATATTGTGTGTATTATAATTATCATAAGCTTGTAGATCTTGCCATTAATTTTAGTAAATCGATACATTTGTGTTACATTTTAAAATAATAAGCTAAAAACTTTAATTTATAAATGTATTAAAGGTTTTAGATTTCAATTTGATAGATTAAAAGTTTATTACAGAAATTTATAAATCATGTACATTGTGCCAATGTTTATAGAGAGAACTTTTTTTTTTTCTTTCAAAAGACTGTCATTTATATCATCCAAGTTCAACTTAAGCATACTGATTTAGATTCTACCAATAATATTAGACGTTATTGGATGTACTTGCACAACATAGCTTTAGAAGTACAGAAAAGAACATTGTAAGTACTTAACGAGAAGGTCTCTTAACAACTGTTATGGAACTAGTGTCAGTTTCGCTTTTTCTTAATTTCGTGTTTTTTCAAGATTGTTTTATTTATTAAAGTTTTACTAAACCGCTTTTTTGTTCTCTTTACTCTTAAAGATATTTTATTTTTAGTTTCTAAAGAAAACTATTTTAGTCCTAATTGCTATTTTTTTTTATTAACCATTTTTAAAATCTCTAATAAAAACTTGAAAACTCAAATAAATATTGGAAACATCATTTCATCGTCATAAATGCATCACATTTCTACTCAAAATAATAATTAAAGGCTAATGGAAACGACATTTTTTAAAAAATGAAATTCAGAGATCAAAATAGAATAATTAAAAATTAAGGTTTGAGATTAAATGATTATAAAATTAAAAGCATATAATGTAATAAAATACTAGAAAAATTATTTAAATAATTTAAAAAGAGCTTCTAGACCCCTAAATATGCATTTAAAAGTTGTAAGTTCCAAGAGTATTAAACTATTTAATTATTTCAAAAGCTTTTAATAGTAACTCCATTTATGTTCATAGACAATGATCAAATTAAAAAAATTATCTAAAGTTTTTTTTTTCAATTCACTTTTTGTTTAAAGACAAAATGTGGTATCCTAAAATGGAGTATGTAAATATCATTTTGTTTTAATAAGTGTAGTTTGATATAATATAAAAGAGAAAGTCTTTTTTCAAAAACAATAAAAGAAAAGGTCTTAAAAGTGATAGAGTACTAATACAAACATCATTATTATCCTCAACATAATTTCACATTTTGATGATTTCATTTATTTATTTAAATATTAATTTACTTTTTTGAGTTTCTGAAAATGAAATTTCGTTGATGTAATCTTTATTACAAAAGTTATTTGTAGATAGATCCGAGAGACTTTTTTTAGTTGATTTCAAATATAGTAAAATGAACCAAAATATTTACAAATATAATAAAATGTCACTATCTATTCGTGATAGACTATAACATCGGTAGAAGTTTATCAATTTTTATCATAAATAGAATATGGAAATTTACTATATTTTAAAAATATTTTAGTACATTATGTTATATTTGAAAATGCCCTTTAGATTTATTTAATAAATTGAATATTTTTAAAAAAAGTTATCTTTCAATTTATCTACAGTTCTCTAATTGCAATAACCCAAATATATTTTTTGAATTATTAAAATAATTTTGTTGCCACCTCATCTTAAATATTTACTCAATTCTCTTTTTCCAGTAACAAGAGTTTGAACTTCCAACTTCTAGAGATAAAGATTTAATTTTTTAGTTCGATGGAGTTAAATTTTAATCATTAGTAATTTCATGATTAAATATTTTTATAGGTTCAAATCTATAGTTAAAATTCAAAATTTTTAAAAATATAAAGTGAATAAAACAAAACTTACACTCGATCATTATTCAAACAACCGTTTTATCATCATATTTAATTTGATGTTTTTGATAATTTAGATAAATTTTTAAAATAATATATGGCCTAAATTGGGATTAGTAATAAAATGAGATTAAGAAAAAAACTAAACCTGGTAGATTAGATATTGGAGCTTTAATAGGTATATCAATTTAGGGTAACCTAGAATTTAGGGTTTGGAGAGGCCTATTATTTTTGGAAAAATATCTTTTATTGACCTTTTTATATTAAACCTTTTTAACTTTTGAAAAAAAAAAAGATACATATAGCAATTATGTACGTTATAAAAACTTTTGTCTTAATTCAAATTTAAACGATAAAATTAGTATAATACAATTGATGTAATACTTGTATTATCAACCTCGAGATCGAGATTTATTTCTTCTACTTCCACATTTAATTCAATGTTTGTACTAGTATTTTTGATAAATATAACTTGTAGTTGTACTAATAAAGATTAATATATTTAGTATAGAGTTTTTTTTTTTAAAAAAAAACAAAAAAAACAAACTATTTTGTCCACTCTGTCATTTTTTACAATTTCTTTTGAATTTGTTATACTAATTTCAAAATATATAGGAATAGATTTTTTTTTACCAATAATAGATAGAATTATTGTTACAAATTTGTTAAGAGTTTGGATTTGCCGATACAATTTATATATAATAAAAATTACTTTGACAAAACAACTACTAATATTAAATATAAAAAAATTATATAAAATACAATGATTAAATAAATTGCATTATTATATTATGCTCGTGCAGCCCATCATAATTTGTTGTAATTATTTTCCATTAAAAAATATTTTAATATCCAAATGAGAAAGAGGAAATTTTGTTCACATTTTAGATTTTGGGCAATTTTTTTTTTCTCCGTCAGATATTAGTTGTATAGTATATTATAATGATATGCATGATGTATCTCTTATTTTTTCTCAACATTTATAATTTTTATTTTTCCAAAACTAACAAAAGATTACCAAATGATAAGGTTTGAATTATGTTATTACAACCAAATTTCTTAAATTTTGTATCACGAATTTTCAAATGAAAAATATTTAAGTTTAAAGGGATGAAATTGGGCAATTGCTATAATTAAGTTGGGGAATTTTTAAAAATCTTGAAAATATTAATAAATAAACTTACTTTTTCAAAAAAAAAAAAAAAAAAAAAAAAAAATCAAAATTTAATATATGTTGTCAGGAATAATTAAAAGGGTAGGGGCTTTGAATTTGGCTTTGGCTTTCTCAGCATGTGACTCTCCCATGTTACCGCAAAATAGTTATAAACTTATAATCATAATTAATAAATTAATTACTCTAAACAAGATAATTATTTAATTAATTACACCAATCAATTTTCACATCTGCCAATCGTAATTGTTAAAACCTTTTTATTTTGTCTTCTCACCATTTATTTATTTATTTTAACTTGTGTGGTTAATAACCATTTAACTCCCCCAAACATTCTCCAATATGATATAATATAGTATAATATCCTTTTTTTTTTTTATTGCAATTGAGATAGTAAAATTGAAATCATATATCTCGTAATTACTAACACACTCGTATGTCGATTTTTCTATACTCAATTGAATTTTTTATACATGTGTTATGAGTAATTTCTTACCAACAGACAAGAAAAGTGGAAAACAAATTTATCAAATATGTTAATATAACAAAATTTTATTTAAATGATTATAAAAAAGTGAATAAAAGAGAAGAAAAATAAAAGATGTATAATATACCAACTCAATATTTGGCCCACCAACTTTAAATATTGGTGGAGTTTGAGTTGGTATACTATACCAACTCACCTCAACTCTCCATCTTTTCAATGTTTTCAATGAGTCAGCCCATCAGCCACCGTAGACGACTACCATTGACACACTATGAGAACCAACTTCAGCGTTGACCAACTTCAAGACCATTTGCGTGCAATCAACTTCTACCTCCGACAACCATCCATGACTACAAATTTCAGCAAAAATCATTTTTGTTAATCAACTCTGACAACACCTTCAACTTCAAGCTTCAACAACCTCTTTCGACGATATATATATTGATTTAATTGAATTCACATATGTGGGTTAAGAATTTGAAAAAGTATGTACGTAGTTTAATGGTGGAACAAAAAATTCAGCAAAAACAAACGAAGATAATAACAAAAACTCATAAAATGGTTATAAAAAACCATATTAATTAGAATTTAAAAAAAACTACACTATATACTATAACCCATGAACTCAACTTTGCACCTTAAACAAAGACATGAACTGATCTAACAAAACAAATCTGCACCCCATACACATATGAACTTTGTACATTATATCTCACCTTAATGCCTTAAAGAGTTGAAGTAACACTACAAGAAAAAAGACATATCTCTCGACGAATAACATAGGGATTATTCGAAAAAGTGACTGCAGATGAACTCTTGACGAACAACAAGTCTTCAGCAGCTTAGTCGGAAGACCCCGTTGAGGGACCAGCTCCTGACAGGCAGAAGGCAACTGTTGTGAGTTGTCGAGAACTCTCGACGTCGTCCATACGCCGTCGAGAGTTACCCCAAAACTTTTGACTAAGGTATTATAGGCGTTTCGATTTAACTTTTTTTTTTTTTTAGGTTTTATAGGGTAACTTTCAACGGTGTGCATTGAATCGTCGGAAATTACCCATGAACTCCCAACAATATTAAGGAAGGCACGAGAGTTTATGTTTTACTCCCAACACCTGGATATACGTCGTCAAAAGTTTTTCATTATTCATAACTATGATCGTTGTCAGTCGGGAGATACTTCTTCTGCGGCGATGTCTCTTTCGACGAGTTTTTTGGTTATGGAAAAATGAGATTATTATTATTATTATTATTTTAGTGTAAGAGAGCAAAAGAACTAACTAAATATATATGTGTATATATAAAGTAAAGAAGGAACAAAAGAACAGAAAGAAAAAAAAAATGATTATACGCCGAAATTGCGGTGAAGTGATGCAAATTGATATCGTTTCCGTGAAAAAAGGGAAGAAGAAGAATAAGTTGTGAATAAATAAAATTGGATTAAAAGATGGAGAATATATAATAATAGGATTCAATTAAAAAAAAAACCGACATCTTTTCCTTCCCTTCACTAACATCTCAACAATACCTTAAATATTAATCTCCATGGATATTTGTCTTTAAACTTTTTTTTTTTCTTTTTCTAAAATCTATATAAAATGGAGATTTTATATAATTACAAAATTACAAGAAACAAAACCTCAAAATTACAAAATGTAATTATATATTGCTTAAGTATAAAATAAAGGGTACAACCAAGGCAGGAAAGATCACCCTCTCATCCAATTAATACAAACAAAGCAAATGGAAATATACGAAAAAGAGGAAAAAGCCAAGAAGCAACACTAGGACATGAAAGAAAGAGTTGTATAGAAATATGAGAGACATGAAATAGATCAGCATGTTATGTTTTGACCAATTTTTTATTCTTCAAGACATGCATGATGAATATTAATTTTCAATATCCATCCATGTGTCTATCTATCTAATTGCCAAATGGATCTCACAGTTTATCTATAATGAACTTCGATAGACCAAGATCGACTTCTATTTGTGTATATCAGTAGTCTATCTTAGTCTATCACAGGTAGATTATGATATTTTGTTATATTTGTAAATATTTTTACAAGTTTTTGTCTTTTAAAATAATTTTTCACACACACATGTAATAGTTTCGATCAATCAACTGACATCATTACAAGATTATTGTCAACCCGTTTCACGATTTAATAAATCTATAATAAATTAACCTCAAATGTTTTTGTGTGTTAGAGACTAGATTCAACAAAAGTTTTTTGTTTGACAAATGACATATATTTGGACCCCAAATCTACTCGACATTAAAATTGAATCTCAAGTAAATACATCCAAATATATCACTGCATAGTGCATTGTTGGAATGTGTATTGGACAATGTGGTAAAAAAAAAAAACAATTTGACGTCTGAATTTTGGACGTCTAGAACAAAACGTCTAAACTTGGTTGCTTGGTGTGATTGCTTGAGTTGGTCGGCTGGATGATGGTTGCCTAGATAGAACACCTAAACTGGTTGCCTGGTGTATGTTGTCTGATTTACGTCACCTTGAAACTTGAATACTTAGGGTATGCGATTAGAATATGCAAGATGAAAACTTATTAGTTAGATAAATGCTGAGTGGAAGAACACGCTCTCTTTAAGACGTTTCATGGCTCTGCTCGAAGTGCAAACAATTCTTAATATTGTCACGTCACCCCAGGATAAAACAACTTAAAGCTGAATCGGAGCTGCATTGGAACCGATCAAAATATTAATATTAATGATTGAATATGCTTGAAACCAAAGAGCAGAGAGGGGGTTTAAGAGAATTTTGCAAGAGATATGTTTTTCTGATCCCACAAATGAACGAGGAGGAGAACTATATATAGTGTTAGATTTCATAACTCCTCAATGGTCATAAGATCATCAACGCCTGAGATCTGTAACGCTTCAATGGTCATAAGATTCTCAACGAGTTAGATCTATAACGCCTCAACGGCGACAAGATTCTCAATACCTCAATGCTATAAACAAAGAAAAATTTTAAAACGGATTGAGATTTTAAATAAGGAAAAAATTTTAAAATAAAAAATAAATATTTAATAAAATAAAAAATAAGAAGTCAACATCTTTTTAGCCAAATACCATTGATTGCATATCCTATAAAGACACACTCATAGGCTCTATTGACAATCTTTCTTGTTTTATGATCTAGAATTCTACGACCAAATACCCATAAGTTCTAAAATATGACAAGTTTGATTTCTTATTTTTAATATCTTCGTAAGGTGAAGTTATGATCTTAGACTTTGGAATTCTATTTAGAACATAACACGACAATTTGAATAATTTCACCTCACCAAAAGGGTGCAGCTCCTGAATGAAGTAAAATAGCATCTACTAGTTCAGATAGTGTTCTATTTTTTTCTTTCGATATAATAACAATGAAAATGGGCTATTTAATTATGCGTAATTCAAGCTCGTCCATGATTTTACGATCTTATTTGGCTATGTTATAGGTTTTGAGCAATTCAAGGGTAGAAATCAGTATTAATGTTAATTTGAAGCTTAATTGGACAAATACAGAGTCAAATGACATCAACCAACACAAATGGATGATCAAAAGAAGCCTATTTGACTTCTGCCTTGTAGCGCTGCCACTCCCCACGGTGCATGGCGGCACTGAAAGGTAGAGAGGGTCGTAAGATGCAGCGCTGCCCTAGAGCCCTACAACGCTCCGAACAGCTCCCCGCATGCGTCTCCTTCATCGCGGAGGTGTTGTCCCTAGCGCCGTGGCACCACGAAAATTTTTATAAATATTATTTTCCCCCGTCAGGTCAAAGTTTGCCTGATTCGAGTCGTTCTTATAATGTTTTCTCCCAATTTTCTAAGTTTCTTTTTCTGGTTTATGTTCTTGAACTATTCCTCATCCACCGACATGTGGATGAGAGGCTAAGTGATATGAACCAGCCAAACATCAAATTATTAATTAGATTTTATTTAATAATTATGATTTAATTTAATATTTCTAGTTTTGTCCTTTTTAATAACATTTAAGTAGGGTTAATTTAGTCTTTTTGTAATGCATTAGGGTTTTAGTTAGTGGGAGACTATTTAAGTCTTTCCTTTAGGTTGTTTTTGATATTTGAAATTTTAAGATTTTCTATGAATGAAAATTCTTTGGTAGATGACAGAGTCTCGTCACCATTTTTTGCAATTCTTGATTTAGAGTTGCATGCCAAGAACACTCAGGTAAGTCTGATCAACTTGCTGGTGGAGTGTTCGAACTTAAAGTGAGGAACTAGTTTTCCTTATCTCTTGGTCTTCGATCAAAAGGTAATCCAATTACAGTCCTTCCCTTTGGATTGTTATCAAATTAACTTGTGGGGTTTTATAAGTTGATATTAGGGGTTCGTCAATTGAGTTCTTAATTTTCAAATCCTAAGGTTTTTATATCACTAAGGTACTCTTATCTAGCTTGAGTTCTTAGGATTTCATTATATCATTGCCTTTTGTGATTTGAGCTAATTTGTTTTAGCATTGGTTTTCAATTCTGAATATAACGATTATAATTCATATTGTAGACGCTTAGGACAATATGATGTTTGCTTAATAGTTATGTAATTCTCTTGGTTGAAGCTATAGGTTGGATTAGCTTGCTAACAAAACTCTTTTGAGCATTGTTCTAATCAACTAGGAACTGAACCATTGAGTAATTGGCTAGACGCTTAGAAATTAATTATTCATCCTAATGATTTCCTAAATTTTAATGTGATTAAGTTGATCCGAATTGACATGCTTTTCATCCTTTTAGATTAAACTAGTTTGATTCTTAAGACGATTTGATTAGTTTATCTAATTAAATTTGTTAAGTAAAGACGATCAATTCAATTTAGTGATGAAAACCCCATGAGCAAGTGACGCGAATAGAATGAATCCGACAAATTCAAGCTAGGTCCTTTTTATATTGATTTCTTTCTGTTCGTTTTGTCTTCCGGTTTATTGTCCTTGCAATTGAAAACAAGCATCAACCCCCCGGGGTTGGAAATGATTTTACTTGAGAACTTTACTTGCTCCCTGAGTTTGACCCTTACTTGCCACTAGGACTAGTTCTTGGTGTGTAAATTCGATAATTTATTTGATACGGATTTGGTCAACAAAATTTGTCAATTATGACTTTACCATTCGTTATAGGAGAGTAAGGTGTTGTATTTTCATGTGTGTTATAGAAGTTGTTAAAGACAACTAAATCATATTCAATTTTTCTATCACTACGAAATCTCTCAATTTTTTATGAAATTGATTTTCTATTTCAGTTATAAACAACTTAAACATGTTAAACGCATCACTTTTATATTTTAACAGATAAACAAAATTGTAATAAGAACAATCATCAATAAAAGTTATAAAATATCTTTATATTGTTCCTAAACAAGACACCATCGAAATCACATATTCTTAATGTATTAAATCTAGAGGCTTAGATTTTCTAATTATATATTTATGCGAAGTCTTAGTTATTTTAGCCACCCACCTTCAGAATCCTCGATCACATTTATTTTTTGATCATGACACAAAGTTCTTTCTCTGTGAGGTTCGCTTGCACAGCAGGACGATTCATGCTCCTACAATATCTAGCTAAGTGACAAGACTTATTACAATTGTAGTAGAGAATTTCTAAATCGTACTTTCGGATTGAGGTTTCTAATTCTCTTGGTTTTTCTGGTTGTTGGACCCCGTTCTTAACCTTCATCTTGTTCCCCTTTGACTTTAAACCAAGTTTCAGAATAGCAGTGGAAGTCCTTCTAGATATGGCATTCACCTATTTTTTCTAGTTTAGTCTTCGAGCCTCTTCCTCAATCCTTAGAAGTGTTATCAAACTTTTCAAAGAAAATTCTTTGGTCTTGTGCCTCAACGTGTTTTTGAAATCCTTCCATAGACGAGGTATTTTTTATCAATTAAAATAACAACTTGAAATTGTTCATCTATAATCATACCTTCGATCGTTATTTCATGAGCAATCTTCTGCAGTTCATTAGATTGTGCCTCTATAGATCTTTCATTCATCATCTGAAATTTTAAGTATCGATTGACCACATACTTCTTTAAACCAACTTCTTCGATATCATGCTTCTTCTGTAAGGCATCCCAAACTTTTTTCGCTATGGACATCGTACTATAATATTCATACATATCATCAGTTAAACCGTTTAAGATAAAAGTTTTGTAAATAAAATCATTTTCCTTCTATGTGTTGGAATTCATGATTTATTCCTCGGTTGAATTGGTTTCTAAAACTTTTGACTTCGTAGTGGTGCATGAGTTGACAACTTTCTTTATGGTAAAAAAGAAAAGCATCTTTCACTTGAAATGGGCTCCTTCAAATCAGAATGGACAATTGAGATGAGTTGACAGAAAATCAGTCTGTGTTGAGCCGACCATCACGTAGCAAAAAAGGGTGTCTTAAAATTTTAAGAACTTGTATTGGACAATCAGGTAAATATACAATTAGGCATCTGAGTTTTGAATGCCTAGAACAAAACGTCTAAAACTTGGTCGCTTGGTGTGATCGCTTGAGTTGATCGCCTGGATGATGGTCACATAGACAGAAGCCTAGACTAGTCAACTCGGTGATGGTCGCCTAGACTTGTCGCCTGATTTACGTCACCTTGATACTTGAACGCCTAGGGCATGCGATTAGAATCTACAAGACAAAAACTTATTAGCTTGATAAAGGCTGAGTGATATAACACGCTCTCTTTAAGACGTTTTGTGGCTCTGTTTGGAGTGCAAGCAGTTTTTAATATTTCAATGTCGCTTCTAAGATAAAATAACTTAAAACGTGATTGGAGCTGCACCAAAATTGATCGAAATACTAATACCAATGATTGAATATGCTCGAAATCGAAAAATAGAAAGGAAGTTTATAGGGAAATTTGTAAGATATGTTTTTCTAATCCCACAAAATGAATGAGGAAAAGGTGATATGAAAACTCTAGGATTTTAAAATTAGGAACCCAATTGACGAACCGTTAATAACAAATTCTAAAATCCTCAAATCAATTTGACAAAAACTAAGAGAATGGATTACATTTGGATTACCCTTTGATCGAAGAACAAGAGATAAGGACAACTAATTCCTCAGTTCAAGTTCGAACACTCCACAAGCAAGGTGATCAAACTTACCTGAATGTTCTTAGCTTGCAACTCTAAATCAAAAATTGCAAAAGATAGCGATGAGACTCTGTCATCTACCAAATAATTTTCATTTATATAAATCCTAAAACTTCAAATATAAAAAACTACCTAAAACAACCTAAAGGAAAGACTTAAATAGTGTCCCACTAACTAAAATCCTAATGCATTGCAAAAAGACTAAATTAATCCTACTTAAATGTTATTAAAAAGGACATAACTGGAAAACATTAAAAATACATCACAATTATTAAGTAAAAGCTAATTGATAATTTGATGCTTGTGTGGATCATATCATCCTCTCCTTCTTTTGAAGGATTCGTCCTCGAATCTCAATTGGTTCTATCCTGTAGCGTCAACTGACTCCGATTATAAATCTTCTGATCAATTGTTGCTGCTCAAATCTTTGCACTTGAGTTCACCTTTTCTTGAATGTGAGAATTCAATGCTAACTGTAGTTTCTTGGCTCTTGAACGTGTGATTGGTCCTAAGGATAATATAAGGGCATCTTGGTTCATTTCAGAAGAACTATATATAGGGTTAGATTCATAACTCCTCAATGGTCATAAGATTATCAACACCTGAGATCTGTAACGCCTCAACGATCAGAAGATTCTCAACGCCTCATTATAAATAAGAAATTTTTTAAAAATGGATTGAGATTTTAAATAAAGGAAAACGTTTAAAATAAAAAAAATATATTTTATAAACTAAAAAATAATATTATTATTCTTCACCTTACCCGTCCGACGGACGACGACATATGCATGCATATATCAACAAATTCTCACATTTGTCTATCTCCTCACCCTCCCTAAACCATGGGTATCCCTAGGATCTCAAACCCACAACATAAGGTGAGAATCTCAATGTATATAAATGAGCTTATACATTGCAATGTTAGTAATGTGAGAATCTCAACTTGAAATAAAATATTAATATAATTCTTTCAAATAAAATTTTCATCGACATGCATGCAGGTTGAGACGACACGGTAGACAAAATATACCATGATGTAGTGCAAGTATATATACAGTAGGTTGGGATGATAATTCCTTGGTAGATGAAGTATCATAATGACTTTGAATTTGATATACCTTGAGTTGGTCAATAGATTTATGAAATGACAATAGTGTCACCGTAGTAAGAGTTGAACAAGTGGTTGAGTTGAACAGGTGGTTGAATAGAATCATGTCATGGGCTCAAATTTCCTACCTTGGATGTTGCTATATATATATATATCTATATATATATTAGGGTTTAGGCCGTAAATATATATAAATATATATAGATAAAAGTAATTATATAAGCCACATTTAACTTAATGCATGCATCCTTTTGATCTCATTTACCTTTTTTTTCTTTTGAAGATATTTTGATCGCATTAATTAATCACTAATTATTATATTGTTTATCTATTTCCAATCAATTATTTGTGGTTCTGTTATTGGTCAATTGTTGTGTACTATTTTAGGTATTGATTCAATTAATTATTATATGAGTCAATGAAAATAAAACAAAATAAAAATGTGATTACAATTATTGTCCCCCTATCTTCTCGTTCAATTTCTTTTTCGTTGTTTCATGTTAAAATAAACACTTTAATTTTGAGGGTTCAATTGCCATATTAATCTCTATGCATTCTTTAATCTTAATTAATTTCATGTTTATCTTTATATACTTTACAGAACTTTATTAACATCATTAGAACTTTATCAAATATAGCCTTTGTATTAGTGAAGAGAGGCAAAAAAATTGAACAAAAAATGGTACTCTTGAACATGTAGCGAACAAACTTCATGATATATAAGATAATTTGTTTTTTTCACACTTAGAATTTAAAATCACATTAACTAAAAAATTTAGACCTAAAGTAATTATTTCTATATATACACTTCCAAGTCTTTGCAGGTGAAATTTGAATCTAAATTAATAATTTTACTTTGGTACTATTTTGTTCTTATACTTTTAAAATGTTCATTTCGGTCCCTATAATTTTAATTTTGGTTCGTTTTGGTCCCTATACTTAAATGTTCATTTTGGTTATGATACTTTCAACTTTAGATCATTTTGTTTCTATACTTTAAAAATGTTCATGTTGATCATTGTACTTTTAACTTTGGATCATTTTGGTTCTTAAACTTTAAAAAAGTGATCATTTTGATCCCTTAAAAATGAAGTGAAAATGAAAACGAGTAGATCAAAATAGTTACTGTTTGAAAGTTCAAGAACCGAAATGAATCAATATTAAAAGTATAAGAACCCAAATGAACGAAAGTAAAAAATAAAGGGACCAAAATAATAGTCTATTGAGGTACAAACTGTAATAAACCGCGATAGGGTACCTATTTCTATCCATTTGTGTCATGATAGACATTGATAGTAGTCTATCCTCGTCTATCATAAATAAACTGTAATATTTTTACAAATTTTGTTTCATTTTGCTATATTTAAAAACAATCATATTTCAAAATATTTATTTAAGTAAAAATAACGTGTCAAGTCAACTTACATTAGCTACTATAAACAAAAACAAAATAAAATAAAATAAAAGTTAGGGAGCAAAATGCTACCGATCCCAAATCTTAGGGGTTCAAGTGTTGAATTTAAAAACTAATGGAATAACATGCTACTTAATGGAAGCTGCATAGGCATGTGCAATCTTTCTAAAGTTTTTTCTAGAAAATAAAATATTAAATAGAGTCAAAAGATTCAAATCACGGATTGTTATTCTTCAACACATAGTGATATCAGTTGAACTAAGTTACTTTAGACAAATTATTATAATTTTGAAAATATAAAAGATTAAAATGATTCCTATCTTAATGTTAAAAGACTAAATTAGTGCAAATTAAAATTACAAAAATTAAATCTGAGTCAAAGCTGAAAGACTACTTGTTTGTTTGTTTAAGTTTGAGAGAATTTAAAAATAAAAAATAATTTTAATAAATATCTTATATAATTCATTTATATTTCTTTCCTTTTTTAACAATAATCATGGGTTAGGGATGATACCTCCTCTTTTAATGCTAAAACATCATGTAAATTAGGGTTGAGTCAATCTAATTTTGTTCCCAACTTGTGAAAAGAAATATAGAGTTTTGGGTTAGACAGATTAAATAATAAATATGACACTTTTTATTTACATTATTTAGAATCTTGATGGTCATATAATATTAAGAAAAAGAAACAAAGGAAAGAAATAATTTAGGGGCTGCTGTGGCAGGTTTGAGTAAAACATGGAGAAATAGACAGCAGACTCGAAGGAGCATTTGAATGTCATCTTCTTCCCCAATTATGGGCTTGTCGGATATGGGGTACTCCACTTTCCTTATTACCTCACCTTCAAATATAGGGTACATTTTAAAAAAAGATTCATACCTTTAAAATATTGGCGTGGATAAAAATATCAAAGTCTTTATTTTTTTGAAATGTCAAAATTATCGATAAAATGTTGATACCACTGGATATTTCTAGAAAAATCATGAAAATAGAAAATTTAAAAAATAAATTTCAACTAGTACATAAATATTTTATTATTTTAAAACTAGTTTAACATGTCTATTGTTTATATTATATTTTCTTTAATGATATTTTGTTATTATTTGTTATGTTTCATGAAATATTATTATTATTATTATTATTTTGCAACATAATGAAAAATTGATTCAATCCTTCTATATTCCATGCAAAACGTAGTTGCATAACCTATGAATTGAACTTTGTTAGGAAGAGCAAACTGCATGTGCTCTATGCTCTCTAATGTTGGATTGACTAGAAAGTTTTGGGTAGAAGGGGTAAATATATGTTTTTCCACCACAGGTACTTTTTACCTCACTTAACTCAACCTAACAAGGGGACACATGACAAGGATCATCATTTTTTTTTTTTTTGCAAAGGTATTGTATGAAACTAGCGTGAGATTGAAAAATCAAATCTCTACTTGTGACATTGATTGTACAGACACTATGTTGGTTGAGCTATGCTCATGTTGGCAGTTCATCACATTTTCACTAGGTTAATAACACTTTCGTTCTTTCACTTTTACAAAAACAATAATTTAATACCTAAACTTTTACTTCATAACACTTTAGAGATGTTTGATGGTTGAGATTATTATTATAATTAGTCATTATTATAATATGTAAGTTGTAGTAGTATGTAGGTTAGATGTAGTTTGTGTTTATGGTACTGTAGTGTATTTTAGTCTAAGTGTAGGAAAATAGTAAACATTGTAACAAAGAAAGAAATGAATGATACATAAGAAATGATAAATATATTAAATCACAAATCCACCCAAAAGCTTAAGCTAGTGATTGAAGGCAAATTTAATTATATATCACTAACAAAATACTAAACAAAGAAAGAAAAAGATTGTGCATAAGAAAGAATTAAACCCTAAAAAAGATGAATTTAAAATAATGATTAATATTATCTAAGCTTATTGCGTGTTATAATAGTTGGAACTGCCAACTTGTAACACCCCGAATTTTCGGAAACTAAGATGAGTTGTTACTAAATCAAAAACATGAAAGAAGACGCTTGGAAACCAATGACGACGAGAAACATCTCCATTCAATTTCAAACAAATTAAAACAAGCTGTGTAGGTAAATCAAAAGTTAGAGAAATATGGTCACAAAAACCTGGAAAACGACTCTGACGGGATCCCACTTTTTCAAAAATTCAAACATCAATAAAGCTCAAGTTTAAAACGCAAAGCAATACAAATCCATAAAGTTTCAAAAATGTAAAAGACCCAAACGCGGAAGCAACATCCATGTGGTCCCTGTGGCGTG
>JBBPDJ010000001.1:4914462-4927380 GCA_037974625.1 Cucumis cinereus
AAAAATAGACATGATCTAAGATAACCAATATTTATTTTACAAATTATAATTTGGACTATAATAATTTGCACCTCAAATACATACTATAATAACCCAGACTATAATACTCTGCACCCTAAACACAGATTATTATAACCCAGACTATAATACTCTGCACCCCAAACACAGATTATTATAACCCAGACTATAATACTATGCACCCCAAACACAGACTATAATAACACACAGACTATAATAACACACAGACTATTATAACCCACAGATTATAATAACCACAGACTATAATAACTCACTTTGCGTCCCAAACGGCCCCTTCGTTAGGTTCTATGACTATTTTACAATGGATGGAGGCATCCTTAAACACGTGAGTATTCTATGACGTAAGTTGAATGGTTTTAGCTCTCATTCACTTTTAGGATTGAGTCATTATGTATTAGCTCCTCTAAGATTCAGTCTTTGGTACAAAAAATCTTAAGCTTAGGTTTAAAATTAAACTTTTGAAAGTCAAAAGTGTTGTAGAACCTACCTTAAAAGTTCAATAGGACTATAGTTTTAACCATACTTTTAAAGTTTGAATTATTTATTTATTGTTATAATATATAGTTTTAACTAAAATATAAAGAAAAAAATTAATATTATTACTTTATTGACCAGAGAAGTTTGCCGACACAGACAAGTTGATGCAAACATGTCTTTAGGGATTTACTTACTACCAAACTTTATTAAATTTAAAGAAAAAGGACTTCTATTCTACTTTTCAATAGGTACGTACTCTTTGTTACCATGCAATAATATGTGTGACATTTTGGCTCTAATGTTATACTATTTTTATTTATAAAGTTTTTTATTTTTCTTTTAGTTTTGTCGTTTATGACATTTATTAGTGAATAATATCAATAATAAAAAAAAAAAGTCTATTCTCTAAAAAATTATTTAGAGTGTGTGAAAAGGCTACTTTCTTGCAAATTTGACCATCTATATGAGAGGTAATGGATTGTAGAGAGTTTAACTTTACACTAATTTTATGGCATTTGGCCTAAACTATTCAAGTAATCTATGGAATTAGATAAATGGATAATTCATTGAGTTATATATAAATAGTGATGCAAGGAGTGTACTATATAGCAATGCTTTATTATATATACTTATATATAATATGGGTCTTCAAACAATTTGATGATTCGAAAAAACCAATCAACTCAACTCAATTTGTGCGATATGAATTGGATTAACAACTCATGTGGGTTTGGTTGGGTTTATATAAACAAAAATCTCATAGATTGAGTTGGTTCATGAGTTCACTAAGATAACCTAACCCCAAACATTCACTGCAAACTTAATATTAACTTTAAATTGACACACATATTTATTTTAGTTTTATTTAATTTCATTAATGTTTTTAAAAAATTTATTCATTGACAACTCCTAAAAATAATTTTTTAACACTTTGGAAAGAAAATTTTTCCAATATAAACTGAAATTGAGTTGTTAATCTTAATTTCATAAATAAGAAAATAAATTAAATCAAGTTTCTACACATTAACTTTTTATTTATTTTTAGAAATAAAATTTAGATAAATGACTCAAGTAATCTGAACCAACTCAACCCAAAATTTTCATAGATGGGTTGGATTCGGTTTATTTTTTAATAATGGTTATTTGGGTTGACAAAATTTACAACTCGAACAATTGGGTTGGGTCTAAAAAGTTCAATCCAACCCACGAACACCCCTAACATATAAATAATAATCATCCATGTTGGAGATTTCTATTGGTTGACATTATATTTTTTATAAGGTAGTTGATTTTTCTGTTGTCTTGTGCAAAGTCTTAACATTAAGGTTTAACATCTAATTAAAGTTTTTCCAGCGAATAATTTCCTTATTTGGAATTATGCGGTTGTCTTCCTTTTATTTGAAGTCTTCACCAGATTGGCATGATGAGTGATCTTTTTCTTTTGGATGTTATTTCCTTTAATGGATTGGTTTATTTAAAGCATCTTATTAAACCCTTTTAGGGTTGTCGAATTTGATTATTGAAGACAAACGTGGTTATTTTGCAAATTGCGATATGTTCTTCATGCAAGCTACAACTGTTCTTTGAGCAATAGTTTCTCATATGGTCGTTGTGTTCTTCATTGTACGTGCTCGTTGCTCACTGTGTTTCGCTGCAAAGTTCTTCATTCATTGTCCGCAACATTCTAAAGACTATTCTAGTTTAGGGAGATCCTAAACCTTTGCCATCAAGAAGGGATTCTTAGTCTTAGAGGGAGTCTTAAACTTCATCATGATAAGGCTTTCTGTATCCTAGGGGGAGTCTAAGATCTTTCAGCAAAGAGAGTTTGTTGATCATTAGAAAAGATATCTTCGTGAGGGGAGTCTCACATATACCAAGGGAGAGCCAAAGTGACATTAACACTGTCATACTTAGGGGGAGCCTAAGCCTGCATTTAGAAGAAATTTTACATCTAGAGGGAGCCTAAGTGGTCATTTAGTTAAGCTCTACGAGAGTCACTGTAGTGAATATTAGAGATAAGTACTGTGTTGTAATTTGCTTAACTTTCAATATTAGTGGATTATCTTTCTTGGGCACTCTGCACCCCAGACGTAGGTGATATATCACTAAACTGAGCGATCAAGTTCTGTGTCTCTTATCTTTATTTTCGTGTGTTGGTATTTTGTTTGTCTCACTTCTTGTTTGAACTGTTTGTGAGATATTTGTGAGTGTGTGACGAGTCATCTATGATTTTTCAATCCATTTGATAACCATTCAATTTTTTCTCTTTTTTTTTTAAAAAAAAATTAAATAGTAAACATTATTTTCATCAACAAGTTTCTACATCATGAGCAATTTTTAAAATTTTTTAAAATTAAATATAACAAAATTATAGTTTTCAAAAACTTGTTTATGTTTTTTAAAATTTATCTAGAAATTTAAGTGTCTGTTTAACAAATGTGAAAATGATGAATAGAAAATTGGAAGGAAACCAACATAAAATTCCAAATGGGTTGTAGTCTTTTTCAATTCCACTTTATTATAATTTTTAATTAACATATGAGTTATGATAAATGCCTTTGTGTTCAAATATCAAGTCAACGTCGAGTTCTTTTGAGTTTATTAGTCATTTCTTTAAAATAATTCTTTTGGCATATAATATTTAACTTAATTAATGAAGACTAACATTGGAAATTGACAATTTTTTCTTTTCTTTCCATTGATAATTATTCCTAATTTTCATTAAATAGTTTGCTAATTTTATACCCATTGAAGAAGAAGTGTAACGATATATTATATCTCAAACTTTAGAAATAATACTTTGCATAGATCCTTTTCCACTTATCAAGACTATAATTTAAAAAGAAATGTTCATAACCTTAAAAAATGTACATCATTAAAGAACTTCAAATTTATATTTGGTATTAAAGCTTGATAAACAAAGGAAGTTTTAATTTTCTTTTATAGTTCATTCTCTAAGAAACTTACCATGTGCTCGACTTGACTACTCAAAAACGTTTTTAACCCAAATTTTTTAATTAAGATCGAATAGTCATCTATATAATAGTCCAAATATTTAGCCTTTTCAAACAACATGACATTATAATATGACTTTGTTTAGTAGATAATAATGTCTAGAATACCACATGACCAAATTTACCAAACACATCAACAGATTTCTCATAACCTAACCAATCTATTCTCATGAGTGATGGTTTTATTTAACTTTCTTAACTTTTTTTTTTTTATATATATATATATTTTGTTTAAGTACTTGTCATTAACTAACACATGTTAGGCCCATTAGATTTAATATCGACATTTTCCCAATCATGGATGAATATTATTGTGTATTCAATAATATAATATCATAGAGTTGTAGAAAAATATGTAGAGAGCTTTATTTCATTCTAACAAGTGGTATTGAAGGAAACAAACGGATAAGATTTTAGAAGTATCCCCACGTCAAATCTTGTATTTCATTTGGGTGAGGGGTTATTTGTCATATTTGGGATGTGACTAATAACCCACATCAAATAAGGTATGCAAGAAAGATCTTACTAGGGAAGGGACAATGCAATGCAACCTTCCTTTTATCTAATAAACTAATTACCAAGATGATCACATTGGACGATCTTAACCACCATTTAATTATGCTTTTAGGGTTTAGTTTTCTTTTTATTGATTTCTTAGCTAAATTTTAAAAATAACGAGTGTTGAAAACTATATTTATTGTATTTCTAAAACATGGCTTAATTTTTTAAAACACTCTTAAAATGTATACAACCAAAATAAAGAAATCAATAGATATAACTAGTGTTTTATATACATAATTTTTGTTAGAAAAAAATTAAAAATAAAAAATGTTGATACAACGACTTGATGAGTTTGGTTTGGTGGTATGCACATGACATCTGTTCTTAGAGGTTGTACGTTCAATCCCCTATCGAGCAATTGTTTTACTAAAACTAGTGATGATTTAATTAACATGATATGATACAAAATAAGATGAGAGGAGAGTATTATTTGAATAAAATAAAGAAATAGATGTGAATGAAAATTATATTTGAGGGAAGGGCATATAGCTTATAGCTTCTCTAGGCAATGTCAAGTTGATCACATGAGTTGTGTTGTTTAGTGGTTGGATTAAAGTTATAGATCAAAATAATTTTGAGTATGACCTAGATTTGGTTTGTTTAGTTGTGGGTTTTGGACATAATAGCTTTTTAACATTTTGAGCATGACAAGGAAAGCTTAACTAAACACTAAACATAATCTCCATCCTTTTCTTTAATTATTTTATTTGGTTTCAATTTTTATTTAAGCCCACCCTAAATGAATCCCAATAATAATAATAAATAAATAAAAACTATAGAAAAACGTAATTTAACCTATTTAAAATGAGTTACAACTTATTATTATTATTATTATTATAAATATATAATCTTCTTCTTGTTGTAAATAAGACAACCCACATTAATCTTCACAATATATATAGATTATTTCTTTTCTTATAAATTAATTTTGGAGCGACGTCCGTTTTTGTCCAAGTCTATGATAGAACGACCACCGTCCAACATTTCAAAATTTCTTGACAGCTAAATATTTTAAAAAGGTCATGCATAATTTTTTTTATAATTATTTACAGCATGTATCTAAGTTGGTCCTAGACTCTCACTTATAAAAATATATATAATATATATTGAGGGATTAAACTAAAGTATATATAATAATTTAAAAAAAAAAAAAAAAGGAATGGAAAAAATAGATTGAGGACCATATTAGGATGGAGTTACGGGAGAGAGGCAAAGAGTCCCATCTCCCATTTTTATATTTTATATTCACATGGCAACTTGGACTCCACAATTCTTCTCCTATTGGACTCCACATTCATGCAAGCTCTGCATGGCTACTTAATCATCTCAATAAAGTTTTTTTCTCCTTTTTTTGGAGTATTTTGGTTCTTTATTTTTTTATATTTTATAGTTATATTATATTAACAATTATAGTTCTTTTATAAGCTTTTTCTATTTTGTTAGCTACTTTCCACCAGTGTTTCAAAAACCAAAATCTATACATACCTTTTAAAGAAATTGTTTTAAATGATGAAAATATTTATAAATATAGTAAAAATTTAGTTTATCACAATCTATTATATATAGAAAGTAAAACTTTGTTATATTTATAAATAAATGGACTTACTTTGAAACCAATCTCTAAATTTAAAATCTTAGTTTATATTTTTAATTCTTAAATAAAATAATTTAAGAAAGTAACCAAATGTAAAGAAAATGAGTGAAAAGGAGTATAATTTAAAAACCATAAAAACTAATGATATCATTATCAAAACCTGAGAATAAATTATACATTTAGTTGATCATAATCTTGATGTTATATTATTAATTCCTTTGTATTGTGTTTTTGTTTTGTGTATCTTCAGATCAGATTCTATCGCTCATCACATGTGACCATGTTTTGGTCATAGAGAGACAGTAACTTACCAAATTATAAACTTTCTAATTGCAGTTTAATTATTGTTTCGTCTTTGTATTGATTTAGCTTAATTTTCTTTTCCTTTTATGTATTTTGTTTTGTATTTTCCAAGGAAAATTATGTAAATCTCACATGAAATGGAGAAAAATTGATAGTAGTGTGTCATCTCGCTCATATATATCTAACACTCAAGTTTGTAAGAGGTCAAAAGGAATTAAAGGAATTAAAGGAATGAAAGTAATCGAGTATTTTCTATCGTACCTCTCGAAAGCTATTCTCTTTTATTTATATATATATTAACATAAGTCATCAATTATAGGTCTCTCGAACTCCTTGAACCGTTATAAAATCATACAATGTTCTCCAACCTGTTGATTTCATTGGTCCATTCATTAGGTCATGCATGAGTTATATGAAATTTTGTGTCGTTTGATATGTTTAAATCTAGAAAGTATATTCCGAATTAATTTCTTTTGAAAAACATTTTATAATGCGATCATAGTTCATCCATGATTCTCAATCTAACTAATTTTGTGATAGATTAACAAACATTTGTTATAGGTCTAGTTAAACATTCAATCTATCAAATTAGATATTTAACATATATTGATTAAAAGACATAAAAGAAAGTATAATAACTTTTAAAAAGAAAACATTAAAAAACAATCCATTTCACAATATACATAGACACTCTAAAAGTAACTTTCAAATCTATGAATAAGTTCATCGGTACCGTAGAACTAATAAGTCTAGCCACTTTTTGGGTTCAATTTTTGTATTGGGCCTCACTGAAGTTTCAGTGCATGTGGCTTTGGGCTTGGGCTTGGGCTTGGAGAATGGGGTTAGTCAAAAATTAGATTAGCTATTTTTGGGAGGAAAATAAAGGATTTTAGATTTTAAATTCGGCTAACCAGATAAATGGCAAATTCGAAAAGTACATTTTAAAAAATAGCAACATGCTTTAAAAAAATTTAAAATGACAAAATTATATTTTTTAATTCAAAAATTTAAATTATTAGAAGACAGAAATACCCTAACAACAAATACTTATCAGGAAAATATAAAATTTTAAAAATACAACAAATTGTGAATCCCAACAACTTCAATTGAAATAACAAATCATCTTTTTAACAAATTATAGTAAATTACTAAGAGTAAATAAATAATAATTTACCGATAAAGATACAGAATAATTTAAATTTTTTATCTATTAAATTGATAAGATATCATCTTTTAAAACTAAGAATTCAATAACACAATTTAATTTTTTTTTCTAGAAAAATAATGATTTCACATCCTAAGTTAGAAAAAAAGAATCCTTACATCTGAAAATTCAACCATTAGTAAATGGGTTTACAATTCTAATATAATTAAATAAATTTTTGAAATTGAAAAACAAATTTCAATATTCCATATAGAAGGAAAAAATTAGTGTATTAAGAAAAGTAAAAAAAAAAAAAAATTAAGCATGCTTAAAATTTAAATAATTTAAGAAAATTTAAAATACATCGTATTTGCTCTTGTATTCATACGTAGAATTATTACCTTGGAGATGTAAATTGGAAAAAAGAAAATGACAGGAGTAAAATTTTAAAGGTAGATATTTGATATGTAAAGATTTAAATTTGTAAGATAGAGTTGTGTAGATGAAAATAGTAAATAAAGTATATTTTATTTTATTTTATTTTATTTTATTTATGTATATAAAAATGGTGCTTAAACTGAAAACTTACCAACCAACTTGCATTGTAATTCGGCAGCATGCAACCTATCTAAATGCATACAATGCAATTAGTAATTTTCGTGTTTCGTCCACATCTTCATGTTTCAATTACAAATTCATAATTCATAATTTGATTATCTCTTGTGATAAGTCTTCATCCCCGTTCTATCAAATCAATTTAGTTTTCTTCCATATCACACATTCTAATTCATTTAGTCTTCGATATCACACATGTCCAGTGAACTCAAAGGAACACATATTTATCTAGTGAACCTATAGGAACAAATGTCTGGCTAGTAAACCTGAAGGAACATACATACAAGGTATACTAGCCTAATAGATAAAGTTAACAACTATCATCGTCCAAAACATTCATTATCAATCCACATCATTCATAAGCATATATGTAAAATGTAATTCAACATTCACATTCAAATTATATATTTATCATGCGTTAAGGTTTTTCCATAGCAAACCATAATTCAAATAAGTCATACCGTCCTAACATATCATCACATAATCAGTTCAACTCATCACATAATCAGTTCAACTCATCACATAATCATTCAGTTCAACTCATCAGATAATTCAATCAGTTCATCACATAACCAATTAGTTAACTCTTCATATAACCCATCAGTTAACTCATCACATAAACAATTCCTTACTTACAGTCGAGGATTCAGTAGTAAACCCCTTTCCTCAAGTTAATGATAAAACATTGGCTTGCAAATTGAACTTCAGTTTGATCCTAATCATCACAAAATTTAACTAATAATTTCTTCATTAAAAAATATCAAATTAATTTACACTTAAACTCTTCAATTTAGTTCTTTAATCTTATCAATTTGTCGTCAAAGTTCCACTTAATTTGTAGGAAAAGATATAGGGATTATTTCCAAACGAAAGCTCCAAATCTAACCTTCAAACCAAGAAACTCCAAAAATAATTTCAATTTTAATTTTAATTGGTATAAAAAAAACCCAAAATGAACATACCCTATAACCTTAACCAAAACTCCCCAAGGTTTTTTTTTTACGAATGGCCCATTTTTAGGGGTCCAAACGAAATTTGGCCCAAATTTTAGAAGTGAATGAAAAATGACATTCTGATTATGCACCCTGCAAATTGACATGTTTGCCCCTAACTGCAGTATGCACATCCAAGGGTCGTTCGCTACACGTTTACTTTCTACTCGCTGCTCGTCTACTCGTTCGCTCGTTCCACAAATCAACGAATAAATGGATATTTAACTACTCGATATATGTTACATGTCATGCACATTACACGCTCCTCGCTATACTCGTTAGTCAATTATATCAGTTTTTAAGAATAAAATACTTAAGCTTAAAGTTACCATTTAATTCGAACAACGTTTCGTTTACTCTTCTCTTCTATCTTCGAAGGTTCCTGTGATATTTTCCTACTTGGCACCAATTCATCACCTCATTGCAATTCATACTTTCCGACGTCTCTACTACTTGCAAAAGGTTACAATCATCCATTCATGCATGTTAGAAATTACGAGTATACTTGGTCTTAGAATGTGTAAGTTGCTCGATACTCGGTCTTAGTTTAAGCATCATATTGTTTTCTTTTTCTCTCATTGTAAAGTTCAAAATAGTTGCAGCATTTGACTTTAGTGTTTGCTTCATTTTCAGTACAAAAAACTAGGGTTTAAGGTTACGAACATCGACCACAGTGTTACATTTACAAACATCGAACTTAGTATCGAGTGTAGCATGTTCAGGGTGTTGCTTATCGAGTGTAGCATCAATTGAGTGTCGAGTGTAACGTGAATCGAGCAGCATGTAATGCGTGTATCGAGTAGGAAGTAAAGCGTGTAAGGTGTAGCGAGTATATCGAGTAATGTGCAGTGTGGATTTTTCAGTGGCAAGTTCTAACGTTTTTCATTTTATTTCCTGTGCATTATGGCTAGGCAATTCAAGATTGATGTGAAGGATCGTTTTACTGGCCAAACTACCAGGTTGTCTTCACACATTTCAGTGGCCAACAAGATAGTGAAGGAGAAGCTTATACCAACACAACTTGCTCTCATCGAAAAAATCGTATTCGATCGATTCGTTGATATGGATGTAATTTTCAACAGTCCCCTTGTACATTATATCCCCAAAAAGTGAAAGACAATAGAAGTGATGTCATGGCGTTTGACTTGAATGGCACGATCATGACCTTCTCAAAGGATGATTTCTTAATGGTTATGGTTTTGTGATCCACACCCAATACAAAACCAACTTCAAGTGCTGAGGTGTGAACTGAAAGACACAATCCTAAGGTACTAAAAGAAGTCTATCACGAAGGGTATTCACAATAATACCCTTGAAGCGGAGTACAAACTAATGAATTTCGAAAACGACGTAGACGCTATGAAGATGAAATATGTTACCTACACTGAACTGGTGATGATGGGTAAAGAGAAGATGAGAGTCTACATTGATATGAGGCTGTTCATGGACATTGAGGGACTACTTCACAAGTCTCGATTGGAAAAATATTCTATGGAATAAGACATTCCCGAGAATGCAACGAGGTTTGATCGATAAGGCTGATAACTATAAGAAAATGGTTAGGGATAATAAGGATTATACTATTAAGTATAATCTACCAGGGTTTCCTCATGCATTCCAGATAATAGCAAGAAATTAACTAGTTCATGCATTATGTTTCGAATATTTTTGTTTAGTATCTAATTCGTTTTACTTGACTGCAGTTGTGGGTCTACAAGATAATATCTCATCACTGGTGGAAGTTTTGGGGCTCCATTAGAGAAAGTTGGACCTCAAACATGGCCCGTGGATGGTGTTTTGGAACAACATTGGCAACATTAAAAAAAAAATCCATATTGATTGTGGTATTTTTTGTTTGAAGTTTTTTTTTTGAATATTTGTGTATCGATAATAGTCTTTCTACTCTTAGTCAAGAACAAATATTAAAATATAGTTTCCAATATGCTGCCCAATTTAGGGCGGCTAAATATATGTAAATTTGATTATTGTAAAGTTAAATTGTATGTGAATGTATTCCGGTTGTTTGAATTAAAGTTAAATGTTTGAACTGTTGTGAATATGTTTGAATTATATGTGAATGTTTGAATTAGGATTAACTTCTTAATTATTGGTAATGCAATTTGGAGCAACAAGTTAACATTGGTCAGGTCTTTACTATCGAGTATCAAGGATATTACAAAAACATTTGAAAATTATTTTTGCACAAAAAATTTGTAACGTGTAACGTGTAACGTGCAAGGAATAACGTGCAACATGCACTAATAAAAATATGGACTTTCTTGACGTTTGGTGTTTTTCATTGTCGACGCTTTTTGTGGCCAAAAAGTCAAGAAAGTGGTGATTTAAAAAAAAACCGTCAAGAATTTTGATGAACAAACGAAGGTGGGCGAATTTTTGAAAAAAAATCACACTTCCACATTACTTGAGGGTTTTATATAATAGATGTTCTTGATGGTTTAAAAATGTCAAGAATAGTAATGAAATTTTTTCCCCTAGTTTAATTTTAGAAATTACTTGACGGTTTTAAACCATCAAGAAATTTCTCCAAAATTTCCCCCTTCATTTTACTTTTTTCTCCACATTATTTTCCTCTTACACTTTTCACAAACCCCCATTTTCTCTCCATCTCACTCCACATTCTCTCAATCCCTACAAAACCCACACTAAAAACGGCTTCTCCGACGACGAGTTCGCCACGAATGATTTTGTACAGTTTCAGTAAGACCATTAAGAGACAATCAGTTTGTCCATAACGTATAGTGTCCAGATCTACATGTTCGGACGTTTTCATGCACCAATCAGCAAGACTCGAAGCCTTTTTAGAATGGTTCAAAAAGGATTGTTGCTTTAATTTCCTTTTCTAAACTCAGAAAATCATTTATTTTTTGTATTTGGGTAAGTTTCTAAAGATTTGGTTAGGATTTAGCACGTTTGAACACATTTGGAACTAGTTCAGGCTTGATTAAAGTGTCTTAGTTCAGTCTTTGATTTGTGAAAGGTTGTTGGGTTGTAGTTTGGGTTAATTTGAAGTGATTAGTTAAGGTTTATGGTGGTATTTTGGTTGAGATTATTTATGTTGGATTACGTTTTTACCATTTTGGAGCTAAGCTGTAACACTTCAAGATTATGTTTATTGTTTAGGCTTTCTAAAAGTTAATGTTCTTTCAAGGAGGTAGATTTTCAGATTGAGAATGGTAGGGTGTTCGAGGTAAGTAATTTTCACAGCCCTTCCTCAATTTAAATTTTGATAAAGACATGTTTTGACTGTTATGATTTAAATGGTTGCAAGTGATACACAGTATGAAAACTAAATGAATTTGTTTTGGATGTCTTTAATGTTTTTCCGTTAGAAAGCATGTTTTATGTGATTAGAGAGTTGATTGGAAGTATTTTGTATATTTTTAGTTAATTATGTCTAATAAAAGTAAACGACTATTTTGAATGATGGGTTGGAACTTGGAAGTCTTTTGAGTGATTTAAATTGAAAGATAATACTAAAATGTTTCTTTTCTTTTCTTTTCTTTTTTAATCTTAAGTTGCTTTTCTGAAAAAATATTTTGTTCTAATTGTAATCTTTCTGTGGGCTACTCGAAAAAAAAAACGTAACTTCTTTTTGAAGGAGAATCCTATTCGTTTATTAGATTGAGTATTTATATGTGTTTTTTGGATGTTGTTTTACCTCCGAATGATATCTTTGCATCCGCTATCATGATTCACAGACTTGCGACATTTCGAAATCTATCGTTTACCTTCCTAGAACGTCGAGTAGTTCATTCGATCTGCTTAACCAGGCATCAGTGGTTGAATCATCGTCGTGGGTGAAGAAAAAACAAGAGATATGTTTGTGTGTTTTTTTAATTATATTGTATTGTATGATTTTTTTTATACTTGAATAAAAATGTCATTTTTGAAATCTCATGATTTAAATAGGAACTAAATTTAAATTTCAAGTGTTAGTCTTGAAAAATCTGAGTTCTAAAGACCAAAAGAGGATATGATCACATTGATGGGAAAAAAACCCATCGCAGAAACCCATCGCAGCCGAAGAAATTCAAAATCATCTCAATTTTATTTTGGGAAAATTTAAAATACCATACATTGGGTGTAACATCCCAAATTATTTTTTAGGGTAATTTATGATTTTGGGATGTTTATTGTATTTTTATTATTATTATTTTG
>JBBPDJ010000001.1:4927480-4972876 GCA_037974625.1 Cucumis cinereus
TATATATATCATGTTATTGTAAACTCATTTTATTTTTTTAATTAAAATATGTATTATGTAATGTATTAAAAATTAAGTTGAGAGTTGATTGGATTGATGGTGAACATAAATATAAAGGAATAATGATTAGTTGCATCTTAGGATACATCTATCTACATGTTTCACATCTCTCCACCACACAAAAACAAGATTCAAAGATATTTTTTTAAAAGGTAATTTTTAATTTTATTTTTGTGTTATAAAGAGATATGAATGTACCTAGATGGGTGCACCCGAAATGCACCCAAGTTTTTTCTTAAACTCATAGTAACTTATAAGTTTATCCCAAAACGTTTTTTAATATTTTCAAAATCATTTTCTCGTGGTTGTCAAATATCTCAATTTAAAAAAAAAATTTAGGCAGGTTAAAACGGATTTTGATAATTAATTATGCCCTTATCTTTTAAAATGTCTAAAAAATAAAACAAGAGAACGTTTTGACCTTCTTTGACCACACTCTTACTTTCCATGGAATTTTCCTTTCTCATTTAAAATATAATCTCTTTGAGATGAAAAAAAAAACCCCACTTTGAAAATTCAAATAATAAATCTTTTCTCAAATAATAATAAAAAATTATATTTAAAATTTATTATTTTTAGTTCCACCAAAGATTAGGATAAACAAAATTCAAAATTCTAAGGTTGTAGTACAAGACATGTATATACTTTATGGAGTGGAACCCTATTAATGTCACTACACATTTATGTATACGAAATTTAAGGCGAGCACATTTAAACATTGTTGTTAAATATGATATTGATATTTGAACAAACATGGTACCAATATTTTAGCCCAAAAAAGAAAAATCAAATTATTCAAATTCATTTCTAAACGGGACTAAATGAGCATAGTTGAATGTAATTGACAAGTACCACATTTGTTAGAGTTTGAAGTTTATATTCTCATATCCTATTAATGTTAAAAAAAAGTTTGAGAAAATTATTTTGATTGGTTCTTAGGTTTTTAGTGTAGTTTTTATTTGATCTCCAACTTTCAAGATGTTAAGAGGCACGTTTGGTAAGCAATTCATATTTTGTTTTATATTTTTGAATTCACGAGTTAAGAGAATATTGACAATTTGGATTCTGTTTTCAAAAACTGTTTCTAGATTTTGTGGTTTAAGCAATACAAATCCTCCAAATATCTTTCTTTTTTTAACATCCATATTTTGAATTAAAAATTTTAAAATGTAGAATTGTCTTAAAAAAGATAAAAACAATAGCAAATGTAATATTTTATATTTAAAACTCAGCTACTTTTGTTAAATTAAAATAGGAAATATGTAATATATAATATATTATATGATATTACAAATTAATAATTATACAAAAAATTCAACGTAAAAATGTTTATAAATTAAATAGTTTATATTCAAATTAGTATTTAGTGACCAGTGAGGAATTATAATTAGTTTTATAGTTTATAAATATATTTTTAAACAAATTTTTAAAAATTGTTTACACTAAAATTTAATTTCTAAATCTGCACAAATACATATATGAAAAGATGAACTACAACTATGTCTTCTTTCAATTCCTTATTTTCAAAATTTTGCTTTTAATTGCCTACCAAACATGTCCTAAGATTCTACCTGTAAGTTTTGAGTTTAGCTTTTATTTGGTCCAAGATTTCAAAATATTTCAAATTTACCTTTTGAATTTCAAGTTTTGTTTCAATTTGGTCTTTGAGGTTTATATTGATTTTTCAAAAGAGTCACTTTCGATCATTGGTATCAATGCCTATTTCATTAATTTAGAAAAATTAAAATTATATTAGTTTTTCCTAATTTTCTATCCCTATTAAAATTAACCTCAAATACCATCAAATGCCAAAGTGAGCGTCTCAAGGGTAAAAGTGCAAAATATTGAAACCTAGAAACAAAATGACAGCAAAATTCAAAATTCAAGTGTAAACACGTAACATTTTGAAAACCTAGGGATCATATAAAAATAAATTCATAATTTAAAAGCAGAAAATATTGAAACTTAAATTAAATAAAAACTAAACTCAAAATTTAAGGGTAAACATGTAAGATTTTGAATCCTAAGAACCAAATAAAAATTCAATTCAATTTAAAAACTAATTAGGAACTCAAAAGATCATTCATAGTATTAAAATTTCATCGACATTGTGATATTTCCATTGATATGTTCAAGTTCCATGTGTTCGATGTTTGCATAAAGAGTGAATCAATATTTCTATTATATTATATCATAGAAAAAACCATAAAGCATAACAAAAGAAGCAAAAAACTGTCACTATTGACATTTTTCATCGATATTATTTTAAACCTATGAATTACATACAAAGACACGAGATGCAAATACAATAAGATATGACGATATGTTAATTTCTAAAAAACCAGAATACATTAACATTTATGAAAAATTTAAAAAAAATAAATTTATGATATATGTAAATTTAACGGAAAGATTTTAAATGCAATCTACCAAATATGTGAAGTCAATTATAATGTTATACAAAAAAAATTTGGTCGAATTGTTGAAGATATTCAAGTTGGTTTTTTTTTGTTTGACTTTGTGGAGACTAAAGGTGTAAATATGAAGATTAGATGAGATTTGGTTTCTTTTCTTCCTTCTGAATTTGGGCTGATGCAGTGGACTTTTTAAATATGTTGCCTAGTTTTGGGTTGTGGAACATTAGACGAGCTACTTTAATGTCTAAAGTATCTACTTCATAAAGGAGACACGTGTGTTTGATATTTATTAAAAAGAAAAAGTAAACGGATATGTCAAATTGCGTATCAAATATATATTTGAGAAGTATTTAAAAATATCGATATCGAATACTTTTCTAAAGTATGTTTGCTTCATAGTGTTAAATTTTGGGAATTTTGTATGGATGGCTCCAAATGGAGGCCTAAATGAAATTTGACCAGCATTTTAAATTCTAATGAGTAATGGCCTTATGATGACGTCAGTCGCCTATGAAAATAGCAAAATAACTTGATCCGTATGTGAGGCCAGTTTGTTTCAATTATTTTCTCGTTTCTTGTCCTTGTATTTCGCTACTTGCTCTCGTCCAACGTAAGACCAAAATTTCTCGCCAATTTGTATCTATTTATCATTAATGCAGTCTGTACGTATTTTATCTCTTTCAAATCAATGAAAGTCGAATTGTTCAACAAGCTAAGTATTTAAATCAAATAACATAAAATGAAAACAAGTAGATAAAAAAAGCCCTTCCTTTTGCTTTGCTTGTTGTTGGGAAGTATTGGATTTATGCCCAAAGTAGTGGATTCTTGTAATCAGTTGTTGACTGTTCATATAAATATCCACGACATGTAAGTAAATGTTTTTCTATTGTTCCAATACATCGTGTTTGTTGTTTATGGCATAACGAATAAAACAAATAGATTGAAATTGATGAAAGAGGTAGAGAAAATGTTGACATAATTAGGACGAATGATTAAAAAGATTCGTTAGTGTGTGTGAAAGTAACTAACCAATAAAATAGAACGAGTAGTTGAAATGAACGAAAGAAACAACAAAAAGGACAAAACGAGAACCACAAGTGAGAACGAGAATGATGAGCGAGAATATCACAAAAACTATTGTTTTTTTTTTTTACAGGATGTCAGATAAACAAATTTTTTTTGCCATAAGGGTAGATGAGATGACAAGGACAATGCTACAAGGGTGGTCTTTTAAAGGGTATCACAGTACCAACCCCGTTAAAATATAGTGATTTGAGATCCATAACATACGATGTGACAAATGCCAGTCCATCGAAGTTCAACATCATAATGAAGGTCGAGTACAAGTTGGGTTGGGAATGTCTTGCACCTAGCATAAATAATGATGTTGATGTTAAATGTCTCTTATTAGAAATAGATCACAATAAGCGGCTTGTATTCATTAGCATTGAAGAAAGTAACAATAATTCAGTCTTTGAGGACCAATTTCTGAACACAAACCAATGCTGACAACAAATGTTAACAAAGATGAGCCTGCTTTTTTTTTTTTTCCATCTACTGTTTCTATGGCTAATGATTCCATGAACCGTTGGGATTCGAATGGGTTCCAACATTATTCTACTCGAAAGAGGGGTCGTGAACCCATTGAAGAAGATGACAATGTTGGTGATTTGTTTAATAGAAGGGAGCCTATTGAAAATATTGTACATGTATTTTGTGAGCCACAGTGAGGTGTGCCTAAAGTGATGACTGATCCACCTGGTACAAATTTAAATCACTAAATCCCACATCCTAATACTCACATTGAAACAGAGATTCCTCATGTGTCGACATCTTAGTACTACTTGTATGCCCCCACCCTATTCCCCAATCCTTGCTGTTTTAATATTCTTAAGTTCTCAACGTCAACAAACAGTGTCTTATCAATCATCCCTTTAGTCTTGTCTTTCTCTATCATGCCCAATTATGTGAAGTACACAAGACTTACCTTAAAAGTGTCTAAGTCCTTCTCAAATTCCAACTCCTTATATTGCACTCCAAACTTTGTTAAGTACGTTTCTTGTAACATTAAATGACCAAAGTACTTGTTATGTAGTGATTCCGTAACTGGAGGTGTGCATACTAGTTTCGTCGAAGATCGCCAAAATCTAGTCATCATAAAAAACTCCTCCTTCGAGAATTTGACAATCACTTCATTGATGCAAAATCTCATCGATTCATTTCCACCACCTTCAACCTCCCTCAAATAAAAGGTGATGTACAAGAGGGTTGTTGAATACAACGTTGATATCCATGAACCGACCAAACAATGTCCTCTTGAACATGTCAAGCTACCGTTCAGTCAGTTTTTCTCGCACAATCTGACTTGCAACCCCAATATGAGATACTAGACAAGTAGCTTGACCGAAAAAACGATCCTCCTCAGCAATTTTGAATTAAGGCATTTCTTACTGGAAGAACACAAAAAAAAAGTTAGTATATAAGAAAACGGAGAGTCAGGCTTAAGTTTATAATTATGTCGTTTTCTTGCTCGTAATGCGTTTTCTCGTTCCTACTTCTTATTTCTTATTTCTCCTTCTCGTGTCTAAACCTACTTCTCTTTCACTTTTTTGTCCCTATTCTGGTGGGTTTTGTTTAAATATTTCTCATTCTGGGTTTCTATTTCTCGTTTTTAATCCTATGTCTCGTTTGTGAAGCAGTGATGTAAACCCTCAACTTTGAATCTCCTTCAACTAATAGATGTCTTGTTGAATATTTTTTTGTTGTTAATTTTGTAGTTGTAAGTAAGTTAAAAGGGAGGAGGGTTAGGTGAAGGGTAGTCATGGTTTAACTTGTAGTCAAATGTGTTTTTGGCAAGTGATGGTCGAAGGGAAGAGGTTGAGTAGTAGGCAACCAAAAGTAAGACTAAGACAAAGATTTGCCGATCAAGAAAGAGCAAGGCGTTGGTGTGCCAGGTGACTTAACTTGGAGGTTAAATTTAGAGCTAAGTGTCATCCAGGCAATCTAAGCATTGTGGGCGAGGTGTGCATTAAATGAATGCTAGGCATTAGTGTACTAGGCAACCACAAGTTGCTATACGGCCAATTCAAGCATTGAGGTGTCGTTAGACACTCAAGGTTAGATTGTAGGCAACCAAAGCTTAAGAGTTTAGTGAACGCAAAGTATTGTTCTCTAGGCGACGAGATCATGTAAGCTAGGTGGCCAAACTTAAGATGGTGAGACAAGGCGTTAGGAATAATGAGGGAGTTTGTGTGATGCTTGGTATGTGGCATGATCAACCGCCCCAAAGTTGTCACTTGGTAATAAGTTAAGTGTGGTTGTGCTAGGTGGTCTAAAAGAGTTAAGCTAGCAGCCTAGAGGCAAAAAACTATGCAACCTTGAAGAGTTAAGTTATGTGACCTAAATGAGTTGATAGAAAAGTTAGGCGAGGAGATTAGTCGGTTAAGTGGAAGACATGTGGCTGATTAAGGTTAAGCATCAACATTAACCAAGTAGGAGGTGGTTGTAGGAAACCATGCAGAGAAGTCTATTTACAGGCCAGTTCAGCCAATGAGTTCTTTCATTTCTCTAGTGCAAATTTTGTGATTTTAGTGTCTACAGAAAGCTATTTGAGTGTAGTTTATGAGTGCGGGTCGTAGTGAAGAGGCAAGCTAAGGAGGGTTGCTGAAACTTGAAGAATTCCTATGTTGTCTAGATTTCAAAAGAATTCAGACAGTGTTTGAAGATTTGAGTATAACCAGAGCTTCCTTAGAAATTTTGAGTTAGAATTTTTAGGTAAGCTAGTTAAGAGGATAAGAAACAAGTTTGTAATTTGATGAATGAAGTTTATTTTATTTGAATTAGAAGTCAGATATACGAATTTTGAATAAGTAGGTAGCTGCAAGCCAAGAACAAGCAAGCTGGTGTTTGGGACTGAAATTGTGACGCTAAGCTTGAAGCACTTTCTTTTAGTGTTAGGTGTTGTGAGGTTAGCATACCTTGGTAGGTGGCAAGGTGAATCACTCATTTTGTGAGATGCAGCCAAGATGTGCGTAGGCTAAGGCTCGTGGCAAGACGTTGCAAGGTAATTTGTGTTTTGATACGCGGCCTGAGTAGTGTTAGGTGTTGCAATCTCAAAAGAATGAATAGACATTGCACTTCCGAAGTACGTCATCGAGGACAATGACAATTTAAGTGGAGGAGAATGTCACAATCATACCTAAGAGATGTAGATTGTGATGTAGATTGTGACCCCACTAAAGGCAGACAAGAAACAAGTATGTCAACACACGATCAACAAACACGTTGACATGGCAAGTAAGCACGATGACACATGAAAAGGGTGACGTCTGTTAGGCCAAAAGAGAGGGTCGAGAAGTGAAGTGTCTTGATGCGATCGAGAAGCTCGATGCATCATTCAATACACCAAGATAAGTGAGCAAACATGCTAAGTTGAACAGTAAGCAAGAAGGCAGGCATCAATGTCATCAATGGTGTTAGTGACAAACTCAGTGGGAGTTAGATGGGGCCCCAGGTCGTGACCTCAGAAGTTAAGGTTTTGTTGAGAGTTTTGGCGAGAGACTCACGAGTTAGATGCATATTGATAAAATATGCAAGCACGTCGAATTTCATATCAATCGAAGTTCAGAAGGGTGCCTACGTTGGGGTGTGTTTGTTCGTCAAAATTAATGTGCAAGGGTGGAAGAAATGATATTGTTCAAAATGTAATAGGAGGATGCATGGTGTCAACTCTCTACCACTTCTAGGCCCTGTGGCCTGAGTGAGCACCCCATGGCACACGAGTGTGGGCGAGCTTTCTAAGACAAGTGTCTTAGATGTCTTCCATCAAGAATGGGATCTTGTGGATAGTGTCAGATGGAATGGGTGTGCTGACATTGCGTCTCTTCCCATGGGTCGATGGTTCGTTGTAGCACCCTATATGTCTCTTTATTTTGGTATAGACTCGACAAGGTTTATACCTCGATATGTCTAGATGGATGAATGTATGGGAGCGAGAGTCGAAAGTTGCCCATGGTTCAGGTCATGATGGTTTAGAATGAGAGATCCTCGCCTAAAGTCTGATGAAGCGTCAACGAGTCAAGCAAAAAGTTGATCAGGACTAGAGTTTTCCTTAAAGCTGACCATGATTGAGTATAATGTCATGGTGCCACACAATTGAAAAGTACCGATCGTGACATTAGGTGAGTTAGGCAGCACTCGACAAGGCTATGAGGCGTGACAAGGGACACACGACCTTGTAAAGGTGTGCGCTGTGACCTGAGAGGCTAGCATGCATCCTGACAAGGCCACTAGAGGGTCTGGGAGCACAACGAGCCCACCAGTCATGCTATGTGTGCGTTGCCCATACCCATTATGTCAATAAGCCATTTTAATATTTTTGGAAATTCTAAGTTAAATTTATATATGGTTCAAAGGGATTAATTGAGAATTAAATTCACTTATTTCAGGTAAAAAAGAAATAGGATATGGCTATCAACTAAGAGGGAGTAACTTAAAGCCGTGAGTGACAAGATGAGTTTGAAAAGTTTTTTTTCTTAAGAGATTTAAAAGCATGATAGCTAAGTTTATGAAATAAGCATTTTTGATTGATTTTTTTGATACTTAGCATGCATTTAGCAAAGCGTGACTTTTGTCGTTTTCTAAGATTTCAAGCATGAAGTTTATACAAATGTATGAGTTAAGCATGATTTTATAAATGTTTAAACACAAAGCATGAAATTTATGAGAATTTCAGTACAAGCATGATTTACTAAAGACCAGTATGAGATTTACTAGCCTTTGAGACCCACTACAATATGCAATAGGCTTTGGCCATATGCTGGAGTGTTTAATCCTTTGGGGGTAGTTATTATGTGCACATAGAGAGATTACTGTTACCAATGTTAAGTTTTCTCCATAGTAACGAAGACGTTGGGACTACTAGACTTGCCCTACTACAACATAGCCAGATGAGTAGTAGAGAAATGTGAATAGTTTTACTAAATATGTTTGCTATGCTAAGTTTTCTTAAAGTACGTTTACAAGCATGCTTTCATTATTTAAAATTAGTCACTTACTGAGCTTCTAGCTCATTGTTTCAAAATGTTTTCTACTTTTCAAATAGTGACCGTTATCCATGAGCTTGACCTGCTACTACTAGTTTGCTTCCTTGTTATTTAGGTTTCTTTTGTCGTTTGTACAAATAGAGTATGCAATTTAAGTTCATGTTGGTCATGTTTACTGGGAAATGATTTGGTTTGCATATGTTTTAGAGGTTATCATACAGTTTTGAGTATTGTATGTATCTTTAGGATGTTCTAGTTATGTATATATAAGGTATGATGCATGTTTTATACAGGTCCTTAAAGTTTTGAGTTAGTAAGGTGTCAGTAAGTGTTGTGAGAGTAGGACGACACTTGTTAGCTTCACTCTTTCTCTTGAGCTAGAGTAGAGGGTTTGGGAGGGAGTGTGACAATGGGTACTTTGATTTCAATAATCGAAGCAGATTAGCCTCGCTTGTAAGATGAGGTTATTTTGGTAAATGTGTAGGCACTTGTTATCATTATAAGACCATTACTCACTAGAATTTTATTTAGACATCCATTTGAAGGCCATTGGTACAAATCAAAACTTATATAGAGATTTTTTATTTTTAAAAAAAGGGTAGGTGGGAAGATGGGAATAAGAAGGAAGGCCACGTGTAGAACACGCGCCCTAGGGGAGAATGGTTAGTTTCGATGGAATAAGCGAGAGAAGTCCACCAAAGTGACGGATTGAAGAGTTTTAAAGAAGAAAGAGAGAAAGAAACGATTTTTTTTTTTTCTTTAATTTTTTGGAATTAGTAAGCAATGGAGGCTGGGTGAGCTTCTTGGGGCTTTGACCAGACCCGCTTCTCTTCAACCATGGCTCCTTCTACCCCTCTCACCCCATTTATACACTTTCATACTTCTTCCCTTTTCATTTTTGAAAGCTGCCTTCCCTGACTTTCTCTCTCAACTGGGTTTTCTTCCATTTCCATTTCTACTCTCTCATTTTCTTTCTCTTTGGACTTTTTCCCCCTTCTGTTTCTCTCTCTCTCTGTCTGTCTTTTCCCAATCTTCTCATTCACCTGATTCATCACTCTATATCGCTCTAAGATCATCCTTTCTTCATACCCTTTTGTTTTCATCGCTTGTTTTTGGTGTTTGTTTCACTTACCGGCGGATTTTTAATCTGGGTTTCTTTTAGATCCATCTTCGCCTGCCAATTGTTTGCTGGTTTGTCTCTTTTGCTTTTATTGCTTCTAAAACATGCTGAATTTACTGATTGTACCCTTTTTTTCTATGAGCTGAGGTGTAGATCTTTAGTATGACTGTACTTGACTTGCTTTAGTGATTTTCGTTTTAATCATTGTGTGTCTTGCTTTTTTATGTTGTTTTGAGGATACACATCGGCTTTTTGAAATATGGGTTTTTGTGATGACTTCCTAATTTTGCTTCTCCATGTATGTATTTGGATTCTTGATCTTTGTACTCTGTTGTTTGTGTTTCGATTCACAGTTGAATGCCTATAGTGGATGGGTTGGAGCTTCAAAATTGGTCGAGATATGTTTTGTGGTAATTGGGTTCATCAGGGGTTTTCAGTTTTGCGGTTTAGATTGTCAATGTTTGCAGAAGTTCAGTTTGGAAAAGGTCAACTTTATAAAAATTAATCGAGGCAGGATTTCTGTGTGGATGTTTAGTTTTCTGCTTCAGTGAGGACTTGTCTCATCTCTAAAGATAAAGAGGCAAATATTTGCCTTTATATGGAAATTGTGGACGCAGGAGAAATATAAATTTGTTTGGGTACACAATGGGTGGAGTTTGTTCGAGAACAAGAAGAACCACTTCAGATGATATTGGTGGCCATACTGGTGAAGGGGGTTTCACTCATGCAAATGGCCATTCTAACAATGAGTCGGGGATGGTTTATCAGTCTCGTGGACTGCCCTCGAAAAATACTGACTCCATGCCACCTGCTGTTGTTGATAATAAGTCGTTGCGAGAACCGTTTTCGTTCCCAGAGGTTAATGTGGTTCCATATGGACTGGATGATATCAATGATGGAATTCCTCGCTTATCTAGAACATTATCTCAGAAATCTAGATCAACCAAGTCTAGACAAGCTGTTGCGAAGGTAAAAACACCTAGGTTTTACTTGGAACTATTCAACCTCTTCTTGCAACTAGTGGAACAGTCTAAATAAATGCTTTTAATTTCTATAAAACATTATCACATCATTTTTTCTGTCAACTAAAAAAAAAAAAATCACTTTGTAATCTAGGTTTCAGAAATGAGCTCTCTTATAGGCAGAGCAGGTACTGTTGGGCTTGGAAAGGCTGTCGATGTTTTGGATACACTTGGTAGTAGTGTGACAAGCTTAAACCTTGGTGGTGGTTTCACCTCGGGGGTGGCAACAAAAGGAAACAAAATTTCAATCTTAGCTTTTGAAGTTGCCAACACCATTGTGAAAGGGTCTAGTCTAATGCAATCCCTCTCAAAACGTAACATCAGAGTTCTAAAGGAGGAAGTGCTTCCATCAGAAGGGGTCCAAAATTTAATATCAAGAGACATGGATGAACTCTTGAGAATTGCAGCGGCAGACAAGAGGTGGATAGTTTAGTAAAATTTTGTTTGTTTAGTATACTATTGTTATTGTCTGGATAATTGTTTGAAGTCAAAGCTGTGAAAAGAGTAATTCTCTTCTATGAATTCTGGCAGAGAAGAACTGAAAGTTTTCACTTGTGAAGTGATTCGCTTTGGCAATCGATGCAAAGATCCTCAGTGGCACCAATTGCACCGCTATTTTGAAAAGTAATGTCTGATGGAACGCTAGCCTCCCATTTTTCCTGATTTCCAAACAACGATATTTTTAGACTTGTAAATTGTAATTGTTTTATGTTGTCTTTAGGTTTGGTTCAGAAGTTACGCAACAAAAGCAATTGAAGGATGATGCCGAGGCAGTGATGCAGCAGATGATGACATATGTACACTACACAGCAGTGAGTATACATAGGTTTCCTGTTGTAAATATACTCTCTTTTCTCTGTTGTACTTGTTACAGTTTTGTGTCAATAGTTATCAAATCATCAATTTCTTTATGGGTTACAACAGATAGGTGTATCAAGTTATTTAAAATATGGTTTAGGATTTAATATCTTGTGATATATTCTTCATCTGCAACTGAACAATTTTCCACTGGTGGGAGAGGTCACTATTACGGACATGCATAACAGCTGATATTGATATCCATGTGTGCTTGTTTATTTGTTGCATTTTGGTTCCAATCCTTATTTGGTTCATATTTCTTTTCTATTTGATTCCAAGCCAATCAGCCCACTCCACCTCATGCTTTGTATTAAAAGTTCAAGTACGTTGTTGATAGCATTTTTCCATCTTGTACTAAACTATCTAGTGTTTGTCATAGAAATTGCATTAGGTTTGCTTGTTGGTTTGTTCATGGTTGAATGTGCAACAGTTTGACCGATCAATATGATAATGTTTCTTTGTGTATTCTCAGTGTTTATAGCCATAATCCTTATTAGACATCCTTTCATGGGATTGTTGCAATATGTAACAGTGTTCCTATACTTTGGAAAGCCATTAACTGTGAAATTTTGTTTTATGATCCTTTCCTAATGAGGATCTTTAGTTCTAATTATTATCAGGCTTCTGCACATATTTAAGACTAACCTGTTCTCCTGTGCAAAACAGATTTGCCTGTTCGTTGTTTTCAAATGAGTTAAAAACATTCATGGTCTCACTTTTTTTAGGCATTACCATCGTATTATTATTACTGTTTGAGGTGGTCTTTTATTATACAATACTGAATGCCATGTGATGCGATCAACTTTTGTTTTAAAAACCATAGCTTACATCTGTTGTTCGCATAATTTAGTTCTTGTAAGGAATTGAAATTTTCTGTTTTAAACCTTTACTATGTAAGTTTTCTTCGTTATGGTGTTGTAAAATTAGTGTTTAATGTTGTTTGAGGGTTAGCTAAAAAAAAGAAGAATTGATCTTAAGCTGTGAAACTCACATTTTCTGTAATATTAAATAACTTGTTTTAATTGCTCTGATGTTGTTTGTGATTAATTTGCACTTTAACTCTGAAAATTTTCTTTCTTTAGTGAAATTATTTCCTTGTGTAATTGGCTAGAACGCATAAATACAGTGGTTCATACATTGCCCAATGCAGAAAAAATGTCTTATGTCAGTATACATCCAGTTTCGCATATGCTGCTTACATTATGACTTCCATGACAAAATCACCTTTGTGGAGTTTCTATTATAGCAAAAAAGATACCTTTAATTAAAGGAGAGATGGTTAGTGTCTCCCCTGGCTGAGTCAAGAACAACCTTTAGGGTTCTTTGTAACGTATGGTTAAGGCTACTCACCTCTTGGTGGATCACTAACCCAATTATAGGAAAAAATATATATTTTTATACCTTCGTAAAGTTGTTTCTGTATCCCTGATTCCGAAGCTTATTAAATCATCAACTTGTAGCCTTAACTCTGGTCTTTTACAACGTATCTGAACTTTTGAACGTTTCATTTCCAAGGTCAATGGTATTTGCTATCCTTTTTATGTTACTTAAAAATTTGTTAAATATTTTCTTTGTTTGTAGGAACTTTATCATGAGTTACAAGCCTTAGACAGATTTGAACAAGATTACCGGCGCAAGCTTCAAGAAGAGGATAACTCCAACACCGCACAGAGAGGTAACCAGTGACTTCAATTATGTTGGGCTCTCTGATTTTTGTAGATCGTTTCTTGCATGGCTTCTAGCACCAAAGCAATTTTCAAGTTGAAGGCCATGCTGGTCAAACTTCAGAAAAACTTGGGGTACTGGGATGGTAGTTCTCGTGTTTATATAGTTTCTTATCCAGAAAAATAAAAAGGATTTGACGTTATAGTTTTCTGAATCTTAATTTCTATTGGGCTGGATGTATAAAATGTTCCAGCCGCTGGCCTGTCGTTTAGTCTTTGTCAGTGTTTTATCTCTCAAAGTGTGTGTTTGAGGTAAAATAACCTGTAGTTAATTGCAGTTTTGTGAAATAATGAACTTGCATTTCTCCTAGTTTGCTCACTTTGTTGAATATTACTTTGGCATACAGGAGATAGCATTTCAATCTTAAAGGCCGAGTTAAAGAACCAAAAGAAGCATGTCCGAAGTTTGAAGAAGAGATCTCTCTGGGCCAGGATACTGGAAGAGGTAGCAAATGGTTATGACTCTCTATAAAACTGTCTATGTGGATCAAATGGATTTTTCTTGGATGGAATCAAATCAACGTCCCTTTTCGTATAAGTTCGTATATATCAATCAAATGTTTCCTATCCTAAAATAATAATAATAATAAGATAGAGTCAACATTTGTTTTTTTTAGTAGATGTTGCTATAGAAGATCATTTGTTGGAAAATTACTAGAACATGTATTTACAAACATTAAGGTGTCTTTATTCCAGTGTGATGGGAACAATAAGAGAACATCATGTATTCGCAGGTGATGGAAAAACTTGTGGACATAGTGCATTACTTACACTTGGAGATTCATGAAGCCTTTGGTAGTGCTGGTACGCATTTAAAAAGATGACTAACTTTTCTTGCTTGCTTTCTTTCTTCCATTCTTCTTCTTCTTTTGTTGACAAATGGTGAATAACTTGCTGGTAATTTAGCAAATGCTACTCCGTGTTTTCTCCTAATAAGTGAAGGTAGGAAGGGAGGCAATGTTTATTCTGACATGAAAGTCATTGGAGAACCGAGGAATATTAGGGTATATTAGTAATTAACTAAGGAGTTTGAAGAATCTGTTAAAAAAAGTGACTGGGAAAGAATGCAGGTAAGAAATTGATTTAGTTGGTTTAGGCTTAAGTAATATTAGGCGATGAGGGTCCAAGTACCTTGTGTTAGTTTTTCCAAGTACCTTGAGTTAGTTTTTCCAAGTACCTTGAGTTAGTTTTTTTTTTAATCCCTTTTGTGTTTATCATATTTTATAAGTTAAAATTGGTCTTCAAGAATTTAAGCAACAAAGTTTATTTTTTGGAAACGGAAACTGAAATCTTTATTAATATAGAAGCTCAAGGTACATAAGGAATATACAAAGAGCTAGGAAAAACATAAAAAAGCGGGGCTCATCAGGCGCACCCAGGCATCTCAACTAGGTAGGTTGACACCCCCTTAGCGCCCTCTACATATCCAAAAGGAAAGGTACAGACCCATGCTCATGAGTACAAGCCTGGAATTACATGAGAAACATAAAGTAGAGCGTTACTTAAAGTAAAAATAAAATAAAAGTAAAAGGAATACAGTGAGAGAGCGAGGGGAGAAAAACAGAAGAAAAATAATGGAGCTGCTAGGTCTTGGGCCGAGAATACATAGAGCTTCAAGGTGGATGAATGAAGGCATGCCAATTTAGAGCGATGGCTTGCAATGAGAAGTCTTTAAACTTTTTACTGAGGGAGCACCATGAGGAAGTGTTTAGCCTAGCAAGTTTATTTTTCCAAGTGTTCATAAAAATACTAAACTTAAATATTTCCAGTCAAACCAAAAGGAAAACACCATAATTTTTCCAAGTGTTCGCCTTTTGAGATTAGAGTTCAAACTGTGAAGTTTATCTGATTAGGATATTAAATGTCCTACAAGTTTCTCAACCTCAAATGTTAATAGGGCTAGGTGGTGGTTGTGAACTTGAATTGGCTGAGATACCCACAAGTTAGCTTTGATAACCATGGTTATGAACTTAAAAATTGTTAAAAACAATCAAGATTATCTATAGGTACAGAGGGTAGAGATTCCAGTATGTTTTGAGGATGTCGTAGGTGCTCCAAAAAATGCTTGAATATTATTGAATTTTCATCATAAGCGTCCTATAATTTCACTTTTAGTTGTTTGTTTGTATTGGAGGTGGAAAAATGACATTAAAAATTCCCTTTGAAACCTAAAACAAATCAGATTTTATTTTATTTTTTTAGTAAGGAACTAAGCTTTCATCAAGAAAAATGAAAGAATGTACAAGGCCATAAAAAAAACAAAACATACCCACCTAAAGGAACTCTAACACCAGCTACAAGAGTGACTATCCAAATTAATGAGACCAAGCTGGTAATTACAAAACATCTAACAGACCGTCCATAAAGAATAATTAAACTTAACCGACTCTGAAAGCTGCTTCAGAGCTTTCTTGGCCCCTTTTCTACCTCCTCGGAGAAAGAACATCAGCCTCTATTATGAGTTAAAACAATCTTGGAATCCTGCAAAACCAACTTCTAAAGATAAAAGCAAACGGGGAATCACAATGAAACAATCGAGGTACTTTGTGAGCTGTCTGGGATGCATCATTGTGGGTGCAACAAAAGAGAATAATGTCACTGAAGATGGTTTTGAGTGTTCACTCTCTCATTTAAAACTTACTAGGGAAATAGTTTCACTTTCTTATGGGTTACCTTCTGAGGGAAATGCTGCAACACCTTGGGAGGGTGAAGGGAGCAAAGGATATGGAAAAATGAACTACAAGAGAAACTCTCAAACTGGATTGGGGACCCAAAACCAGGAGAATCTTCTCCCACAACAGATCACCCAGTCAAATTGACAAGGAATTCTTAGAGGCTATTGAATGTATCCTCTTATTTGTCAAATGGTAAAGCTGTAGAAGCAAAGAACAAAAGGGGCTACCCACCCAAGAATCCTCCCAAAATAGGTATTTGAACCATTCCCAATCAAACAATTAATTGACACAGAGAACAAAGGGAGACTTGCTAAGAGGTGCTTGCCAGAACCGTACCTACCGCCTGAAACCCACTCAAAATGGTGTGATCCATACTTGCAGTAATTGTAATCCTATATTGCCGAGCATTTGGCTCCTTGAAGAAACACACTTACACACCCATTTTTTCTAAAGATTTAAGAGGCTTTTTTTCATTAACACTAAGTACATTTGCGACCAAGTAAAATTAATAAAAAATTAGCGTTTGGGTTAAAGCTTCAAAAGCTTTGGGCTTGTGCTTTTACCAGACAATAAACGCCCAAATATGAAAAGTCAAGTCAATAATAAATAAACGTTCTAAAAAGCCAGTGAAAAAAGGTTTGAGGGTTTATGGAGCTTGGTCCTGCAAGCCTTAGAGTAAACACGAGGTTTCAAGGAGTAGCATAGGTTGGACGAGTCGAGTGGGCTGGGGCTAAGGGTGGTGCTCATGGGGGCTTCCTTGGAGGTTATTTGGGTCCTTGAGGCTGCTTGGCAAGGTGGCACATGGGATTTCTCCTTGCTTAGCCTTTAGATCATGGCAGGAATGTTCTAATCCAAGCGAGGATTCGGCTGTCAGCACTAGTAGTGAAGATCTGGAGTTAGTTCCTGAATGCTTGGTTGGCAACGTTGAACCTGTTAGGAGTTACAAATTCGACATTTGCATTTAATGTTTTAAAAGGCTAAAGGCCTGCCTCTTGGCTTTTCCTCCTGAAGAGTCGAGGTGTAAGCTTAGAGGCGGTGTGAAGTGTAAGCCTCAAATAGTGAATTAAAAACATTTTACTAATCCTAAATTGAAGTACAACCAAACATGGTCTTTGATGTACCTTCAGTAGCCTCAAGGCCTCTAAGAATCACGATTGTGAATCTTTTATTAGAATGATAATATGTTTCATACAAGAGGGGAATGCTCCTATTAGAGTTTTATTATAAGTGGGGTAAAAAGGAAGTAACCTAGAATATTACCTAATAACCCATTTAACTCCTATTCTTCTTATATCATTCTTATCAAAAAAATAAAAGTGTAAAAAGAAAACTCACCCCACAATTTTCACTTAATATCATCGGTACTACAGGATCTTATACTATAAATTTGCCATCAATGTTAAGCCACAACAGTAAAGGTAATCCTAGTTCATAGTCTCACAACTCAAACCTTAATAGTTATGAAGAACTAGGCAAATCACTATTAATCTTTTAATAATTAGATGAAACTCAGAGATTTTAACCTTCAATGCATTTTTGTGAAGACGTAAGTCTCTTCTATGAGAGGTGCAAACCCAAGATTAAAAAATCTATCCTCCAAATTTTCATCAACTCTGTCCCCCACGTTTCATCATTTTCAACCAATTCTGGTGGTTCACGCTCTAATTGTATATGAAGGGAATTTATTTAAATTTTCATTAAAATAGCATTATAAGACTTCTCCTTGTTCCTTAAGAAAAAAGACTTCTTGTTACTAAAGATAGATTCTAGACTTGTAGTGGCTTGTCTTGGCATCAATGGAATCTTATTCTCTTGCTTTATGCCCTCTAAACATTGTTTTGGCTTGTTCTGATTATTAACTATTGTTGAATTATTTGTCTGTTTCATTATTTGATTCGCTATACATTTGATTTTGAATTAGCTGTGCTCTTTGCTCATGTTATTATATTTTTTATGGGATCTTGTAGATGATGATAAACCAGCCAAAGGTTCTCAGAGCAACCACAAAAAGTTGGGGACTGCTGGTCTCGCTTTGCATTATGCAAATATTATTAGTCAAATTGATACCCTTGTGAGTAATAATAATTCGTCAGCTCCCAAAATTAAATTCTCGATAGTTTTGTTCCTCTTGCCTGCTTTTCAGTTTTCACATGATGCAAATTTTGTTATCCACATGTAGCCTAGGCATTTTTGGAGCAGGGTTTTTCTTGGTTTGAAATAATCTTCAATGATTAGGAAACCAATTTCACTGGAAGGAATTTGAGACATACTCCCTAACGAAGTCATGAATATTACAAAATATACTTTACTTGGTAGTAGTCCAAAAGGGAGAATGAGTACCAAAAGTCCTCATTAAGAGAAAACCTATCAAGTTCATTTTCTTTGAAAGGTAATTTACAGTACTCAACGTTGGCCTAGTGGTAAACAAGTAGATATAGTCTCAATAACTAACTAAGAGGTCATGGGTTCAATCCATGGTGGCCACCTACCTAGGAATTAATTTCATAGGAGTTTTCTTGACATCCAAATGGTTAGGCGGGTTGTCCCCTAAGATTAGTCGAGGTGTGCGTAAACTGGCCCGGACACTCACGGATATAGAAAAGAAAAAGAATACTCAATGTTCTTCCCCATACAGAGGAATATGAGTTTTACTCATCAAGCTGGTGGGCTGACTAAATGGATTTATAAAACACATATATAGAGAATCGGTATGAAGATTGAATAATGTTAGTACAGATACCTATTATTTCTATAGTTGTAAAATGAAATCAAATATTGTAACAATGTGAGCTCGAAGAGAGACAACAAACAGAGTGAACAAGAAAAAAATGTCTATTTTTCCTATTTCTTGAGTTAGCTTTGGATCTACTCTCTTTTATTAGTTTTTTTATTTTTCAAAGATTTAATCCAGTCTCAAATTTGGGATGCAGTTTAAAGTTTTAAACCCAGGCATATTAGATTGCTGAAATGCCCAGAAATAATGCAATAATTCAAACGGAGGGATGGATACCTCACCTTAACAAAGTCATCCTCCGGCTCATAGAGAAAATAATTGATGCCTTGTGGAGTGCTTTCATGGCTTAGGACACTTGGACACAATTAATATACTTAATTTGAACTATGTGCAATGATGTCTGGTTTTGAATTGAGCTACAGTTTTTTTTTTTTTTTGTGTGCGCGCCCGCGTGTGTAGGAAAAAAAGAAAAGCAATCTGAATTTCCATATGTTTTCAAATCAGGTATCTCGATCAAGTTCCGTACCTCCTAATACGAGGGATGCTTTATATCAAGGACTACCTCCCAGTATAAAGTCAGCATTACGCTCGAAACTACAGTTATTTCAGCCCAAGGAAGAGGTATTTTACTAAAGAGAAGGTTCATCGTACTATTTTGTTAAAATAATTTACTTAATTGGTTTTGCCTTATGCCATTCCTAATCTTCTGAATTTATTTATGAAGCTTACAATTCCTCAAATCAAAGCCGAGATGGAGAAAACCTTGCATTGGCTTGTTCCTATTGCCAATAACACTACCAAGTATAACCACTTACCCGTGATCCAGAGCAACTATTCTTATTCTTCTTTTATTATTGTTACTATTCATGATCTTCATACATGTTCTCGTGAAGGTCTCGAGTTTTATTATTTATATTGTCTCTTCTCGGTAGGATGTACTTTTTCTTTGAGCTTTAGTCTCTTTCTTATCATTAATAGGAGACTCGTTTCCTTTCAAAAAGAAAAAAATATGTCGTCTGTTCTCGGTAGGAAGTACTTATATTTACATTGATTAAAAAAATGCTCAAAATGTACATTACATATTACCAGTTTTGTTGACAAACAATCTGAACTTCTTGATGCTCTTGGACTTTGGTTTCTATAGCAGTTGGAAGTCGGGTTGTGGTCGCCTAAGGTTTTGTGGTTGATATCTTTCTTTTCTTTTTGTTCTCCAGGGCTCATCATGGATTTGGTTGGGTTGGTGAATGGGCAAATACAGGGTGAGTTATGTACATGCTGCTTTCTTATATCATAATTCCCAAATCCTGCATGTTTTTTTTCTTTAACTAACCCAAAATTTTTGTTGTTTCAGGGCTGAAGCCAACCGAAAACCTTCTGGCCAGAGCGAGTTACTAAGGATCGAGACACTCTATCATGCGGATAAAGAAAAGACTGAATCTTACATTCTTGAGTTGGTGGTATGGCTTCACCATCTAATCAGCCAAGCTAGAGCTTGTAATACTGGAATAAGGTCTCCTGTCAAATCCCCAATTAGATCCCCAAATCAGCGGACAATTCAGTTATCGAACCAGAAACCAAGTTCTCCATCTCCGACGTTGACCGTAGAAGACCAGGAGATGCTTCAATATGTGAGTAAAAGGAAACTTACTCCAGGAATAAGCAAGAGTCAGGAATTTGATTCAGCAAAAACCAGGTTAAGCAAGCACCATAGGCTAAGTAAAAGCAGCAACCATTCCCCAACCAATGAAAACAAAAAGGATCCGTTCCCCCTTAGAAGGCCAAACTCTGTCCCGGTTATTGATTTTGATATTGACCGCATGAAAGCTTTGGATGTCATCGATAGAGTCGACAATATTCGAAGTTTTTCGTAATCATCATGGATTGAAGTTCAAGAAAAACAATCGCTGCTAGTGTATGCATAAGGTATAACATGCCATTTTCCGATTTGATTCGTGTGCTTGGTAGTGTTTATGGGTGAAGGAGAAGAAGATTGTTGTTATGAGATGAATGGAAGGAAAAATTTGAAGGGTTTGTTCTTTTTGGATGTGAAAATATATAAGGGTAATAGCATGTTAATGTCAGAGGACAGCTTTAAAATAGTTGTAGAAATTGTGAGAGGTTTCAGGTAATAGTTTATTTTCAGTTCTGTGTATAGAAATACTTTTATTATTTCATAATAATTGAAAGGTATTTATGGATTCTTTTTTCTTCTCTGTTCTTCTATGTAATATTATTATTATTATTATTTTTATTCCAAAGAAAGTTCTTCCATCTGCTACTACACAGTCAGTCAAACTTAAACTTTGGAGTCTCTAATTTTGGAACTCTTTTTGTTGGTTAATTACAACTGTAGTTTTAGAATTGGTTTGCTAAACCTTATGAACATTCAATTGTATTATTAAACTTTGAAGTTCTGAATCAAACACTTCAAAGAAATGAGCTTCATATCGTAAAAGTGTTTCTTTGATTTCAAGGGTAGTAGATTCATTGAGTATATTTGTACTAAAGAAGTTTTATTGTGTAACTTTGACAATTTAATTTTCATGAGTAAAAGTTTTGGGGTATGTTGTAACTATGTTACAAGTGCTAAAATGAAGCGAACTTAGAATATCAAAATGAACTTTTTGAAAGTATACGTGCATAACTAAAGTAACATTTAAACTTTACATTTTCATGCACTAGTCATGCTAGCTGTTTTAATTGATATTAGGTTAAATTAAGTAATATAAGGTTAAATTATAAAAAATGCTCTTAAACTTTGTAGTTTGTGTTAAAAATGTTTTTCAACTTTCAAAAGTTTAAACAACGTCCTTAAGCTCTAAAAAAAAAAACACCATTACCATTAATTTTTAATGGAAATCGTTAAAGTTTTGTTTAAAAAACCTCCTGAACTATTGAAAATTTTATATATTTTATTGATCCAAAATTTACACCAATTTTCTCACTAACCAAAATGAAAACCAAATTTTAAGTTAAAACATAAAATCTTACAAAATCTCACAAAATTTTATAATAAAAATTTCTCCTTAAAACACACTAAAACAATAACTAGTCGAATAAATATTAGAACTAATAAAGAGAATAAAGAATGAGAAAATTAAAGAGAATAATAGAAGTACCAATGAATTTTAGAACTTAAATATTTTTAACTAATTTTTGTTAATAGTTTAGTATGTGTTAATAGTCAAATACAATTTTTTTTATTTGATTAATTGTTTTAGTATGTTTTAAGTCTGAATTTTATTTTAGAATTTTGTGTGAGGTTTTTGTAGAATTTCGTGTTTTAGCTTAAAATTTTGGAGAATGTTTGGGGCAAAGAATGATGTGGGGTGGAATGAGCTATAATAACTCACCATTCGTTTGGGGTTTGGGTTTAGTTTTAGTTGAAGATTATGATTAAGATCTCAAATAATTCATATGCCCCTACTATTCTTATAAAAGCCCTTATGCAACGGAAGATTATATGAAGACCAATTCTCAAATTAATTGAGAAATTTGAAATACCCAATAGATTAGCAAAAATAAATTAAATACGGAGAACAAACCTACTGTATTTAATTAATGGCTAGACATGCAATTGTAATAAAGAATAGAAATAACAGAGAATAAACCTTACTCTCGTTGTTGTCTCTGAATTCTACAAAATGTTAAATTGAAGAATGCCACTACTTGGAGCCTTTTTTGTGGATTTTTTTTGAGGATTTGAGAATATTAAGAGAAAGAATATTGAGTTCATAGTCTTTTGTAAAAACCAAAAGAACGAAGAATTCTTTTACTACACTTTTCTGTTTTGCAGGTGCTTATCAGAAGGAGATGGAGAGATGGTAGGAGAACGTTTTAAGTAACTCTCATGTAAGGGAATTACTTTTATTATTTAATACAAAATTTTAAAGTTATAATTATTTAATTTATTTAATAATTAAAAATTAATTAGATTAAAAATTAATTAATTTAATTTAATTAACAATTTCATTTAATCATATTTAAATGAACATCTCCCAAGTAACCTATAGCTTTAATTCAAATAATTAATTAATTACCAAGTTTAACTTGATTTGCAATTTGAATCATATTCAATTGTTTCTTTCACAACCAATATTTTAATGTGTATCATATACACATTAAACTTTAACCTACAATTTTAATATGAATATAATTCACATTTAAATTAATATTTGAACTCATTCAAATATTTTATTCTCTCGTAAATTAATTTGAATCATATCCAAATTAAATTTCTATAATAAAGTTTAATTAAAATATAAAATTTATATTATAATGAATCACTATACATTATATTAATTCAATAAGTAAATTTGAACCTTTCAAAATATACTCAATACATAATAACCTCAATACCCTTTACGAGCTAAGAAGGGGATTTAATAGACCTAAATATCAGAAACTACAAAGATATGAGATTAATTGGCTAAACTCATTAACCATATTAATTAATATTTGTTAATTGTGTGTACACTCCACTAAAGACTCACAGTTGAACTTTTCTTAATGTAGATATATTTATGTGTCCACGGATATAGACCAATAACAACAAGTTAGTCTTTCATGAATATTCGTAATACAAGTTGGGTCAAATTACCATTTTACCCCTAAGTTACTTCTTAGTCCTTAAATACTAGTGCTCCTCTAATGAATAAATTGTTTAAATACTAGACTAAGTTACCTAAGTCATCATATTGAAATAGAAATCTAACTTGCCAACGTAGTTACATCTAGTGGTTACTATTTCATGGTACAATCTTATGCAAACTCATTGCATAGGATACCCTCACTTGCATGTCACCTACACGAACGCGTTGGATCATGACATTTGTATCAAATACAAAGTGAGTCATATTCATATTGTTACCAATATAAGGTACCCGATCTTATCCCTATAATATAGACACTTTAAGATGTATCTCGAACATTGGTCCTTGTATATCTCCACATACAATTCAAGACTCATAAAGCAATTTAGAATGTTAGTTTATTGGATAGAGGTTAATAAAACAAAACTAATAAAATAATAAAAAACACTTATTGAAATTATAATAATAACATTTATTAATAACGGTCAATAAATTACATTTACTATCTACGAGTTTTAGGACATAAATCCAACATCTTTAACCCTAAAGGGATGTTTGTTTCAAGAGTTGGGATGTTCGTCAACCAACTTTCGGACACCACCTTCCATGATTGTCGTCGGCCAATTTTCGATCACTACTTCCGGTGACTCCACTGATGAACTTCCGACAACAACTCTGGCGACCATCGCCACTAAGCTTCCATTGGGGTTACGTTTAATTTTAGTTGGGGATTAGAATTTCAAATAATCCACAATGCCTTTACTACTCTTCAACCTTAAATGGGGTGTTTATTTCAAGAGTTGGAAAGTTTGTTGACCAACTTCGGACACCACCTTCGATGATCGTCGTCGGTCAATCTCCGACCACCACTTTTGGTGACTCCACCGATGATATTTTTGGCAACCAACTCCGACGAGTACCGCCACCAACCTCCGATTGCCATTGGTAGGGGTGTTAAAAAAAACCGATAACCCGACCAACACGTATTACCCAATCCAAACTGTAACGATTGGGTTGGGTTGGGTTGCAAATTTTTTTTAAAAATATATTTCGGGTTGGGTTGGGTTGGGTTATAGGATTTAATAACCCAGTCAACCCGACCAACCCAGTTTAATATTATTATTATTATTGTTATTATTATATAATGAATTTAAATGTAGACTTAAACTTTTGAATGTTTTTTATTTCTATTTTGAATGAATTTGAATGTAAACTTGAATTTACATGAACTTAGGTTTAATGTATTTGAAAGTACAAAATACTTGTTGTTTGTTTAATTATAATTTTTTTAAAAATTGATGTAACATCTTTAGAGCATTTATGTAAACATTACATTTTGTTTATTGCAAAAATTTAACTTTTAATGAAAAATGAAAGAATAAAAAACTAGTGAAAATTGTGAAGAAAAAAAAAATAACCCGGTGACCCAACCCGACTCAACGCGAAAATTAAGGGTTGGGTTGACCCTTTCACATTGAACCGATAGGGTTTAATTTTTGCCAACTCGAGAACCTCGGGTTGGTCCATAATTTACTTCCAACCTGGCTCAACCCGGCTTATGTACACCCCTAGCCCTTGGTCAATCTTGAAAAATTTTAATAACAACACCTTTTAGTGTATATATAACAAACCAAACAAACTTGTATATAAAAATATTTTTAAAGAAAAGTTGTCAAATAAATTTGTGCTTTTATTTTAAGTAGTTTTATTTTTTTATTTTTTTTATTTTTTTAATCAAAAGTGTTTAAATAAAAATGAATTCTTGAAAAACCTCTTTCTCTAAGCCATTCCAAATACGCTTTTAGTTTAATTATAATAATGTAGTTTTGTTTTTAAAATATACTTTCTTATTCTTCTATTTTTTTCCTCTTGTGGAGTTTTTTTTTTTTAAAAAATATTATTGGGTTTTTTTTTTTTTTTTTAAATTATCTCTCTTTCATACTTTGTTTAAAATTAATGTTTTCTTCATTTCAAAATGAATTCTTTGTATAAAATTAACGTTTCCTTCATTTTAAGAGATAATGTCTAAATATATGTCAAATAAACTTCACACACATGTTTCTTTTTGTATTAATATATATATATATATATATATATATATATATATACATATAAAAGAAAAAAAAGAAAATAATAAATAATCTATGTTGTGTAACTTGATTCCAAAAATGAAATACTCTTTGAATCGTTGAAGAATGAATGACCTTATAATGCCCATTATTTATTAAATTTTATTCCTACTAATTAGATTTTCTGTAGTGGGTTCATTCCTATAAAATCTTGAATAAAAAGAAAAAAGTATCGCACGATCAGATCACTCGAAACTAGGTTCTCCATTTATTCTTTCCATATTAAAACCATTCTTCTAATTAGGTGAAGAACGATCCTTTGAGTCGAATAGGCCACATTTTGGTAAAATAATAGCTCATTGAACTGCAATTGTGTAATTAAGTATATTGATTTAGACTACATGTATAAAAATCTTTAAGTTAGTTTAATAACATTTTTATGTTTTTGTTAGTCAATTTAACTAGCTCAAAGACGTAAAATTGTTTTTATACTAAAAAATTACAGTGTTGGAAAAAACTTAGCAGTCAAATCAAATGTAAAATTCAAACTTTATGATTTTTTTAGAGAAATTCTTATGGACAGTAGAAAATTGAAACTATTAACAAAATATAGCAAAAAAAACTTAAATAGACTATAGAAAATTCGATAGATTTTGCTATATTTTGTAAATAGTTTCAATTTTTTGCTATATTTGAATTTTTTTTATTCCTCAAATAAAATTTGATTAAAAAATTATAATTTTCCAATAATTGAATTAATTTATTTCTATATGAAGTTAACATATTATGGTAAACAAAACCATGATCTTTTTCAAATTAGTTAAGGTGACAAAAGTCTAGGAAATTTTATTTCAAAGTCTAGTAAAATCAAAATATCAAATTATTAAACAAATTAACTAGAGAAGTGTAGGGTAAAAATTGATTGTTTTTCAGAATAATAGTAACGACAAATAAAAACGATCTAGACAAAGAAAAAAAAATGAAAATTGATTATTTGTATAATAAAGGATAATAGTACAAAAAAAGTATACATGGTCTAAAATAACCAACACCCCAAAAACAAACTATTATAAACAAGACTATAATAGTTTCCACCCCAAACACGGACTACAGTAACATATAATTTATTATAACTCATAGACTATAAAACCATAGACTATAATAACTCACTATGCGCCTCATACACCCCCTTGGTTTTTATTTTGGGTGTTGAGAAATTTGGTATAAAAATTGGATCAAATACGAGTATTTTTGAATTGTTATTTAAGTTTAAGAAAATTTATGAAAATTTTTTACAGTTCAAAGGTATTTTTTGAAACAAAATTTAACGATTTTCATCCAAAACCAAAGGTAAATGTAGTTTTGAACTATTTTTAAAAGATTAAGGATATTTTTAAAACTCTTGAAACTTTATGATTATTTTTGACACAAACTACAAATTTCAGAGACTTTTTTTATAATTTATCCTTGACATTACTAGCCAATTATATATTTAATATTTAGTTCATTTGCACATTGGGTGGTGTTCTACTAAATAAAGATAATTATTGTATATGTTCTCAAAATTTGAGGCATGTTAAGATATTCTTCCTGAAGCTTAATTAGCTTCATTTAAAATGTTAAATTATCATTCTATTGAAGTTCTTCATGGAATATTTAACCAAAAAAATATTGTATTTATATGATGCATTACACAAAGTTAACATTATATCATTAAATTTTTTGTATGACATATAAAGTATTCTGAGTCATTCTAAATCATTCATTTATAATTTTTTAGGTTAGTTATGTAGCGGAATTTCAAGCTAGGGGGAGACACTTACATATAAGATTAGAAGTTTAACCAATAAAACTCTAAACTAGTGTCTCTGTATGGTCTCTAAACTTTAAAACGTATATAATAAATTACAAAATATTTCATTTTGTGTCTAATAGATTTTGTATAGTTTCAAGTTTATATCTAATAGAGATCTCATATATATTAGAAAATAGGACCACTCCCACAAATGTCGCTTAAGCAAAAAATAATAGAATATTCGTAGGGGTAATGCAAGTGTTCATATAAGCAATATAAATCGCGTTACGGGTATCGTCCTCAAAGATTGGTATTGTGAGACTATTACTTAGCTATTGTGTAAGTGCTAAGTATTTTATTTGGGAAAACGTAGCAAGATTGTTGTTCATAATCAAACACGAAAGCAAAGAAATAAATAAATGTTCGACTTGAGGGAAATCCCTTGGTAAGAGTGTCCTAAGGTGTTGATCTCATCCAGTATTGTTATGAATTAAGGGATGTTCTTTCAATTAGTTCAGTTCATTGACTTAGGCTTAGAAGATTTAAAATCTAGGTCTCTTATCTCGAACTTAACCCTTTCAAATATCTAATATCCAATTCTATTCCCATGCAATTGAAATAATTAGATACACATTAAGTCTCTTCATCACTAGCTTCTAACATTCTCCTATCATCCTCATGCGTATTAAACGTTAGTTTATCATGCTATTTTCGATTTGAACATCTCATATTCAAGCAGATCTAAAAGCCTTAGACAATTAAATGGTGATCAAGCATTTAATTGGATACATACAAACATGATAAAAAGCTATTGTATTGAACTAATCAAAATAATGAAGAAACATCCATAATAATCGAGCTCTGAAAAATATCCTTCAATGGCAGCCTCTTAGCCTTGAAAACTTAAAAAGTTTAGCCACTTATGTTCAGATTACAAGTCCTAAACATGTTGTTCAGAGTCTTAAAGAAAAGATTAAGGGAGAAGAAATTAGTTGTAGATAAATTTGTTGCCTATATTTATTGCATCTTCTTCTTCATCTAATCCCAATCAATCTTCAAAATCGAGCTCTGAAAATATCCTTGAATAGCAGTTTTTCAACCTCTGTGGTGAACCCTAGCTGTCCCAAGGTCGAACTCCTCCTCAAATGACAACAAAAACATGATTTTAATGACATAGATAGTCTAGGCTCCGCAACGTTTCCCTAATTTTTTCTTTCGAGAATTGTGTCGTGCATAATGTCTTGAGCATGTTTGTTCAGGGTGAGTTTACCTATACGTATTTAACCACCTTATGTTTATTTTTTGTACTTAATTTAGCATGTTGCTTTTCTTTCAAGTGACCGTTCATCATATTCCATATGCTACCTAGTTACATTTAAAATTATTTAAAATGTACTATAGGGGAATCCCACTAGTCATACCTCCAACTATGCCTTATTGTCTTCTTTGCAAAACAAGCTTTCTTGCAATTGTTAGTCTTCAATGCTTTCTTTAATGATGTTTTCATTGTTTTTCTTTTTCACTTTTATAAAACAATTTTATCTTGAAACGTGAGTGGATGCCACATCATACAATGAGATTGTCAGCGACTTTCAAATTTTTGTACGACTGACCTACCCGTCGGATTAGAGCAAGTGTCACACAATCGCCGATCCCATATTCAAAAGGTTTCAATTATGACACACGGCGCCACAACGTGGTGTGTTGCACTTCATTTGCACAAATTAGCCCCCTTTTGGCCTCTTCCTTGTCGTAGGTCCAAGTTTTGACCTTTTAAAGGGGTATTTTGATCTCTTTACTCCATTTGGCTCGTTCCACTCCAAATGTTTGTTTCCTACAAAAATAGATAAGAGAAGCATCAAACCATTCGTTTACGCATTAAAACCAACAAAAATCTGAGATTAATTAAGAACACACTTTTTAGGCGTTACATAAAACCTGCAATTTAAAATCTTGTTTGTCCTCGAGCTAGGTAAAAATAAATTCGCCTATATACCATTTATAAGGTCTATCAGTGATTAACTTCTATAACTGATATATTATCTTAACAATTTATCGCTAGTAGACGTTTATCACTAACAAACAATATAATCTTTTTTTGTCAATCACTAATAGACAATTCTATGTTTATCATTGATACCTGTATTGCTTATATACTATTTTTATGTCTAATGTTGATGAACAATTTCTATGTATATTATCTATAAACTATTAATAGAAAAATTGTAGTGAGTGATAATTTGAGTTTAGAGATTTGCGAGCTTATCACACACTTTTTCTATTTTGCAGATATAACAAAAAAAAAAAAAAGTCTAACCCAAGTTATACACCTAATACACCCGATATAAATTTGATACACCTAATATATACTTGATACACCTGATATACATATTATATATATTAACGTTGAAAATGACAAAATATTAAAGGTTTTTTAATTTAATAACAATTAAGTAAATATGCATAATGATATTTAGGTAAATAAAACAATGCGACATTTTTGTAAATAAGTTGAACTTTATCAACTTTAGGGCCAAAAGAAATATGAAACACTTATTTAGGGAGCTTTTGGGACAAAGAGTGAATTATTATAATCATAGGTTATTATAGTTGGATTATAACAATTTTTGTTTTGGGTGTAGATTATTTTAGTTTGAGTTATAATAGTATGTGTTCGTGGTTTATATTTTTACGATAAATATATAATTTTCTTTTTTCAATCCTTTAACGAAAATTCAAAATCTTTTATCATAAATCCAAATATTTGGTATATTAATTGTGTTTCAAGTGTATATCAAGTATATGGAATGTGTATCAAATGTTGTACCAAGTGTCAAAGTGGATAGTGGTGTATAAAATATATAATAGTAGTGTATTGAGTATGTCGAGTGTATCAAGTATGTATCAGTAGTGTATCAAGTGTGTATTAGGTCTATCAAGTGTATATCATATGTATCACTTGGGTTGACTTGTTTTTTCTTTTTTTCTATTTTTGTAGAAGTAAATAAGTCTGTGGTACAAACCTAAATTTTTAAACTTATTTTGTCAGACATCCAAGGAGCTCTTGTTAATAAGACCATTAGTAATCTATCTTTTTTTTTTTTTTGTTAACTAATAAAACTACTTTTATTTCTACTAACAACTATAAACTAGATGTGTGGTAGACTATTATTATGTATTTATCATGTATTTAATTTATAAACCATGCAAGAAATTGTTTGATAGTAAATAAAGTACTGGAATTTTTTTAAATATAGCAAAATGAATCAACTTATTTATAAATATAGTAAAATTTTTATTTTTTATCAGTGATAGACCACGATAAATCCAAACATATTTCTATCACTTTAGCGATAGACGTAGGTAGACACTGATAGATGTCTACTAGATTTATCGAGATCTAATTTTGCCAATTTTACAAAAAAATTCAACAATTTTTGTATTTAAAACAATTTCGAAAGTAAGAATAACAAATGAGTATGCAAATAATTAAGGATAACTCTTTTAATTCAATTTGTTTATTAACTTGTATTTAATTTGCTATAATTTTGTGTACATTGCCATTGCCCTAAAGATGAATAACAAAAATAACGCTTCGTAACCGTTTAATAATTACTCAACGGTCGCCTTTTCAAATATTCAAATTAGAAGTGAGTAAGAGCATAAATCTAAACAACAAACAATATCATCCAATCGATCTCTCCTCTCTTCCACTGGGTGAACACAAAATTCAAAATCCATTTCGTCTCGTTCCCTCTCAAGAAAATCGAAGAACCTGAGCTGAGTCTTTTTTGAAAATGGCGGGCAGGGAAGAAGAAACCTCAGATCGAAACGAGTTGAAAATCCCAGTCTTCACCGTCCTCAAGAACGGCGCACTTCTCAAGAACATCTTCATTGTCAACAATGTTGCAGATCGAGAGAAAGAGGAGGTAATAACCCTTGGACGACACCCGGATTGCAACATAATGCTCACACATCCAAGCATTAGCAGATTCCATCTCCAAATCCATTCAAACCCCTCTTCCCAGAAGATTTGTGTTGTGGATTTGTCGTCAGGTAATTCGTAAATTTTTAAAATTTTTCATTTCTTGTTTGTTTCATCGATTTATGGATTGTAATGGGATTTGGGTCTTGTATAGTGCACGGAACATGGGTTTCAGGGAAGAGGATTGAAGCAGGGGATGGAGTGGAGATGAAGGAAGGAGATACTCTGAGGGTTGGTGGTTCGAGCAGAGTTTATAGGCTTCATTGGGTTCCTTTGAGCTGCGCTTATGACTTTGAAGGTCCTAAAGAAAAGAAGGAACATGAAGTAGCAATTGTAGAGGAGAAGGCTGTGAAGGATTGCGAGGTAATATCTGCCTGTAAGGTGTTAGTGAAAATGTTCCCCCAGATTGAATTATTTTTCGGATAAAATTACTAGTTTAATCACCAAAATTTGAAGTTCATAAATTTTAAGAAGGGTGTTCCTTGAGCTTACATTTTGGTGTTGAATCCTTGAATTTGGACTATTTTATAGGTAATTTTCAATTAGTTGTGCCATAGGCGCCTGCTATGTTCTAGATTTTTCTTAAAGAAAAAAAAAAGTCCAAACTAATGGGAATTTGGAAGTTTGGAGATTTGTTACACTTTTTAAAGTCCAAAGACCTATTAATTGAAAGGTCAACCATCTATTAGCACTTTTTTAAGGTTCAAGGATTGAATAGACTCATACTTTGGGAATAAGTTGTAATTTAACTTGTAAAGATGTGGTTTGTTATTACTTAGAGGTAGCATTGGGTTTGAAACTAGTTCGTTTGGCGTTAAGGAACTAGAGAATTTATGCGGTGAAATAGGATGAGCTTGAGAGGAATGGAGTTAATTTGAATATGATTTGTGTCTTCTCTTCTTCTTTTTTTTTTTTTTTCATTAAATGAATTATTGTGCAGAAGGAGATTTCATTGTTGGATGAAAATAAAGAAACTGTGGTGGATTCAGTTTTTGGTAGTATTGAGCCACTATATCCTGATGAGAATTGGAACAAAGAGATGATGACAGAGGTTCCTTTAGCACCTCCATTGAGTGAAGTTGAAGAAATGGCTGTGTCTTTGGTCAACCGTGTGGAAAGTGTGAGTGATTTGAGAAATGAATGTGAACAAGTGGAAACTAGTTTGTTAAGCATACCTTTTGGAAATGAATTAAAAGGGTTGGAAATGAGTTTACAACTCCCTTCTCTGCCTCTTTCGGCAGAGAATCTGTCTTTCAATGTTGAAAATATTATCATGTCTTCATTCTTTGAGAGTGACAACAAGAGTTCCTCGAGTAGTATGTTTGAATGGAACGATACGAGTAGTATCTGGAACATTCCGTTGGAAAATATATCAAGCAATTATCTGTATAGAAAGCAACTGTGTCACAGTAAAACTGAGAGCCCTCAACAACCTTCTCTGCCTCTTTCAGCTGAAAATCTGTCTTTCAATGTTGAAAACATCATCATGTCTTCATTCTTTGACGGTGAAAGCAAGAGTTCATCTTGTAATATGTTGGAATGGAAGGAAACTGATAGTATCTGGACCATACCATTGGCATTGGAAAATAAATCACACATTTTATCTGTGGTTGATGATATTGAAGCTACTCCAGAGTATGCATGTCAACTATTGGCTGATGAAAACAAGAGCCTGCGACCACATTCCACGTCTCTTTACAAAGTGAATTCTTCTGATGTTCAAGACACCTTCTTGACTGGATTCGATGATGGTGAATTGGAAAGTCTATCTAGAAATAAGTTTGAACCAAAGGAAATTAGTGACATCATGACCATGCCTCTTGGACATGAATTAAGCCAGTTAACTGTGATTGATAATGAGACGCCTATTTCTAATAATGAAAGTCCACAATTTGGTGCAGAAAGGAAATCATCTTTGAATTTTTCAGATGTTGATGAAACACAAGATCTACCAGTCCATGAATTAAAACCATCATGTACACAACCTCTACTTGCTTTGCAATCAGAAACAGTCACAGAAAAGAATGAGTTCGCAGTGGAACATGAGTTGCATCCTCTAGGGGACAATCATTCTTCAGTTAGCACAGAAAAAGGGATTCACGAAATTGAAATGCTTACCAAAATCCAAGCAGAAAGTGGAGAAGGTTATGTCGGTAAAGGAAATGGAGACCATCAGGTAACCGAATGTTTTCTGGATTGGCTACTGGAACCCAAAAGTGATAGTTCTGTGAAGTCCACATCTGAGGTAATACCAAACTCCCTAATGACACAGAACGTTGAATGTTGCGTTGAAGAAACATGTAATGCAAGACTCGAAATACTTGAACCAAGCAAAAGCAGCATACCAGGGGAAGATTATGAACATAAGGAACTCTCAGAGTCCAGTTTTATGTCTTGTGCATTGGAATATGTTTACTCATCTCTTCCAGACGAGGAAGTTCCCCCAGAGATTGCAGTCGAAAAAGAATGCCAGACACCACATGAGAACTTGGACGTGACCTTGACCATAAGATCGGAGAGTGCATCAGCCATGGGAGGAAACATTTGGTTAAGAAGAGGTAAACCAACTAGTTTTCCTCGAATCGAGACAAGTGTGAGTCGAACAAATCGAGCAGGGACATTGTTAACAGATGAAACTAATCATGAGATAGTAGGAGACAAATCAGGAAGAAATACTCTTTCTCATTTGGATGAGGAGGAAGAAATCTTCACTCCAGACAAGGAGAATTTCACACCAAACACACTTCTGATGAAATCTGTGAAAAAGAAGGCTAGCATAGAAGACAGTGGGAATTGCTTCAGGTCATCCAAGTCCCAAACATCAATTTTCAAATCTAGACATAAAATCAAACTAGAAGAAGTGCTAAGTGAAGAATCAGACAAAGAGAACCAAACTCCCAGAGTTCTCCAAGAACAAAAACTGTCAAAACAGTTCTCTAAGAATAGGAGGTTTGAACAGGAAAACACGATGACAAAGAAAGGAGGAGGGGAACGGGCTCCATTTCAATCTTTGCAGTCGAATATTGCCGGAAAGAAGAGACTGGAGGCTGCTGTAGTTAAGAAGGCTGCCAGAAAGAGTAATACATCTGTTTGCACAGGGGCCATGAAGGTCAGTTTATCAACTATTTGCCACATGCTTCTCAAACAATTCTAATTAAGAACACAAGTTTAATTAATGTTTCTTTGCAGAATAAATTCACTGTGGAAGAAAAGAAGTGTTGGACTATGGTTGTGGACACCAATTCTCTTCTGAACAAGGAATCAATGAAGTCACTACAGCTTTTACAAGGTCTCCAAGGGACACATTTGATTGTTCCACGTATCGGTAAAGAGTTCAAGAAGTTTTGCACATTATTTTTCTTGTTTGATCTGTTCTTACCGATCAAAAGCTTGTTCATATGATTAATATATTTAATTCTTTTTCAATCAGTCATAAGGGAGCTAGACTGCTTGAGGAGACATGGAAGCCTCTTTCGAAAAACGACAGAGGCAGCTTCAATTCTTCAATGGATGGAAGATTGTATGGTGCAAACAAGGTGGTGGATTCATGTTCAGAGTTCGGAAGAAGGCGTGCCTCCTGTGACGCCTCCTGCTACTCCTCAATCTCCATATACTGAGGGGAGCAGTCAGAGTTTATTCTGGAGAACAAGCTCAATCCAATCCATAAAGCAGAGAAGTTTCATGGAAGCTCTTTCACCAACTTCAGAAGATCATATCCTTGATTGTGCACTTTACTTTAGGAGGGGAGTGAAACATGGACAACAACTTGTTCTTATAAGCGACGACGTTACGCTGAAAATAAAAGCCATGGCTGAGGTACCACTTTCCTCAACCCAAGTTTTCTTTACTACTATACTCTAATTTCATATTGATTGAATTCTATGGAAAAGCTGTATTTGATGAAAGTTGTAATGTAGATAAGTCAATCCTGATAACTTCAGAAGACATTCTCCAAATCATTCTTCGAATCATTTCTTAAGACATGTCTTGTTTGGTTGATTTTATAGGGACTAATTTGTGAAACAGCAAAAGAGTTCAGAGAGAGCCTAGTGAATCCATTTTCAGAGAGATTCTTGTGGGCTGACAGCTCTCCAAGGGGCCTGACATGGTCTTGCCCCGATGATATCGTGTTGAGGGAACGGTACGACCGATGCTCGTCGAGGTCGTCGAAAGGAGCAGAGGGAGCTAAGGGTCTGAAGCTGATCTTGCTTCACAACTCCCATTATGGAATGTTCAGATAAAGAGATTTCTATTCTCTCTTGTAATACCATGTTCTAATTGATTCATTTTTGGACCTTTGGAGTATTTCAAAAACGAGGGTAGCCATTTTGTAGTTTCTAGCAAACTTTGGTGTTTGTGAATAGACACGTTTGGAAGTGATTCTTACGAAGTTAAAATCACTTTTGTCATTCTCTTTCAAAATGAATTTTGATAATTTGAAAATTGCATTTCAAAGAGTAACATTAGACATTAAAATGATCCATAACCAAAGGGATATATTGTTGGGAAAAAGTGTGAATTTTCTATTTTTACCGAATAAATCAGAGTACATAAAAACCTTTTACATAAGTGAATAAATAGACCTCAAAGAAACCACTAAAAGAAAATACATAAATGGAAAACACCAAATAAAATAAAATAATAAGGCATGAACCCTAATTTCCTTTTAACACCCTCACTCAAACTGAAGGTGGTAGAATGATGAACAATTTGAGTCTGTGAATTGAATCAAATCAGCAAACCTAGGATAAAATCAGAAACCCACGAAGAACCTAACATACAAAGAATTTATATACTGGAAATAGAAACCCACGAAGAACAGAACTAAAAACTTATAGACTAGAAACATAAATCCTTATATATAGAGAGATCTATAACAAAATCTACCAAGAATGAAACAATAACTTGTGGGCTGGAACAAAGATCCTACTATCTATAGCAAAACCCTTGAACAAAAATGAAACATAAATCTACAAACACAAAGAGTCACAAATAGTGTCCACGAACACCACAAAAGACAATGAAACAAACATAAAATAGGCACCAAGCAATTGCCAACCACAAGCAACGAATACCCTAATTTTCTTTTAGTAAAAAGTAAACTAACTTTAAACTTTTTAGAACTACAAATTTTAAATTTTTTGTTTTTAATGATAGTAATATATTAAAAGAAAAATAAGTACTAAGAGAGATGTAATTAAAATATTATTGCATGCAAGCCAGAAAGTTATTTAATTGAATCGCGAGTAGCATAAATGACATTTAAGTCAACAATAATAGAATATATAGTATAATAGAACAATGATAAAATAATTGTATATATAACAAAAAAATGGTAAAAGACAAAAACTCAGACCTAGCACAAAAGCTAATAACTGCTATCAGTTGCTATCAATAAATAACCTTTCACTTTGAAAAATGTTCTGTCAATTGCTATAGTTAATAGTTGTTATTAGTGGTGCTAATATCAATGATATGAAATGTGTTGTTAATTGCTATTACTGATAACTGATATTAGTGGTGGAAACACGTGCATTGAAGGGTAAACTTGGAATTTTAAAAAATTTACAAGTCAACTGGTCAATATTTGCTATATTTACAACTTTTTAAAGTTGGGTATATTTTTCAAATTATTTTGTTGATGGTGTTATTTACTATAAGGTTTTCTTAATTTAATACATTTGTTCCCATTAGAGAGGCAGCGGCAACTTCAAAATAGTTTCTTTAATTGAAAAACTAATCAACCTTTTTGTTAGCTATAACATAAAATTTTAATGGCGATGATTTTAAAAATAAAATAAAAGAAAAATAATGTAGGACAACACATACATAGACCCAAGTTTTTCATGAGGAAAATTCTCTCAACAACTTTGAGGTTCTTTGGGCTAAGGGTTTAGGTGGATTAGGGTGGACTATGATCTCGTTTAAATTACTTTCAGTTTCGGATCCTCGATTCTATCTAACAGGGAGCGCCATAAGCTCATATAAATATAATTTTAGGCACATTGATATGATATTAAAATCATATAATATCACCAAAACAAGCAAAATCAACTAATAGATGGATAGTGACCAACATTTTTTCTAAAAAAATTAATAGGACTAAATTTAAAATCTAAGGTTTAATTAGAATTTTTATTTTTTAGATTTTTAGATACTAAAATACAAGTTTATGTATCTATTGGATATTTTTAAAAGGCGTATCAAAAATAAAATTGAAAGTTTGGATATTTATTGGTCATAATATTAAAAACTAAGAACTAAACATGTACTAACTCAAACTGTAATTTAAAAACAATGGTAGAATAAATAACAAAACAAAAAAGTTTACATGTAAAAATGTTGTTTATATGCTTAATTTTTAAAAAGTAAAAACAAATAACCAAATAGTTAATAAACGAGTTTAAAATTTAACAACTATTTGTATATAAACATAAACAAGCTAAATAAAAATAGAATTTAGTTTTTCTAACACATACATATGCATGTTTGAACTTTTAAGCAACAAAAATTGGTAAAAGAAAAAAAATATTGCCTCCAATTGTTTTGAACTCTTGTAAAATCAAAACTCTAGTCTCTATTGTGTGTGTTTCTTTCTTGAATAAATAATTTTCATTGGTGTTTTTCTTATAAAATATCTGACATATTAATATAGGGTAGACATTTGAATTCAGGGACATAATGATGAAAATGTGCCCTTACCACTACACTCCCTTGAAATTTTATTATTAATTTTGATTTTTTTATTTATATTCTTTAACAGTAATTAAAAATTATATTTAAAATAGAAAAATCGATAAGTCGAGGGGGTACGAGCTCCCCTGGCCCCTACGTGAATCCGTCGATGTGTACTTCGAACTATGTTTTAAAATAAATATGATATTTCATGTATCTCAATAAGTGCAAAAAAATATGATCTAAGATAATTTATATTTATTTTACAGATTGTTATAATTCAGACTACAATAATATGCACCCTAAACATAAACTATTATAAAACAAACTAAAATAACCAGCAAACCAAACACGAACTATTCTAACTTAGACTATAGTACTCTACATCTTAAACACATACTATAATATCACACAATTTATTATATCTCACAGACTATAATAACTCACCATGTGTCTCAAACACCCTCCTCAAAATATTTGGGTTTAGGATTTAGCGTTTAGGGTTTATTATAACTTACAGACTATAATAACTCATCCTACGTCTCAAACACCCTTTTCAAAATATTAGCATATATAGCAACATTTTAAAAGAAATTACAAATATAATAAAATCTGTTAAAGTCTATCAATGATAGAAGTCTATCACTGATAACCCTTTTACAAATATTGGTTTATCACTGATAGACCATAAGAGTATAACAACTATAGAAGTCTATCACTGATAAACTTTGTTATATTTGCAATTTTTTAAAAATATTTCTATATACTTAATTATTATTCCTAAAATTGTTACAAATTATAATTACCCTATCTTAAATATCTTAAAACTTTAAATTATTTCATTTAGAGTTCTTATCTATAATTTTGGACAAAATTAACCTTATTTTCATTTTTTTTTGAAAATTTGTATTATTAGTTTGTTGGGTTGTTTTCAAATATACTAAAATGAGCAAACTTATTTACGAATGTAGCAAAATTTTATTGTCTATCACTGATAGTAATATTTTGCTATATTTAAAAATATTTTTAATAATTTTGTCGTTTAAAACAATTACCCTATTTTGTTTTCTTATTCCCATCAACTTGACTTTTTACTTTTTTTAAAGTGACATTTATTAAATTTTTATATTCTACTACCCTACTAAAAATCAACATTACGTGATATTTGCAATTTCGAAGTACTTAACGATTTTATGAAAAAATGTCAAGTTATGTGAAAAGTAGTTTGCCTAACAAAAATTCTACAAAAGTAATTTGCATAACAAAAATTCCTACAAAAGGTATTGGAAGCATGAAATGATTTGTATCAACCTTTTCGAACAACATAAATAGTACTTTGAATAACAACAATATATGCTAGAAAATAAAAGAAAATAAAACAACAGGATTCAAGAAAGACATTATGCTCGATGAAAAACCAGCTAGTAGCAAAATTAAATAGGGACAACCATGGTTAACCTCAACTATTGATGATTCTCCAACAATCACAGCAAGCAAGACATAAGAACATGATCCACAACCAAAATATAAAAGAAAAAAATTACTGGAGAGCAGAGAAGAGCTTGTCATTTTGCTCATACAATGCAATGAGAAGTTGAACCTAATAAAAGAAATGCAAAAGAGAAAATGTATCAGACTTCGAATGCATGGATAAAGAGAGAGAATTCCAAAGAAAAAGAAAAACAGAGAGCCAAAAAGCAGAGAAATGGTGCTAAACAACCTTTGGTGAGAGCACCAACAATGCCATAAGTCTCCAAATAATAAAATCTATGTTTTGGTAGAGATGTGGAAACTACTTACCTGGATCGAAGACCACAATTTTCTATTAAAAAAGCCACTTCATTGAATAAACGCCAACTTTTTGAATATCTAAACAACAAAAAGGTCGGAGCGGATGGGAGACCAGAATCTTGTCGTGGGGCTATCGGATGGTGAAGACAGGAAAGGTCGGCAAGGGTGGGCGAATGCAGGGGAGGGTTTTTCGGGCAATGTGTTTCAAAAAATGGGGCTTTTCTTTTTTCTTTTTTTCGTGTAAAGGTAAAAGGTAAAAAAGTTATAAAAAAAGACGACACAATTTTTGTGTCGTCGTTTCATGACGCAAAAAATGTGTCGAGAATTTTCAAAAAAATTGGAATAGAAGACACTTCCCTCTGATTTGCACTGTTCAGGTCTAAATTTGTAACATCCCAAAATTTAAGGTAATTCTTAATTTTTAATTATCAATTATCTTAATTGATTTAAGTATTAAGTGAATTATTTGACTTTGAGTTGATTTGTTTGTGATGTTAAGTGTTTATTTGAGAAAATTTGGTAGAAAAAGATTTTTTATGGAAGATTTGATTTTTGAGAATTAAATATATTAAGAGATATATATTAATTAATTTAAAGTGTTATTGGAGAGAGAAAATAGTATTTGTTGGTGAAAAGATGAGAATTAAATGAGGGGAGAGATGATGGTTTGAAGAGAGAGAAAGATATGATTGTTTGAGGAGAGAGAAAAAGTTTGAGTTATTTGGATTTAGATTAGAAAAAGGAAAAAAAAAAGAATTCAATTTCTTTTTCTTCTCCTTCCTCTCGCCCCCGCTGCACTCTCCCTCCACTGTATTTTTTTTTCCGCCGTCGGCCAACTTCTTTACTCAGGTCGGCGACCCAGCTGTGTACTGCTCCCCACGACAAGTCGTCGTCACTCTGTGCGTCAAGCCAAGCTCCGCCTCGTCGACGCTGCTTCTGCTCTCTCTGCCGCGCCATGGTCTGAGGCCGACGCGAAGCCATCTATTTTCTTCACGTGCCCAAACGCGTGTTTGTCTTTACGCCGCCTTTCGTCGACAGCTGCCGCAACTCAGTTTCACTCGACGCCACCCTCAATCGTTGTTGTGTCAGTCGCGCTGCCACCAGTAGTTTGGGTGAGTTAAGTGGGTTTGTGGGTAAAGTCATTTTGGGTTTTAGATACATATTGAAAGTTAAAGTTAAAGAATTATTTTGAGGATTTATTTCGATTAAGGTGGATGTTTATTCTCGGTGATTGAAGGTTTGAATTGAAGCTTTATGGATGGATTTAATTCGTAGTTTTATCCACGAATGGACTTGGAAATTGACGACGGACAATTGGTAAGTTGATTTAAGAATTCTTATTGAAAAAATAAAGTTAAAATAATTAATAATTTTTATAGAAAAATTATTAATTAAATATTTTATGTTCAAGATCAATTTAAGTAGTCATATTTCAAGGCAAGAGAATTTTTTTGTATATTGAGGTAAGGAATTTACTACCTGATCCTCGGTAAGATGTTGCATAACAGTAAGAATGCATATGACAGTTGAATTAATTGGTGGAATTGATTAATGTAGTGAGTTAATAATGTATGAGATGAGTTCAATAATTTTAATTAATAATTTTTATGGAGAATTATTAATTAAAATTGATTATTTTATGATGACTTGTTCGAGCTATAAGATGTTATGCATTTATGGTTTGGCATAATATTTATGATATGCGAATGCGAACGTTGGATGAAATTTTTATGTATATGTTTATGATTGATTGGACTAAAAATGCATGTTAGAAATTATGGTAGCTGGTAACTTTATCTATTAGCCAGATTATTCTATAAGGAAGTGTGTTTCTTCGGGTAAACTAGACAGATACGTGTTCCTTCGGGTTCACCATACAGATACATGTCCTACGGGATCATTAGCCAATTATGAGTGTTTCTACGGGATCACTAGATTATGTAGCACATGGTATAGGTTTAATAGGAAGTTAAGAGTTCACCTAGCGGACCCAGTACCGGGTCCCTTACTGGGTATTTTATATACTCACCCTATGTTTATTTTTCTTTTAGGCATAGGTAAGTGGAAGCTAGCGAAAGACAAGAGGAATCCGTGACCATGCTCTTTGAGACTATTATGACCGAATGCTTCCATTGCATTTTTTGTTTGTTTGATGTTTTTAGAATGTTGAACGATTGTTAGACAGTTTTATTCAAACTTGCAAGTTCTTTTTATGTTTTGACTAGGGGACTCCGACTAAATTATTTTCAATCATTTTTATTTATTTATTTTGATGACATTTTAAATGATTATTTTTAAATAAAAGTATTTGATTTGTATTATTTATGTCTTTCAAATTTACTGGTTTTAGTTAAGTAACGACCCGATTCGTTTTGGGAATTCGGGGCGTTACAAAATTCTTATAGTGGAACAATGGACATTTAGTTCTAACAATTTGAAAGCAAAAATTATTCAAACCAAATGTGAATGAAATGTTGAAAATTTGTTCAAGATCTGTCCAAATTGCAACCATACAATGGAACGAGTGAGAATTTGGAAATGGCAGGAAGAGGAAATTTTTTCAACCAAGAAGTGAAGGAAATTTGAATCTTGGGATTCTATTTTGTGTGGAAAGTTGGTTTCACGATACCTCTTGGATCAAAGATTACACTACCGAAAAAAAAAAGCTTTCTTGACTTTTGGTTTTTTTTCATTTTAGATGTTTTTTGGCCAAAACGTCAAGAAAGTGGTGATTTTAAAGAAAAAAAATGTCAAGAATTTTGATGAAAAGACAGAGGTGAGAGAATTTTCGAAAAGTTTTCATCCTTTCACATTCCTTGACGGTTTTAAACTGTCAAGTGATATATTTATATTCTTGACAGTTTAAAAACGTCGAGAATGGTAATGAAAATACAAAATTTTCCCCAAATTTTCTCCAAACCTGCTATAGATATCGTATTTTGTCCATTTTTTTATTTTTTATTATTTTTTTTTATTTTCATCTTATTTTACTAATTTTTTTTTAAAAAAAAAAGAAAAAAGAAAATTGAATTTAAATAAAAAATAAAGAAAAGAAAAAAGAAAAGAAAAAGAAAAATATATTTTTGGGCTCACGTGTATTCTCTCATCCCCTAATTTCTCTCAACCATTCATTCCTTTCTCCCCACCTTCACACCCACGATTTAAGTTTTCCCTTCTATGCTCTCCCACTTTCTCCACTAAAAGAGCTTCCTGTCTCCACTAAAAAGCCAAAATTTTTACCTTATAAAAGAAAAATCCCAAGAGTAAAAGAGAGAGATCACACTTTATTTTCATTGCAAAAAGGTTCTGAGTTTTAGCTTTCAATTTGAAAGATTGAAAAAAAGCAAGCAATTTTTACACAAAGGGAAGCAATTTTGACACCAAAGGTTTTCAAAGGTATATTTCCTTTTTTTTTCCTTTCACAAATTGCCTTTTTTTTCTAAATTCAAATGGTTGTTTCCTGTAATGTTCATAATTTTTTTTTAGGTTTTCCTTTATTTGTTTATATTAGCTTTCATTTAAATTTGCTAGGTTTCATTTAGTTTCAATAACGACAAGTTTCAATATTGGTTTTCCTGTATTTAAATTTGGGTTGACATTGACATCATTAATTTGTTACTCATGTAGATTTGGTGTTCATTAATTGTGAATTTTTTTTATCAAAGTGGTTGCAATTTGTTTTTTTTTAAATTGATGTTTGCATAAATTTGCTACTGCCATTTTCTTTAAATTTGGTGCATGAAATTGTTTGCTAATTTGTTACTGTCAATTAAAAAATATTTTTGGTGCTGGGATGAATTTGTTACTGTTTTTTTTTTAAAAAATTGTTGCTAATATTGAAATTAATTTGTTACTATAGATCTCTGATAATTTATTATTAATTATATTTATCTCATATCATATAATTGATTTAGTTTTTTTCAAAAAAAAGATTTTCCTGAGAAATCAAATATTTAGTGTAGGGTGAGATTCTTGGTTTTTTATTATTTTTAAAGTACAAAATTCATTATAAACCTAACGGAGAGAGAAAGTAGTGTTTGTTTATGGTTTTTCCATAAATACATGAAATTTCTCCCTAAGTGGTTTTTTTATTAATAAATTAAATTTAAAAAATATCACTTATAATTCTATTTTAAAATGGGACTGAGTAGTGTTATCTCCTTGGAATTTTTTTAATTCTTTAGATACATGAAATTTCTCATTAAGCACCTATGATTAAGATTAAAACACCAAGGAGATATTTTAATATTCTTGAGGTAAATAAAATATTTTTTGAAACCAAAATGAATTTCAATGGCTCTTATGCCACTCATAATCATCAATTCATTTTTTTAAAAAACGTGAATTGAGAACTGTGAGACATTTAAAAAATCAAATCAAAATAGTTTTTTTGTGAACCTTTGAAATTTAATTTTTAAAAGTTAAAAATTGGTAACCATTCTCATAGGTGTTGTGGGGTGCTAACACCTTCCTTACACACAATTGACTCTCGAACCTAAACTTGAATTTACGTAGACCAAAAGTTTTATGGGTGACCAAGCACACCTAAATATGGTTGGTGGCGACTCCAAAACTATTTATAAAAATTAAATAACAGAGGATGTCGGCCGCTCCGCGTCGCGATCACGTTGCGACAGCTTGGCGACTCCACTGGGAACTTTAATGTGTAAGAGGGTCGAGCCGTTACATTTTTATCTTTTATCCTTATTAACTCATTGGTTCACTTAATTATTGTTTTTTATTTGATTTATCCGAAGTATTTGTACTATGCTCTTGGTACATTTGTTTATATATGTCATCATGCATTCTCACACACTCACAAGCCCTCTACCCGAGCTACAACCTTATAGGACTAGAAGTGAGGGTGAAGTAGTGTTGACCTTCGAGGGGTTTCGACTCCTGTGCAGGCACATGAAAAATCCTCGCTCAAATGAATTCTTTTGTTATTTTTTAATAACATTGGAATAAATTTGAGGGCCTTTCCCTTCTTAGAGGTCAGAAATACCAACACCATGTCATTTTTTTACATAATTTTGTGCTCGTGATTTCTTTCATTCCTATTCTTTAGGGTGTCCAAATTATTTTTCAGTTTTTTTAAAAAAAAAATCAAAGTTTTACATTTTTTTCTATAAAATTTGAAACCATATATCGCTTGTTTTACAAAAAAAAAAAAAAAAAAACTTCAATCGTAGTGTTCTTACTATACCCAAAAAAGTTTTCTAAATTTTCCTGAAATCAAGCCTTCAACCTCAATTATACACTTTTAAGGAGAGTAGCGTGTACCTTCGTTACGGCTCTCGTAGAAGCACATGAAAATCTTGAATTTTCTAAAAATAAATAATATTTCTAAAAAAGAAAAATAGGGAGAGTAGTGTGTACTTTCGTTACGGCTCTCGTAGAAGCACATGAAAATCTTCAATTTTTCTAAAAATAAATAATATTTTTTTAAGAAAAAATAAGGGGAGTAGTGTGTACCTTCGTTACAGCTCCGTAGAAGCACATGAAAATTTTTTATTTGCTACAACCTAAATAATGTTTTTTAAAAAAAATTAGGGAGAGTAGTGTTTACCTTCGGAAGTTATAACTCGCGTATAGGTTCATGAAAACCTTATTGTTGCTTATTTTATTTTATTTTATTTTCTTCTATTATTTTATTTTATTTTCTTCTATTATTTTGTTTTATTGTATTTTATTTTATTTGCAAAGTGAAATGACTTTATTCTTTATTTGTCATAATCGTAAAATGAATGAACAAGAATGGAATACCAAGATGTCCAATGTATCGATGCATTCATCTTTGACAACTAAGTACGATGAACCAAGTGATGTTCTTCA
>JBBPDJ010000001.1:4972976-5030403 GCA_037974625.1 Cucumis cinereus
CAATTTTTTGTATGAGTTGCCTCAAATGGAAGTTTACATCATGAAAGGGTTCACATTTGTGATATCCGAGATTAAAACAGCTTTTGGCCTTTACAACATAGTGCAGTGTTTTGGAGATTTGATTCAGAGGGTGGCGAAATTGGAAACTTGAGAAGCTTTCATGATACATTTGTCTTGTTCTATCCTATAACTAAGCTAATTAATTGCTAATAGGATTGGTCGAATGGAGTAGTGAGCTATTTGTTTATTTATTTGAAAATGACACTAATTATTTTATTTTCAGAATTAAATTTTAACATGGATCAAAGTTGGAGCAGAAATAAATCCACCTAAATCGAACCCAGTCCTAGAGCTGAAGTCGAAGCCTGTCTATCAAGTCCCGTATCGAGCCTAGCCCTAGAGCTAAGGTCTTCTTAAATTTTGGTTAAATTGAACCCAGTCCTGGAGCTGTGGTCGAAGCTTGTCTATGAGGTCCAATATCGAGCCTAGCCTTAGAGCTAAGGTATTCTCAAATTTTTGTTAAATAGAACCCAGTCTTGAAGCTGAGGTCGAAGCCTGTCTATCAGGTCTAGTATCGAGACTAGCCCTAGAGCTAAGGTCTTCTCAAATTTTGGTTAAATCGAACCCAGTCCTGGAGCTGAGGTCGAAGCCTGTCTATCAGGTCCAGTATCGAACCTAGCTCTAGAGCTAAGGTCTTCTCAAGTTTTGGTTAAATCGAACCCAATTCTGGAGCTGAGGTCGAAGCCTGTCTATTAGGTCCAGTATCGAACCTAGCTCTAGAGCTAAGGTCTTCTCAAATTTTTGTTAAATTGAACCCAGTCCTGGAGCTGAGGTCGAAGTCTGTCTCTCAGGTCCAATATCGAACCTAGCCTTAGAGCTAAGGTCTTCTCAAATTTTGGTTAAATCGAACCCAGTCTTGGAGCTGAGGTCGAAGCCTGTTTATCAGGTCCAATATTGAACCTAGCTCTAGAGCTAAGGTCTTCTCAAATTTCGTGTAAATCAAACCCAGTCCTGGAACTGAGGTCGGAGTCTGTTTATCAGGTCCAATTTTTATCAAACCTAGTCGTGGAGTTAAGGTTGATGTCTTGTCAAATTTTGATTAAATTAGACTCAGTCCTGGAACTAAAGTCAAAGATTCTATCTATCATGTCCAAGGCGTTTCTAATCCAACCCTAGAGCTGAGAATGAAGTCCTTGTTCAATTGATAATTCGTTTTTTTTTAAAATAATAATAATAAATATTTTTGCCAAAATACTTTATCTTTGCTTTTGTCCACCTTTAAATACTTTCAGGATGTACAAAAGGGGGCAAGCTGTAGATACCGTATTTTGTCCATTTTTTATTTTTTTTATTTTCATCATATTTTAATAAAAGTTTTTTTTTTAAAAAAAAGGACAAAGAAAAAAGAAAATTGAATTTAAATAAAAAAGAAAGAAAAGAAAAAAGAAAAGAAAAAGAAAAATCTATTTTTGGGCTCACGTATATTCTCTCCTCACCTAATTTCTCTCAACCATTCATTCCTTTCTCCCCACCTTCACACCCACGATTTAGGTTTTCCCTTCTCTCCTCTCCCACTTTCTCCACTAAAAGAGTTTCTTGCCTCCACTAAAAAGCCAAAATCTTTACCCTATAAAAGAAAAATCTCGAGAGTGAAAGAGAGAGATCACACTTTATTTTCATTGCAAAAAGGTTCTAAGCTTTAGCTTTCAATTTGAAAGATTGGAAAAGAAGCAAGCAATTTTTACACAAAAGGAAGCAATTTTGACACCAAGGATTTTCAAAGGTATATTTTTATTTCTTTTTTTTTCCTTTCACAAATTTCCTTTTTTTCTAAATTCAAATGGTTGTTTCCTGTAATGTTCATAATTTTTTTTTTAGGTTTTTCTTTATTTGTTTATATTAGCTTTCATTTAAATTTGCTCAGCTTCATTTAGTTTCAATAATGGCAAGTTTCAATATTGGTTTTCCTGTATTTAAATTTGGGTAAATTTGAGTTCACATGACATCATTCATTTGTTACTCATGTAGATTTGGTGTTCATTAATTGTGAAATTTTTTTTTATCAAAGTGGTTGCAATTTTTTTTTTTTTAAATTGATGTTTGCATAAATTTGCTACTGCCATTTTCATTAAACTTGTGCAATTTTTATTAAATTGGTGTTTGCATAAATTTGCTACTGCCATTTTTCTTTAAATTTTGGTGCCAGAGATGAATTTGTTTGCTAATTTGCTACTGTCATTTAAAAAATATTTTTGGTGCTGGGATGAATTTGTTACTGCCTTTCTAAAAAAAAAGTGTTGCTAATATTGAGATTAATTTGTTACTGTAGATCTCTTTACATTATTTCAAATTTGGTGGGTTTAATTTGCAACTGCTTCTTTATTATATTAAATTTGGTATTGAGATTTAGTTTGTTACTGTGAATGACTTTTATTAAATTTATTGAAATTGATAATTTATTATTAATTATATTTATCTCATATCATATAATTTATTTAGTTTTTTTCAAAAAAAAGATTTTCCTGAGAAATCAAATATTTAGTTTAGGGTGAGATTCTTGGTTTATTATTTTTTTTAAAGTACAAAATTCATTATAAATCTAACGGAGAGAGAAAGTAGTGTTTGGGCTTTTCCATAAATACATGAAATTTCTCCCTAAGTGGTTTTTTTATTAATAAATTAAATTTAAAAATATTACTTATAATTCTATTTTAAAATGAGACTGAGTAGTGTTATCTCTTTGAAATTTTTTTAATTCTTTAGATACATGAAATTTCTCATTAAGCACTTATGATGGAGATTAAAACTTCAAGGAGATATTTTAATGTTCTTGAGGTAAATAAAATATTTTTTGAAACCAAAATGAATTTCAATGGCTCTTATGCCACTCATAATCATCAATTCATTTTTTTTTTAAAAAAAACGTGATTTGAGAATTGTGGGACATTTGAAAAATCAAATCAAAATATTTTTTTTGTGAACCTTTGAAATTTAATTTTTAAAAGTTAAAAATTGGTAACCATTTTCATGGATGTTGTAGGGTGCTAACACCTTCCCTACACACAATTGACTCCCGAACCTAAACCTAAATTTACGTAGGCCAAAAGTTTTATGGGTGACCAATCACACCTAAATATGGTTGGTGGCAACTCCAAAACTATTTATAAAAATTAAATAATAGAGGATGTCGGCAGCTCTACGTCGCAATCACTTTGCGATTGCGACACCTGCGATTAATGTTCTTGATGGTTTTAAACATCAAGAATTTTCTCTAATATTTTCCTAAAAGTTTTTCCTTCATTTTACTTTTCCCCCACATTATTTCCCTCTTACACTTTTCACTAAACCCTAATTTTTTCTCCATCTCACTCCACATTCTCTCCATCTCCACGAAACTTACACTAAAAAAGGTTGCTCTGACGACCAACGACGACGACTAACGACACGATTAACGAGAACCACAACTGACGGCGAATTCGACGCGAACGATTTCGAATAGTTTCAGTAAGACCATTCAGAGGAAAACTATCATCATAAGACCATTGTTGTCGACGGCGTGAAGTACATGGAGTTGACTGTTGTCGACGGCGAATAGAGGGCGACGCTGACTACAAATTGTTGAGAAAAAGAGGGGTTGAAGCCATCGTTGTTGTTTAGGTTCTCTTGAACCAGCGAAGTCAGTAATGACCCAAAGGATTTATAGTTTCTCTTCTCTCTTTCTCCAAAAAAGGAAAAACAAAATCTTAATTAAAACAAATCGAAGCAAATGGGTTTCTCTCTACTGTGTTGATCGTTTTTTCTTTAAGTTTTTTTATTAAGTTCAAATTAACAAAATTATTAAGTTAACCTCAATATTATTGTCGCTAGTTATTATGAGATTGATCCTTAAATATGGTATTTTTATTTTGAAAAATTAGAAAGAATGACAAAATTTAGGGAGCGGTTGGAAAAATAGCAAGATCCCTTTTGAATAAGAAAAATAGCAAAATTGACAATAGCAGATACTAGAACTTTCCAAAATCTCATTTTTGCCCCTGACATTTGTTTTAAAGGTAAATGAGACTCTACTCAGTATTCGCCAATTAGCCTGTATTTTTGTGTGTGCTGAATATAAATTATAAAGAAAATGAACAGAGAGATATGATCTTAATTCTAACATATTTCTCTATTTTAATGAATTTTTAAATCAATTTTAAAAATGTGTATTTAATCTCGAATTATCTTCCAGTAGAATCCTGTGAATACGAGGTAATTTATATCTAATGATTAAAAAAACAAACATAACCATTTAGGGAAACGAGATCCGTAATCTAGATCCTCAATCTATCTCTAATTAATATTAAATATATTTTATTAGTTATACGTTTTATTCTCGATCACTAATTTAATATCTAACTCTTTCAAATTTTAAGTTCGTTTTGGAATATCTTTTGATCTTATATCTTTATGTTTTATTAAACGAATATTTTATATCCATATGATTGGAGAAGTTATCTACAATCAATTCGAATTTATCTATGTCTAGTTCAGGTTAATTAAGTTTAATTAATCTCTAATTATCTTGCAGCAGATTCTTGAAATACAGAGTATTTTATATCAGGCTAATTAAGTACTTTATATCACGTTGTTAGAAAAATTAAGATAATCGATTAGGAAAATGAAATCGGCAATCCTGCTGAATTTTCCTATTTTTCTAAATCTTATTAGTCTTATAAATAAACATATAATTAATTTTTAATATATGTTATTAGTTTTTTAAATAAATTTTTATTTAAGTTTAATTAATTTATAATTATCTTCCAACAGACTTGGTGAAATAGGGGATGTTTTCTATTTTTGCTGAATCTACTCTTCCTCAATCTATCTTTAATTAATATTAAATATACTTTATTAGTTGTATCTTGTTGATTACTAATAAATATCTAACATTTTAAATTTTAAATTTGTTTTGGAATATTTTCTAACGTTATATCTTTATCTCTTATTAAACCAATATGTTTAAATTCGTATGATTGGAGGAATTATTTGGGAAAAAGAAAGAAAAAATATATTATTAATTCTTTGATTTATTTGTAAATAAGAAGAAAAAATGTAGATTTTAAAAATATTTATGTCGTTATATATATAAATTATTGGAAAAATAAAAAGAAATAAATAAATATTATTTATAATAAATATGTTTAGGGTTTTATTGTTAAGCGTGAAAGATAAAAAAATTCAAAACTTTTACTTCTTCATGCATCAGTCGTCGCAACCACCTTTGAAGTTTAATCTCCATCGCCGACCGTCTTGAAAGTCGCCCTCAACGTACGAAGCCGCCGTTGGACGAGCCTTTTACAGTCAGCCGCCTCGAACGCCGCCCATTAGATCATGGGCACATTAGATGTACATATATATGATTTCAATTGATTGAAAGTATAAAGTCTTTATTTTATTATGCATGTTAGGATCTTGAAAAATAATGAAGATGATGATTTATGGTTGTTATTTGATTTAGTACCTTATAAAGGGAGGTTATGAATTAAACATGAATCTTAAATTTATGATAGGAAAGAATACCTGTTAGGTTTACAAGAATCTTCAAATATTTTGATGCATATTCGCCATGGGTTTGGAATTAGGGAGGTTTGGCATTTGAAGCCAAACCCATGTTTGGACAGTTGGAATAAAATTCTTGGGATTAAGAAACCAAACCCATGAGTTTGGAATATGTTTTTTTTTATTGAATGCCATAGGTTTTAGAAAGGAATTCACTTTAACCTTTTATCAATGATCATTGATGATCGTTGGCAACAAACATTGGCCGACTTCACGATCAACCATTGATGATCGACGATCACGACGACCGATCGTCTTGACCGACGGTGATTTACCGTTTTAATCATTGGTGACCGACAACTTTGGGCGTCATTGTCGTCTAGTGAACATCTTGATCGTCGCGATCAATCGTTATCGTTAATGATCGATTGTCGTGCCTATTAACAAACGGTCGTCACTGACCAAGGGATTAAGAAACCAAAACTTCCAACACTCTTTCTCATGGGTTTGAATAGTAAACACTATTCAAGCCCATAGATTACCTCTTTTTCTTTTTATTTTTTTTCTCTAATTCAATCTAGAAAATTCGTTAGCCAACTCCGGACTAAACATGCGGTGACCATTGTTGGACGACCACTTGGTACCATTTTCGACAACTCCGTCGATGAACTTTCGGTCACCAACTCCGTCGACCGCCACTAACCTTGAAAATTTTAATAAAAATTAATTTTTGAATTTTTTTTCCCGAGTCATTCCAAATACGCATTTGAAATGACAATAATATTTTTTAAAATACATTCTCTCGTTCTTCTATTGTTATTGAATGTTAAAATTTCTTGTTTTTACATTATTGTCCTGAAAATCAATAGAGTAAGGAAACTGAATTATTGGTACAAAATATGGGTAAATATTTTAAAAAAATTGATACATTATAAAATTTATGATGTACAACTCATAAAAAAACTGAACAGACTAGTGAAACCCAAAAATTTAAAGCCAACACCTCAAACACAGGCATCAGAAACTCACATTTCCAAATTCTGCACCCCAAACACAGGTATTTATAATTTTCAGACATCAGAACCTCATCAGAAAAACCCACAGACATTTGATTCTGAATCTGCTCATCAAACGCCCCCTTAAAGCTTGATAGAATTTGTATCATACATCACATGGTTGTCAATAAGTCATTTACTCAAGTTGTTTGAGCTAATTATGTGAATATTTGTTAATATCCTTTAATACATGTGTTTACTCAAATTTGTTTGAGTTGATTATATGATTATCTTTGTTTATGTCGATGATATACTAATTTTTTATACCAACATAGATGTAAGTATCAATACTAAGTTATCTACGCCCTCATAAATTGAAATGAAAAATCTAGGTGAAGGTGATGTGATACTTGGTATTAAGATCATAAGAAAAACTGAAAATAAAATTTCTTTATATTAATCACACGTTGAAAAATGCTAAAGAGATTTGAATTCTTTGATAATGTTTATGTAACAACACATTGTGATGCTAGTATGAGTCTTAAGAAAAGTATGAAAGGTAGCGTTTCTCAATATGAATATGAAAAGATTATAGGGGTAGTGCATAAAATCGAGTAATAGAGAATGACACAATAAGCTTTACTAGTGGATATGTGTTTTTAATGAGAGATGTACTATTGTGTGGGGACATCCGTATGAGTGACTTGGGAGCCCAAATGTACCATTGTGGGGGGCTTCTATACCAATACTTCTTTACTATGATATTCACAAGTTGCAATAGATATTGCTACGAATAGTGTGTATAATAGCAAAAGAAGGCATATTCGCCTGAGAAATGGAGGTGTGAAAAAACTGTTGAAAGAGAAAATTGTCTCCTTGGAATATAGTATGTGAGGTCTAAGAGGAATTTAGGAGATCCTCTGACCAAAGGTCTAACAAGGAGAGAAATTTTAGTAGTATCAACAAGTACGGACCCAAACATTTGATGGTTTAAAGCCCTTTATTTGGGTGGTCTAATGTGATAGACTTGATGGTCCATAGCCCTTCATTTGTGTTTGTCTAAATACGAACTTGATGGACATAACTAAAACCTTTAAAAATTCATAGCTCTTCTTTGGGTGATTCTATTATATTTAAACGTAAAGTTAATTAAAAATATGACGAGGGATGGAAAATATATATATTTTAATATATCGCACTTCTTTCTCTCATCTTTCTTCTTCTTCTCTTTTCTCTTCTCTCATCCTCCAATCTCTCCTCCATCCCCCATCTCTACCATCTCTTTCTTTTCTTTCACAAGAATTAGAACCTTATCACAGAGTTTCTTACCAATACCAACTACTATGAATTACAAATTCTAGAAACCTTGTTTTTCATTGTAAAATTCAAAAGCAACCTAAAAAAGCATCCAAGAATTAAGAAAATCTCAAATTTTTGAAGAAAATATTCGAGAAAGAAAAACTTCTCCTCTTTCAACGCACAAGCAAATCTACTTTAGAATCCTGAAACAAAATAAAATTATGCGATTATATACCAATTTATCTTAATTCTCTAATCTTTCAGTTAGATTTGCCCTAATATTCCAACTAGATTTGTCTTAATGTTGGTTGTGTGATCTATTTCCTCCTACTGTTTTTGTATTGTTCTTCTCAATCTTTGATTGTATCTACTCCTTTCAATCATTTTCTTATCAGAGAAAGGAGTAAAATTAGAAAATTTCAACTTCTTCTTCAATTTAAAAAATGAAAGAAAAAGAGGTATAGAGATGGAAAATAGAGGACAAGTGAGAGAAGAAGAAAAGATAGGAGAGAGAGAAGTTGAATATATTAAAAAGATATATTTTTCCACCTCATCTTCCCACATCATATTTTTATTAACTTTACATTTAAATATAATAGATTTATTAGAATATGGATCTTTTAAACCTATTTTTGAACACTCAGGACTAAAATGATTAATTTAAAACATTAGGAACTAAACATATCTATTCTTAAAAATTCAGAAATAAAAAGGGTATTTTTCCTTTTCTTTTTCTATAAATTTGAGAAAAAGATTTTGGTGGGGTGTGATTCCTGTCCTCCTTTTTCAAGCTTTTGATTTTCTTTGAGCAAGATTTCTTTGATTTCATTCTTTATTCTAGCAAGTGCGCGCATATGCGATTTAACACAAAGGTTGCGTCGAATTTTCTAGTGGATCTTGTTGGGGGAAAACTTTGAATATATATGAATTGAATAAACTAGCAAACTGATTAAAACTCAATTGGAAACAAATACACTTAAGCCAGTTGATATAATCAAATACTTGAAAGAACAAAAAAACTTGGTATACTCAAACCATAGTCGAGGCACCCTTATGATAAGCGTTGTCCTGAAGACAATTATTCGCTCTGCATGGGCTTGCACGCAGATTTCAACGATCGTCTCAGCATGATACAACGACAACATCAATAGAACTGCAACCTCGAACTACTCGGATGTAGCAGAACACTTGGATACTTGCTCTCAACTCAAGACAAGAACAAAAGAAAGAAAGAAAGAAAGAATGAATGAAGAGAACTCTTCAATTTTGGAAGTGATGATATAAATGAAGGAACAAGTTGCTATTTGTAGGCTAGCAACTTAGTAACTCTCCAAAATACAAAATAGAATCTGTTATATTTTAATTGGCTTGACATATTTCTTTTAGCTTGTGAGAAAATATCCTAACTATATTTACCTATCTATTCTCTCTTCTTGGTTGTAAATTGGTTGAGATTTCTTGGAGGTTTTTTAGGTGATCTAACGGTGTTGGAGATTGTTGTTATGATTTTTACGTTTATTTGCTTCTTGATGTTGTGGAGAAATAAATAGGTGATAATAAAGGTACCAGAAGGGTGACTTGAATGTATTGATTATTCATCTGTGTGAAAAGGTGTGTTATTGCTTTGGTTGGTTTTTTTCTTATATTATCTTAATGGGACCAGAGTAGTGTTTTGTGAGTTGTTATTCTTATTAACGATTGTTGAAACATATCTGTATGCAAAGAATTTTCTATGTTAGGGGGAGCCTAACTCAACAACTATCTTGGAAGAACTCACGCAGGGAGAGTTTTATGATTGATAGAACGAGGTCGATGATGTGTTGAAGGCACATTTGTATTCTCATACAACTGGAGCTCGTGATTGTATCAGTGTAATAGACAGGGTGAGTCGTTCGGATACAACATAGAGATATCAAACTTGTATCAATGTGGCTTTAGTTATTATTGCAAGTTATAACTATTATTGTAACGTTGTAAGCTGGGAGAAGCTTTTTGTGATAATAATAAAACAGATCTCGTCAGGGTGAAAATTCCCCAGATGTAGGCTGGATTGCCGAACTGGATCATTAACGTTCTTGTGTATCTTTCCTTGTTGTTGCATTGCATTCTTTTATAATCTAGAGTTACCAGTGTAACTATTGATAGTACGATCGTAATCCATTTTTCAATTGATATCAGAGCAAGGTTCTCTCAAATTTCCACTGATGGATGCACCAAGGGAAGGAAGCTTGACCACAAGACCTCTTATTCTAGATGGAACGAATTATGCCTACTGAAAAGCTCGAATGACGACATTTCTTAAATCAATTGACCAGAAGACTTGGAAGGTAGTATTGATAGGTTGGACACCACCCAAAATCACCGGAGCAGATGGACTGGAAATCTTTAAACTCGAAGATAGTTGGACAGAAGATGAGGATAATGCTGCTCTTGGAAATTCACGGGCCTTCAATGTGATATTCAATGGAGTGGATAAAAATGTTTTTAGGCTTATTAATACGTGTGTGTCAGCTAAAGAACCACGAAACATACTGGCTGTGGTGCATGAAGGTGCTTCAAAAGTGAAGAAGTCAAGACTGCAAATTCTCACAACAAAGTTTAAGTCTCTGAGAATGCAAGATGGGGAGTCCATTGTTGAATACAACGTAAGGGTGTTAGACATTGAAAATGAGTCACATGGACTAGGAGAAAAGCTATTAGAGGAGAAACTGGTGAGGAAGGTCTTACGTTCTTTGCCATAAAGGTTCGATATGAAAATCACAACTATATAGGAAGCACATAATATTTCTGTAATGAAACTGGAAGAACTGTTTGGGTCATTGTGCACCTATGAGCTATCACTTCAGAATCATGAAGATAGTAAAGGGAAGAGCATAACCTTTCAGACTTTAATTAGTGATGGATTAATAACCATCATTTCAGAATTAAAGAAGGCATTGAGAGAGACTCACCTTGAGCGAGACAACATTTCTAAATCAGTGCCAATGATGAATTCTGGCACAAACAATTTAAACACTCTCCTGAGTTTGGAACGAGTGGCAGGCGACAGAAGAGGAGTAGGCTATTCTCAAGAAGAAGAAATGTTAAAACCTATGAAGTGTCCCCCTATGTCTCAATTCAAAAAGGCTAGCAATCGAGATAAAGCTTCTGTTACTCAAGATGTAAGAGTAAAACAAAGATGGACATGTCATTTCTATGGTAGGCCAGGGCATATTCGTCCTTTCTGTTATGACCAAAGAAGACTGGTACTTTAACGGTGGATGTTCTCGCCACATGACCGGGAATCAAGCAGTATTGACCAGATTGAAATAGTGTATAGCTGGCTATGTAACATTTGGTGACGGAGCAAAAGGCAGGGTAGTTGGTAAAAGAGACATTGAAGATCAACATTTGCCCGTTTTACATGACGTATGCTTAGTGGAAGGACTAGCAGCAAATCTGATAAGTATTAGCCAGTTGTGTGATCAAAGGTACGAAGTAATTTTCTCCAGGGACAAATGCTCTGTTATAGATGAGAATTCAACTACGAAAATGGTTAGAACATGTCTTACAGACAATTGTTACCACTGGATTCCTAGAGAGAAATGAGAAGTATGTTGCTTAACCAAATTAGATGAAACCACGCTATGGCACAAAAGAGCTAGGCATGACAGCATGGAGTCACTTAAGAAAGTTTTAGCCGAAGATGCAGTACTTGGGTTGCCACCATTGACATTTTACTCAGATATTTTTTGTGATGAGTGTCAAACAGAGAAACTAACCAGAGTATCACATAAGAAGGTAAATAAATGTATCACTACCAGAGTACTTGAGCTTCTACATCTTGATTTGATTGGACCAATGCAGACTGAGAGTATGGGGAAGAAGCGCTATGTCTCTGTGTGTGTGGATGACTATTCAAGATATACCTGGGTACAATTCATTAGAGAGAATACTGAGACCTTTAATGTATGTAAAGCTTTATTTCTGCAGCAGCAAAGAAAGCAAGTGAAAAATATTACACGCATACGAAGTGATCATGGAAAGGAGTTTGAAAATAATGCCTTCGACGGATTTTGTAGTTCTGAAAGAATACTTCATGAGTTTTCTGTCCCCATCACACCTCAGTAGAATGGCGTTGTAGAGAGAAAGAACAGAACATTGCAAGAGATGGCTCGAACTATGATGCACGCTATGAATGTTCCTCTAAAATTCTGGGTTGAAGTTGTCAACATAGTCTGTCATATTCACAATCGTGTGACATTGCGAACTGGTACGAAAAAGACAAACTATGAGCTTTGGAAGGGTAAAAAACCAAATATAAAGCACTTTCATGTATTGGGTAGTTTATGTTATATACTAGCAGAGAGAGATTATCATCGCAAATGGGATTCTAAATCAGATGAGGGAACTTTCCTAAGCTACTCCTCTACCATTCGAGCATTTCGAGTATACAATAAAACTACTCATGCAGTTATCGAGTCTATTAATGTGACATTTTATGACGGATCAACTTTAAGAACAATATGAGACGAAGATGATGAAGTTTATGTGACAAAGAATGATGAATCTAAAGGTAAAGACTCTATTACAGAAACCGGTTGTGAGCATAATTCAGTAGCTTCAGTAATGACTCTGGAGTCTTAGATAGAGATGATACAACTGCAGAACTAACAGAGGTAACCAGTGGAGAAACTCTAATAATTCCTTCTACCACAGTTCAAAAGAATCATCCCCCAGCCAATATTATTGGAAATCCCAGTTCAGGAGTAACAACGAGGAGGAAGGAGAAGGTTGAGTATGCTAAAATTGTTGATAATATGTGTTTCACATCATCAATAGAACCAACCACTGTGACAGAAGCCTTAAAAGATGAGTTCTGGGTTAATGCCATGCAGGAAGAGCTACTCCAATTCAAACGAAATCAAGTTTAGACTTTGGTACCGAAATCTGAAAATATAAATGTGATTCGGTACTAAGTAGATTTTCAAGAATATGACTGATGAAAAGGGAACAGTCACCAAAAACAAGGCACGACTTGTGGCTCAAGGATATAATCAGATTCAAGGAATTGACTTTGATGAAACATTTGCCCATGTGCTAGAATGGAAGCTATTAGGCTTAATCGAAGTTTCATGTCTTTTCAAGTTCAAATTATGCCAAATGGATGTTAAGAGTGTGTTTCTAAATGGTTATCTGAATGAAGAAGTGTATGTTTCTCAACCCAAGGGTTTCATTGATCCTGTACATCCATATTATCTATACAAGCTTAAAAAACCATTGTATGGTCTCAAGCAGGCACCTCGTGCATGGTATGACCGATTAGCAGAATTTTGTGCACCAATGGATATTCTCGTGGTAGCAGTGATAGAACTTTTTTCATCAAACGCTATAATGGTAATTTCATTATAGCTCAAATATATGTGGACGATATTGTTTTTGGAGGATCACTGCATTCCCTAGTTACTGATTTTGTTCAACAAATGAAGTCAGAATTCGAGATGAGCATGATGGGAGAATTGACTTATTTTCTTGGTTTGCAAGTACAACAGTCTACTAATGGTATTTTCATTTCTCAAGAGAAATATGCTAAAAACATGTTGAAGAAGTTTGGTTTGGATAAAGCTCAATGCAAGCGTACACCAGCAGCAACACATGTCAAAGTTACCAGAGGAATAGACTCTCCTCATACGGAGGAATGAGCATATCAAAGCATGATTGGGAGTCTACTCTATTCGACGACTAGTAGACCAGATATTTCATATGCAGTAGGAGTTTGTGCTCGTTATTAGCTGAACCAAGGGAAGCACACTTGACCTTACGAGCAGGTTTGAGTGTATGTAGGATGGGTTGTTAAGCTAATGTTGTTTGCTAATTTTTGTTTCCGCTATTAAATGAATGGTTAATTGGGCTTTGGTATTATTTTTTTTCTACGGCCCATATTTGTTGACTGACTTATTTGTTTGAAACTCAAAACAAGGGGGAAAATCATTTGGAAGTGTGTGTGACGACTACTCCACTGCAAAAGAGCTTCTTGCTAAAAAGGGGGTTTGTGTTGAAATCATTGGTTTGTTCTCTAGGGGTTTTGACAATGGTGTCCACTCGACAGGGTTCTTACCATGGTACCGAGGAATCACTACCACCCACACGAAGAAATGCACCTGGAGTCTGCATGCGAGGATCCTCTGCATCTTCATCCAAGAAACAGAGATTAGGTTCTCTCCGTGAAACTTCTCGTGCGATTAAACTAGGTAAGTTCTTATCTGCTCACGCTGATAGCTCTGATAATTTGCATGTGCCTGAAAATATTCTGATTGTCACGACTATGGGATCTATTGTCGACATTTCGATTTCTGCGTCTGTATCACAACCTGAGGAACAAACTGAGGTGGTTGATCTTCCTTGTGTACATCATGAACCAACTACAGAACCTGATGATTGTGCACCTTCTGTTGTTGTTTCTTCTCTCGTTGAAACTGATGTTCCTTTAGCTGCAAATAGTGCGCTTGTTACCTCTGTAGCTCCTTCAGTCTCTATTCATTCTGCTTCTATGGCTGGTGCAAATTTGGACGATGAAGGTCTTCTTGATACTGCTACTAATGTTGCTTCCCGGTTATCTCCTGCTGATGATGATGATGTTGTTGTTGTCATTGCTACATTGCTTCGCGCCAATAAATGCCACAGTGCCAAGACTTTCGAACCAGTAATATCTAAGGACAAGGATAAAGGGCCTGCCAAAGACCCTTCCTCTTCTCGTCCAGGACAGAGTCGTAAGTATGTCACAACAAAACTTGGACGGTGGAAGATTCCTCCCAATGTTCCTGCTGCTCCTATTGATGGAATCTATCCTCCCAATGTTTCTTGATGGCGATATGTGGTGCAATGTAGAATTGCTGATGAAGTCAATGTGTCAGACAAGCATCACTCTTGTTTTGAGGTGATGGACTTAATTACTCAGGCTGGATTAATGAAAACTATCATGCAAGTTGGGCCATTTTATCCTTGATTGATTCAAGAATTGATAGTGAATTTACCTTCTGGATTCAATGATCCTCATGATTCCGAATATCGCAAAGTTCATGTACGTGGTTTATGCTTTGATTTCTCTTTGGTCCGGTTTAATCAATTTCTTGGTGTGGACAATATTTCTGATGCTCTGTTTCCATCTCCATCCACTGATGTTTTGACTAAGGAACTGATAAGGATGCCCTTAATTCTTGGCCTTCAATTGGGCATTTACCTGCTTCTGCATTCAAGGTCAAATATGCTATTCTACACAAAATAGGAATTGCGAATTGGATTCCTTCCACGCATGCTTCTAGTGTTTCAATAACTCTGGGTCAGTTGATTTATCAGATTGGATAGGGGGCTCCAGTAAATGTTGGGAATCTTGTGTTGACTCAATTGATTAAGCATGTAGCTTCCTTTGGGCTCAAAATTCCTATTTATTTTCCCCGGCTCTTAAGTGCATTTATGTTGTCCCACCACCTTAATGTTCTTACTTCTCAGGATTCTCCTAGTCCTTCTCCCAAGACACTTCATTTGAGTTTCCGACTATTTCAGGGTGTCCATGTTTTAGATATTGCTCGTACCGTGCAAACACCCTATTTTGATGATGTCCCTGCCAACATTTGTGCCTCTGATGGTGGTCTTTTGTTGCCACCAGGCTTAGGGACTCGATTGATGCAGACTTTGTACTCTAAATCTCGAGCTCTAAGTACTGTCGTACGGTGTCTTACTGATAGGCAGGTTGCAGTGGATGCTTTGTTTGCTACAATGCAAGGGTTGGTTCCTAGTGAGCAGTCTACTGGGGGGTCGTCATCTCCGCGTACTTCTTATTAATTTCTTCTCTCATCCAAAGGGAGACATGTGTAGATTTTGTGACTTTGATGATGTTTTTGTGCTGGTGATATGTTGTGTGGTGATGGTGGACGTTTGGTGTTGGTGAATTTTTCTCAGTGGTGGTATGTATACTTTCCTATTGATTGATTTGGATTTTCTGAACCTAATATTATTGCAATATGGATAACTATGTCTTAACTGTGTAAGCTGTGGTGGAGTTTGTTGTGTCTGGATGGTGGGTGATGAAAATAAATTATGTCTGCCAAAGGGGGAGCTTGTTATATTTTGATTGGCTTGACATATTTCTTTTAGCTTGTGAGAAAATATCCTAACTATATTTACCTATTTATTCTCTTTTCTTGGTTGTAAATTGGTTGAGATTCTTGGAGGTTTTTTAGGTGATCTAATGGTGTTGGAGATTGTTGTTATGATTGGAGGTTTTACGTTTATTTGCTTCTTGATGTTGTGGAGAAATAAATAGGTGATAATAAAGGTACCAGAAGGGTGACTTGAATGTATTGATTATTCATCTGTGTGAAAAGGTGTGTTATTTCTATGGGTGGTTTTTTTTCTTATATTATCTTAATGGAACCAAAGTAGTGTTTTGTGAGTTGTTATTCTTATTAACGATTGTTGAAGCATATCTGTATGCAAAGGATTTTCTATGTTAGGGGTAGCCTAACTCAACAACTATCTTGAAAGAACTCACGCAGGGGGAGCTCTATGATTGATAGAACGAGGTCGATGAAAGCAGTGGATACAAGATCGATGATGTGTTGAAGACACAATTGTATTCTCTTACAAGTGGAGCGTGTGATTGTATCAGTGTAATAGACAGGGGGAGTCGTTCGGATACAACATAGAGATATCAAACTTGTATCAGTGCGGCTTTAGTTATTATTGCAAGTTATAACTATTATTGTAATGTTGTAAACTGGGAGAACCTTTTGGTGATAATAATAAAACAAATCTCGTCAGGGTGAAAACCCTCTAGATGTAGGTTGCATTGTCGAACTGGGTTATCAACGTTCTTGTGTATCTTTCCTTTTATTTGATTGTTGTTGTATTGCATCCTTTTATAATCTAGAGTTATCAGTGTAGCTACTGATAGTACGATCCTAATTCAATTTCCAGAATCAAATAAATACAAAAGTTAAAATGTTTGTTAAATTTAACTCAATTTAGTTGTTATTTGACTAAGATTAAACATAACTCATTCAAATTGAAGAAACAACAAATTTAACTTTCATACATATTAAACTTGTACATGAAACAACAAATTAATTTGATGGTTTCAATTCAATTTTAAGTTTCTAACAAATGAATTTAATTTACACAATTAAATCTAATTTTTTATGTTTCAAAATTACCAAAGGGTCACTTTCTTTCACTACCCAACAACCCCCCCCCCCCCCCCCCCCCATGAAAGAAAGAGAAAAGTCAAACAAAACTGTTGAGAGCAAATAGACAAGTCATGCCTCGGAAGAGGTGTCTTCTAGACTTGAACCTTTCTTAGTGAATATCCATCAAATTTACCAAAGAAATAGTGAGACTAAGCTCTGGAACTATCTTTCTCATTGGTAAACTGAGACAATAGATATCACACACAACTTATCTTGTATCTTTGAGTTTTATAAGTTTGTGTCGATTTTGATCCTTGACAAAATCCTGAATTCATGAGAGCTTTAGAAAACATGAGCGAATTGAAAAGTTCTCATAGAAGCGACTCCACTTCTATTCTCACATAGGTAATATTATTGAAAGTATTCTGTCATTACTTCTCTCGTAAAAGAAGATATCAATATAATCTTAACATCAACAGATCACACACTCTAAAACATCATAGAAATGGAAAGAAACTATAAGTTCCGTAGTGGGTCAACTATGAATTATCCAGCTAGTTTGCCTATTGAACCTAATCTTGGGATCTCTAGTAAACTAGGTTAGGTTACCACCAGATTACTCATTTCGGCTTTAGCCCCATTTCCCTCGATACATATGTGACTTCCTCTCTTGACAATCCTTTCGTCAAAGGATCTGCAATATTCTCTTTTGATTTCACATAATCAATGGAAATAATTCCATTAGAGAGAAATTACCTTGTCGAATTATGTTTGCGTCTAATATGTCGTGACTTTCCATTATAGACAGTAATCTTGGCTCTCATAGAAGTCGCTAAATTGTCACAATAGATACATATTGCACTTACAGTTTTTTGCCACATTGGAATATCTTCAAGAAAATTTCGAAGTCATTTAGCTTCTTCTCCTGCTTTATCAAGAACTATAAATTCTGATTCCATAGTAGAACGTGCTATACACGTCTGTTTTCAAGATTTCCATGATACAGCGCCACCTAAGGTAAAAATATACCCACTAGTTGATTTAGTCTCTATGCTATCAGAAATCCAATTTGCATCACTAAATCCTTCTAGTACATGTGGATACCTCGTATAATGCAATCAATAGTCTATAGTGTACTTCAAGTACCTTAGAACTCTGACTAACACATTCCAATGGTCATGTCCAAGATTGTTGGTGTATCTTGCTAACCTTTCTACTGAATAGGCAATATCAGGTCTTATACAATTCGTTATGTACATTAAGCTACCAATAACCATAATATTCTAGCGACGACACACCTTCATCATTGTTTTTCTTCAACTTACAATTTGGATCAAATGAGTAACAGTCGGCTTACTCTCAAACTGATCAAATTTTCTTAACACTTTCTCTATATAGTGAGATGGAGAAAGTATGTATCCAGTTGGATTTCTTGTTATTCGAATTCCAAGGATAATATCAGCAAGACCAAGGTCTTTCATATCAAAGTTGAATTTAAACATTCTTTTAGCGGAATCAATGACACTTCTATTTGTGTCCATTATTAACATGTCATCCACTATTAATCAAACAATGACATACTCTTGATCTATGGTTTTAACATAGCCACATTTGTCACACTCATTTATCTTAAATCCATTTGATAACATAGTGTGGTCTGCCATTGTTTTGGTGCTTGTTTCAACCCATAAAGAGACTTAACAAGTTTACAAACTTTGTCTTCAAGACCTTTAACAACAAACCCTTTAGGTTGTTCCATATAAATTTCTTTATCCAAATCTCCATTTAAAAATGTAGTTCTTACATCCATTTGGTGTATTTCCAAATTATGTTAAGCTGCTATTGTAATTAACATCCTAATAGATGTAATCCTCGTCATTGAAGAATAGGTATCAAAGAAATCTCGCCCTTTTTTTTGCGAAAGTCTTTAGCTACTAAGCGAGCTTTGTATTTATCAGTAGTGTCATCAGCCTTTAGTTTTTTCTTAAAAATTCATTTACACCCAATTGGCTTGCTTCCATGAGGCAAATCAAACAATACCCAGGTATTGTTCTGTAAAATGGATTCTAGCTCACTATTGATAGCTTCCTTCCAATAAGGTACATCAGAAGATGTTATAGATTCTTGAAAATTTTGACGCTCACCTTCTATCATATAAGTTATGAAATCAGGTTCAAAAGAAAAAACTTTCTTAGCTCTTTTTCTTCTTCTAGGTTCAGACTCAATTTTCTGATCGTCTTGACCTTTCGAAGAGCTAGCCTCATTAGTTCTTTTGGCACCAATAATTTTGTGTCCTTCATTCTTTAAAGAAAATATATCCTCAAAGAATTCAACTTCAATAGATTCCATGATGGTATTATTATTAATATCAGGTATTTTTTATTTAATCACCATAAATATATAAGCAGCGCTATGTATTGCATAGCCTATAAAGACAAAATCAATTGTCTTAGGCCCAAGTTTGGTTCTTTTTGGTAGAGGAACTCATACCCTTGTCAAGCACTCCCACATTTTCAGCATTTTATATGAGGGCAACTTTTCATTCCACACTTCATAAGGTGACTTGTTAGTCTTCTTATGTGGAATTCTATTTAGTATAAAATTTGTTGTAAGCAAAGCTTACCCCCACAAATTGTGAGGTAAACCTGAACTATTTAACATGCAATTAGCCATGTCCTTTAAAGTTCGGTTCTTTCTTTCAGCTACACCATTTTGTGGTGTATAAGGTGTTGTAGTTTGATGGATTATACCATTAACTTCACAGAATTTTTAAAATGATGATGATTCCTTTTCACTGCCTCTATTTGATCTAAGCACCTTAATTTTTTTCTAAAGTTGATTTTCAACTTCTGCCTTATACATTTTAAACACATTAAAAGTTTCATCTTTACTGTGTAATATATATACATAGCAATATGTACTATAATCATTAATGAATGTGATAAAGTATCTTTTACCACCTCTTGTGGGAGTACTTTTCATGTCATATACATCACTGTGAATTAAATCAAGTAACTCATTACTTCTTTCCACAAACGAAAATGACTTTCTAGTAAACTTTGATTCAACACAAACTTCACATTTGTTTCTCTTATCAATTTTAAAATTTTCCAATAGTCCTGAACTTACCATTCTATTTAAAGAACGATAATTGACATGCCTCAATCTAGAATGTCAAATATCACACAACTCAACACTATAAGCAGAAGAGTTGATATTATTATTATTATTATTCTTTGGCATTTTTGTCAGTACATTATGTTTGAACATGCCATCACTTAGATAGCCTTTGTCAGAATAAATTTATCTGACTCAAATACAAACTGAACTCATTTTTATTAAGTAGAGTTCCTGACACTAGATTCTTTCAAATCTCGAGCACATGCCACACATCATTAAGGGTAAGTATCTTTCCAGAAGTCCATTTCAGTAGGATCTTCCCCTTACCTTCCATAGAGGTCGTTGAAGCATTTTCCATGTACAACTTATCGTTGCCATCTTGCTTCTCATATGTAATGAACAATGATTTGTCCTTACAAATGTGTCTAGTAGATACCAGTATCAATCCACCAAACCTTTGGTGTCAAAATTCATATTTACCTCAGAAATGACAGCAACCAGATCGTCATTTTTCACTACATTTGCTTGATTGTTGGAATTTTATCCCTTCTAGTGCTTGCACATTGTAGCAGTATGGCCACTCTTACTACAAATCCAGTATTTCCCTCGAATGCGCTTGCTAACATCATTCCCATGATTCACAGCTTTCTTCTTGAAATTTTGTTTCTTGGGTTTATGCTTTGAAGCTTCAGCAACATAAGCCTTGGATTCAACTTCTAACAAAATTTTGTCTCCTTTTCGGTTAACCTCTTCTATCCGAAGCTTCACCACAAGGTTCTCCATGGATAACTCCTTTTGCTTGTGTTTGAGATAACATTTGAAGTCCTTCCAGAAGAAAGACAACTTCTTAATCACAGCAGCAACTTGGAATGGCTCATTGATGTCCAATCCTTCACTTTGCAAATCACTAATGATAATTTGCAATTCTTCCATCTGATTGACTAACTTGGTAGCAATCGTTTTATAATCTAAGAAATTTTCCACGAGGAATTTCTTAGTACCAACATTTTCCAGCTTGTACTTCTTGTCTAATGCCTCTCACAATAATTTTAATGTATTGTAGGCATTACAATAGACATTATACAAAGTGTTCTCAAGACCACTAAGTATATAATTACGACATAGAAAGTCTGAATGCATTTATGCTTGCTTTGTAGCTTCTGTTTCAGGAGTTATAGCTTCGAGTGGAGTAATTGGGCAATTTCCTTCAAAATGTGAGCAAGATTCAGTATGGTGAGATAGAATATCATCTATTGTTGCCATTTCTTGAAGTTATCACCCTTGAACTTCTCTGATTTTTCAATATGAGATTTGACAATAGGTGGAAGAGTTTGCACCATCAATTCAGATAATAATTATCTTCGGAATGTTGGGGGAAAACTTTGAATATATAAAACTTAATAAACTAGCAAACTGATTACAACTCAATTGGAAACAAATACAAGTAAGTCAGTTGATATAATAAAGCTTAGATATGAAAACAATCAAATACTTGAAAGAACATAAAAACTTGGTATCTCAAACCGTAGTTGAGGCATAATGCTTATCCTTTCACAGACAAAACAATGGACATTTGGTTCTAACATCCAATTACTTGAATAAACTTCTATTTGTTTTGTTTGGACTTCATTTTGCTTTTAACTCTTTGAAATACTCATTATACTTGACTTTTATTTTAGTACAAATAGGAGTAGGAGGATTTGAACTAAAGATCTCTACGTTCTTTGCATATAATACTCATTATACTTGATTTTCTATAAATAAACTATTGAAGGTCATAAAATATCACTAGCTAACATGATTTATCCGTCTAAGATGACTCTTTTATGGAGTTATAATTACAAAACAATAAAAGGTAAAACTCAAGGATTTTACTAAGATCTGTCAAATTTGAAACCAAGTCCGCCTTAAATTTTACTACACTACACCTTTGAGCTAAAACAAAGGGAACAGGAAAGAATGGAGAGGACGGTCCCTGATATTATTGTAATGTACAAATTATTATTTTAGTTTTTCGAATTCACGTAAGCAGTTCGATTTTAAAACGAAGGGACTAATTTTAAAAATAAAAAAAAAACTCCAAACCTTGTAATTTTCTCACGAATATATCATCACTAATAGTAATTCAAATGGAAGTTATACAAATAAAAAAAGTATTAACAATTAGAATGAGAACGAACATTTTTGACAAGATTTTCTTATTATGGCAGGTTGAAAATAATGTGGCCACTGGTAGTTAATAAAAATAATTCATTTAGGAGCTGAAGAACATCTAAAAGTACATCATATTTCAATTTTACAGAAAACCAAGAGGACTGAGGAAAGGAAACATCATTCATTCAAGGTTATTAGAGCTTGATTCTGCACCAGATTTTTGGGTGTAATTGCTAGATCCAGGGATAAGGAACGAAAATGCATTGTCTGTGTTCTCGAATGGCGGTCGAGGAAACTCATGAAAGCCACCAAAATTGCACGAATCGAAGTTCAGAGGCGAAAAATAACTAAGAGGATCATCAACACCACCTTTTGCATCTGCTATGGTTTCAACTGAGCTTCCTCCAGAAGCAATCGACCCGAAACTGAAATTTATACTCCCAAGCTTATTCGTTGTTTCATAGCGTTCTCCTCGATCACAGGACATGGCAGCTCCTTTCGATTCGTCGAGAGGAATGGCAGGAGTGTGGCCTTGGAAGAGAGCAATGTGTCCAAAGAGCTTGTCTTTCCTTGAGAAAGTAGTCCCACAAGAACAAAGCCACTTATCTTTCCCACAATGCTTCTCATGTGTTTTGAGATCAGCAATTACTGAGAATTTCTTAGAGTTGCATTTGCTGCAAGTGAAGCTTTTGTCACAGTGAGTTCTCTTGTAATGGTTTTTAACACACAGAATAGTTTTCAAAGGTTGAAACTTCTTATGATCCTTGTTCCGCTTGCAGCCGGTGAAGGGGCAGGAATACCTCTTAATTAGCATAGTCTCGGAACCCAATTCTTTGTTCGGCTTTGCAAGGGCGGCTGCGGTTTTATACTCGTCACCATGACCCCTCATGTGCATTCGTAAATTTGCATCTCTCTTGAACCCTTTTCCACATATTGCACAGAAGTGGGTGTGAGGAGCTAGGATCTCTTCTTTTTCTAGCTGCAATATTTCATACGAACCGGGTGGTAGGTTCTCGTTTTCATCTGCATCCTCTTCGTCCTTCGATTCGTGTTCTTCAACAGTCATGTTCTGTTCCTTCCCACACTTGCTACTTCCGTCCACTTGGGTTGGAAGCTCGGGGAATTTAGTTCCATCACCATGTTGTGACTGAACACCACCATTGGTCCCGGGTCCAGACGCAAAAAGAACCTTGTCAAGCTGCTCCAGCTGCCCGACTGGAGGAACAGCAGCAGACAAGTTATGCTTTACAGATGGAAGCAGACTACCCGCAGTGGAGATTAACTGAACAATAATTGAAGTTAGATCTGCAGTTATCAGCTGCTGTTGCTGAACTACGAGTTCATCTGGCCTCCCAAAGACTTGGCTCCTCCGACCAATGATCAAATGCACGAGTTCCTGAAGCTGATGTATCTTCTGCTCAAGGAAAGAAAGATTATTTAGCATTGCCCTCGGGTCCCAATCTTGAATTTTACTGGCTAGAAGTGCTGCATTCATCTGATTATTATCTTTATCTAGGATTCCAATTTGTTGATTCGGGTTACAGGCTAGGGAGGCCTTCGATTCGGTCCGTTCTTGAAATTCTTGAAAAGGTTGATCCATAGCATAGTCTAAAATGGAAGTATCTGGCCATTTTTGTGGAGGTTGCTGAACATTATTATTAGGAAAAGAAGAAGATTTTGTCCAAACTTCAGAGCTGCACAAACTATCTTCAGGTTCCATCTCTAAAACCTTTTCTCTACAACAATGTGTGATTTTGATCTGCAACAAGTTACAAACAAGTTCTCAAATTTAGTAAAATGAGGCAAATTTTGGTTCATTCCAGTTGATAAAGCTTTTTGTTTACCAGTTTTCAGTTTCTAAAAATGATGATTTATTTACAAAAAAAAAAAAAAAAAAAAAAAAAAAAAAAAAACTTTGTTTTCTCACCAAATTCAGAACTGCTTCTAAAATGTTGACCAAATATTGAAATGTGAAAAGTAGTTTTAGAAAGGAAAAGATAATAAAAATATGACTACAATTTCAAAAGGGTATTAAAAAAACTCAAATCTAAGCAATAAATAGTTCAGATAGCTTAATTTGCAAAGGCAGAAAACCAAAACATAATCATGATCAACCCAAAAAACTGAAGAAACAAAGCCAAATAGATCAGTTTTGCTAAAATTAATTCCCTTGAGATCCAATTTCCAAACCACAAAAACATATTTAGATCACAGAAGAGTTCATGTTCATTGATCAAACATCTTAAAAAGGGAAAAAAGAATTAAGTATTCGAAAGGAAAGTCAAGTTCTCATAGTAAAATCCCCAAGTTGAGTCATCATCCTTACAAAGTCTTCCAATAATCCATTACATTCAATTGATTTCCCCCAAACAAAACATCCAACACATACTCCACTTATCAAATCTAAATTCACAACACAAATCCCAAATTCCAGATTAACGTCAAAAAAACAATCAAATTCATCTTCCAATCATAACCACAAATCCCAAAATTGCAGCAAACAGAAACCAGCCCAATGAACAGAGAACAAAATCAAAAAAAAAAAAAAAAAAAAAAAAAAAACAAGAAAAACCCAATCCAAAAAAAGCCGATTTGAAAAGAACTTTACCGATTTCAATCACTTCTTTGATGGCTGCTCCAAATTCTAGAGAGAGAGAGAAAAAAAAATTAAGTGGGTTTGTAGTTTAAGAGGAAGAGGAGCAGTCTGTGAAGACTTTCTCGAGTCTGAGCTTCGGAAAGGGAATGGCTGAGGTGGGGTTTGGAAGATGGGTCAACCCCATGAATCAGAGCCGTGAAAAGGGATTGGAGAAATCAGAGCCGTGGATTGAATGGGAACAGAGGATTAGAAGAAGAAGACAAGAAAGAGAGGGGAATGGGACCCATAAGTTGGATGATTCTTCTTTCTTCTACTTCTCCTCCAATGGAGTGGATGAATGAAATGTACATAACTTTTGACCTTGAGAATAATGAATGAAATGGAAGGATTGTTTGTTTTGAAGACAAACAGGAAGTGAAGGAGAAATTAAATAATGGAAAGAGAACTTGGACTGGGGAAGGTTGGGACTGCCATTCTTGTACACAGCCTTCCACGAACTTGCAATTTTTTTCTTTTTCTTTTTTTATTCCCTTTTATTTTTACATGCACCATTAATTGAAGGGATATATAGCTAATAACTCTACAAGTTAGAAGCTAGTTTCCAAATATTGAGATAGCACGATGTCTTGATTTTATGGAAATATTTGTAACGATAGAAATTTCTAAATAAATTTTAATTTCTAAAAACTTTATAAAAATGGATGAAAATTGTTATCATTAGTCAATGAGATGTCGATGGTAGTTTAATTAGATTATAATTAATCATTTGAAGAATAATTTCTATGGAGTAAAAGACAACATTTTGGGCTTTGTTTATCCATCCGTAATGTAAAATGGTGTACACGTAATGAATTTTGATTGATTAATCAATTGTAATGTACATCAATCACAAAGGTAATTAGATTTCTTTTGAACACGTTTATTTAACAATTTTGTGTATTTTGATTACTATTAGTGTTGTTAACTTAACCATTTTCCAAAAATTGAATCTTTTTTTTTTTTATCAATTCATTAGCAAATGACATCTCAAAATTTGGGATTTCTTTATTGATACCTTTTCCAAGAGATAGCATACCTAAATTTTACATTTTTTATTGATAATGTTATCAAACAAAGTTTTTGTTTTTTTTTTTTTTCATAATTTAGACTATTTTTTTCATTTTTTCCTTTTTAGTAAAATGTGAATTTTTGTAGTGAATAAAATGTCATATTTACATAAATGATCTAATATGTTACATCAATTTATAAAAAATTTATAAACAAACAACAAGCATTTTATGTAAAAGTCTAAGTGTTTAATTACCTTCAAATACATGAAACCTAAGTCATGTAAAATCCAAGTCTACATTCAAATTCGTTCACCATAATAATAATAATAAAACTAGGTTAGTCGGGTTGACCCGATTACTAAATCCTATAACTCAACCCAACCGAAATATATTTTTTAAAAATTTTACAACTCAAACCCTTACGATTTGGGTTGCGTAATTCGGGTTGGTCAGGTTACCGGGTTTTTTGAACACCTCTATAGCATATCATTCAACCTAGGAATAGGATGTCTATACTCAATTGTAATTTTATTAACAACCCTACAATCTACACACATTCTCCAATATCCATCTTTCTTGGGTACAAGTAAGACAGGAACACTACAAGAACTTTCACGTACATACTCGTGAGCAAGCAACTCTTTAACTTGCTTTTGAATCTCTTTGTCCTTTTGTGGATGAGTCTGGTATGCTGATCGATTTGACATATGAGCACCTGGAATAAAGTCATATTATGCTCAATGTCTCTCAATGGTGGTAACTCCTCGGGAAAAACATCCTTGAATTTCTACAAAATAGACACAAACATACTAGGCAAAGAGGATTCAAGGTCCTAAGTTAGCAAACAAGCTTCTTTAAATGTAACCATGAGTATGATTCTTTCAAAATATAGCATTTCTAACCTCACAAGACTTAGCACTCCAACTTGCTAGTTTTCTCCCTTTTGTTCTCTCTAAGTCTCGAGCTATGGTCTTGTTTTTCTCTTCATCCCTCATTTTCTCTCAAACTCTCTTTTTCGTTTTCTTTTTCTTTTGCTTTTGTTGTGACTTCTTCTTTTCTTTTTTCTAACTTTTCTTGATCAATAAGCACTCCTTTGTGGAAAATGGGTAAAAGTACAACTTTCCTACCATTGTGCATGAAAGTGTAACGGTTAAAAAAACCATCATATATAACATTCCTATCAAATTGCCAAGACCTTTCAAGGAGTATGTCACTTGCATGCATGGTACCACGTCACAAAATACTTCATCCTTGTATCTCCCTATGGCAAAAGGAACCTTGACCTGCTTAGTCACCCTAAGTTCTCCACAATCATTAAGTCACTGTAATTTGTAAGATCTTGGATGAGGTGTAGTATCCAAGTCTAGTCATGAGATTAAAATAGAGCTCACCACATTTGTACAACTTCCACTATCAATCACAACACTACACAGTACGGTTTGTACAAGGCAACGTGTATGAAAAAGATTCTCTCTCTGATTCTCCAAATCATCTTTCTCCATGTGTGTACTTAAGGCCTTTCTAGTGACTATGGACAATCCAAGTATCTTCGACTTCTTCCTCTCCTTGTTCGTCGCTCATTAAATTTTTTGTCTCTTCATCATCTTCACTCACATCAATGACTATCTCTCCTCCTCTAATTATCATTGTCCTCTTGTTAGGACATTCTTTATTTATGTGCCTCACTCCTTGACATTTTCAACACTTAAGGTCTCTATTTCTACCTTTGGGTGCCTCCACCTTTGGTTTTGTTTTTTATGAGGGTTATGCTTTATCATTAGGGTTAGCACTTCCTATCTTGTCTTTAAGTTGAGAATCTGTGGATTTGTCATCATGTTTCCAATAAGTTGAATGAAAATTTTCTTAGAAGTATACCTTGATTCGCACCTCGGAAACAACTTTTCAACATTTTCTACAAGATGCACTAATTTCTCCATATCCTTGCACTCTTTCGTTTCAACACATTTGATCACATAAATATTTAATCCATTGAGAAATTTGGCCATAATGTTCTCTTCATCCTCATTCTTATCCAATCTTTCCATAAACATCTCCTCTTTTTGAAATAATCCTCTAAACTCTTACTCCCTTGGCGTAACACCTGATGTCGTTGTGTACAATCTCTCAAGTAATATTTTATCACAAACCAAACCTTCATGAGCTCTCTCAATTCTAGTCATGTCTTCACTAGACCCTCTTGTTGCCTCCTCCCGCCTCCTCCTTTTAGAACACACCTATCCCACCACGTTTGTGTATACCCCTTAAAAATGTGTTATGGATATAGTTACCTTCTTCTATTCAGAGAGATCGTTACCACAAAGATATGTTCTACCTCATGTTTATTGGATTTTATGTCCTAAAACTCGTAGATAATAAATGTAATCCATTGATCGTTATTAATAAAGTGTTATTATTTTTATTTCAATAACTGTTGTTGATTATTCTATTAGTTTTGGCTTAATAACCTAAATCCAATAAACTAACATCTTAAGTTGTTTTATGAGTCTTGAATTGTATGTGGAGACTTACGGGGATCAATGATCAAGATGCATCTTAAAGGGTCTATAACATAAGGATAAGGTTGGGATAAGGCTGGAAACTTTATCCTAGTAACACTATGGATACGATCCACTTTGTATTTGATACAAACACAATGATCCAACGCGTTCGTGTAGGTGACATGTGAGTAGGGTTATCCTATGCAATGAGTTTGCATATGACTTGACCACAAAATAGTAACCACTAGATGCAATTTTGTTGACTAGTTAGATTTCTAATTCAATAGGATGAACTAGGCAACTTAATCTTAATTTTGAGTGTATTGTGTGTTGGGTTTTATGTCCTAAAACTCGTAGATAGTAAATGTAACCTATTGACCGTTATTAATAAAGAGTTATCATTTCAATTTCCACAAATAGTTATTGATTATTTTTTTCTAATAATCCAAATCTAATAAACTAACATCCTAAGCTGTTTTATGAGTCTTGAATCGTATGTGGAGACATCAGGAGTCAATGTTCGAGATACAGCTCAAACGGTCTATAGTATAAGGATAAGGTTGGATATCTTATCCTAGTAACACTATAGATATGACCCACTTTGTATTTGATACAAACACCATCCAACGTGTTTGTGTAGGTGACACGTGTGTGGGGCTATCCTATGCAATGACTTTGCATAAGACTGGACCACGAAATACTAACCACTAGATGTAACCCTGTTGACTAGTTAGGTTTCTATTTCAAATAGAATAACCTAGGCAACTAAGTCTTAATCCTGAGTGTATTATGAATTTCTGTTCACGAGGGATTGTCCTTTGATTTGTATGGGTGAGAGTGGCCAGATTGTTGACTCAATAAGCCTACCATTTTGGAGACAAAACCAAGTAGGGAGCTGCAAACATAATCACATAAAATGAAATTCACTCATTTTTTTACTTTAGGGTAAGTAGATGAGTATTTCCTTAATTGGTGTCTCTGGAACTTGAACAAAGGGCCCTACCCTCTCTATGGCATGAGATGGATTTATGCTTATTGGTTGGACCATAAACAAGTTGTTCATTAGAGGAGCACTGGTAGTTAAGGACTATGAAGTAACCTAGGGGTAAAACTGTAATTTGACCCAGTTGGGGTTACGAATACTTGTGAAGGACTAACTTGCTGTTATTGGTCTACATCCATGGACACAGAAATATATCTAAAGTGAGAAGAGTTCAGCTATGAGTCTTTAGTGGAGTGTACACACAGTCAAATATTGATTAATGTGATTAATGAATTTAGTCAATTAATCTCATATTGTTGTAGCTTCTGATCTGTAGGTCCATGAAGTCACATTCCTAGCTCGTAAAGAGTAATGAGGTTAATATATCTTGGATATAATTTGAAATGTTGATATTGACAAAGGGAATTAATATAATTTATGGTGATACATTATAATATAAAGTTTATATCTTAATTAAACTTTATAATATAAATTTTATTTTGGATATGGTTCAAAATAAATTAATGAGAGACTAAAATATTTGAATGAGTTCAAATATTGATTTAATGTGAATTAGATTCACATTAAAACTATAGAAAAAATTTAATGGGTATATGATACACATTAAAATTATAGGTTATAAGAGAATGTTATATTTTAATATAAGTCAAATCTGAATTCAATTAAATATAAGATATTTAATTTAGTAATAAATTAATTGAAGAATTAACTAATAGTTTAATTTAATTTAATTTAATTTAATTAATTAAATTAAAACTATAGATAATATGAGAGATATTCATTTAAATATGATTTAAATGAAATATTAATTAAATATGATTTAAATAATTATAAATTTAATTAATTAGTTAATTAATTTAATTTAAGTTAAATAAATAACTCCCTGACGGGGTAGTTATTATTGAATAACGTGGGATAATCCCACGTAATCCAATTTTCTATCTAACTTTCTCTTCTTCAAGATAAAGAAGAGGAAGAGCAGTACGACTGAATATTAACTTTTCCGTCTCAGTTGCAGAAGGTATGCAGAAAAATAATTCTCTCGTTCTCTCAAATTTTTTTCAATCCCAAAAAAGACTCCAACAAACTAGACCTCCATTAGTCATAAAATAGGAAAGGATTCAAGTGGTTGTGACTTGAAAATTTGGTGTTTTCTTTCTCTGCAATTTTATTAGAAAAGCATGTTTAACCTTTCAATTTTACAGTAATTTGTTTTCTGTTTGGCCAATGTACTGATATTTTATTTTTTCAAATTAATTTGAAAATGGTCCTGTAAAAATCATTCGCTGCAAATGGCTCTTATCCCTTCAATCGATATTAGAGTCATCTCAATTTTAATTGAAAATTTTAAATTCTGCATTTGTTTTATGGTCGGTACTGCATTATGAATGTAAATTTGCAATTGAATGTTTACTGTAATTTTGGCAATAGATTTAAAGTTCTGATATGATCAAATATTAAGACCCCTACGTTTTTTGACATTTTATTTTGTAAATCTTGTAAAATTTATTCTAAATTTGGATTCGTGGTGTTTTTTTTTAGAAAAACGGTACCAAAATTGTCCAAAGGGACCACAAAAAACATAGTTACGACAAGTTTTCAATATTGTTCGGTAAAAAAAAAACGACTGCACAAGGTTGAAGAAGCAGGGTTAACGTCAACATGACGTCATGTTGACGTCAACAAAGATCAGCCACCAGAGGCACGATTGCGGATGGCCAGCGGCTCGAAGGTGTGACTTGGCTTCAAGTGACAGTGCGCGTGCGACTTAGATTGTGGACGCTGCTGGCGATAGGCTCGACCATGTGGCTCGGCTGTGCAGACAGCTTGGCTAACGCTGACATGGCTCGACTGGCGCTGACGGCTCGGGTTTAGCCAATTTGACTGTCTTGACTCATTGTGCCTAGTTTTTTCTTTTTTGGGCCGATTCGAGTGGTTTTGGGCTGAGTTTTGAAGTTTTTTTTAAAGGTTTTTTGACTGTATTTAAATCTTCGGAAACTGTTTTAGGATAATTTTTGCTAAATTATTGTAATTTTTTTGTTGTATCATATCCTAGGGGCCAAAATTTACAGGTTCAATTGTTGTTTAAATGTTTTATAGATGCCATTTAGATAAAATCCACTATAGGTTAAGCATGTTCATGCATCTTTATATATTATAATTGTTATAATGTATGGTATTAATGCATGATAAATTATTTTCATGAGTCATTTAATGTATGTTGATATATTAAATATATGAAATTAAAAAAGTATGATGCATGACATTATTTAGGTAAATATAATTTGGTATATTTTAATTAATGTTGTGTATATGCTTGTTTGTTTTTCATATTTTTTAAATATAAGTGTTATATTATTTAAAATGAAAATCAAATGTATTGAGCGTGATACATCCATAGTATAATATAAGAGTTATATTAAATATTATGATTTGCATGCAATAATTTTTAATTAATTATAATTTGATTATTTTTTAAATTAAATTATAGTATGCATGATTATAGGGCTAATTAATTAATTTTATAAAAAGTTATAAAATTTAATAATTAGAAACCATCAACCTATAATAAAAGTTGCATCCAAACATAGAATCTTAAGATAATTTTTTTAAAAAATTTTTAAAATTAAATAGACCTAACGTCACATTAATTCTCTTTAGATTAGAATTAAGTCTTATTTTAGTTTAATGAAACTAAATAGGACAAATAAATTTTAAGGTTATAAGAAAACTCCACCGGTGAAGTTCTGTCTAAGGCTGGGGGTATTTAAGTTGTCAGTTTACGGAACACCTCTTACCTAGGAACTGACCCGAAACCAGAGTTGAATTAACCTTATTCCTATTAGCATAACAAGTCACTAGATAAATTAAAATGGTTTAATACACCTAAAAACTTTAGAGTAAAGTTTTATTATAAGAGTTATAATAGCAATAGACTTATTAGGTTCATTTAGCCAGAATTCAGCTAAGTACAACAAATCCTAAAATATTAGAACATTTTAGTGGGAGAAAAATGGTATATATGATATATTATTTTTTACTCGGCTTTGTGTCGCCCTGGGTGCGACCTCCATTCGAAAGTGTTTGTATGGGTCAATAATAAGGCGAATAGGAAAAATGTTCATAGTAAGTGGGAGAAGGACACGTGTCAACGTATCCTTCGGTCTCCTCCATTAGGTTGCACCATGAGACTTTTATGATCCACATGCATGTCATTCTGGAGCGACCATACCTTCAGAGGACCTAATCATAGAAGTTAGAACACCGCAAACTCATAAACCGATAGGGTTCCTTAGGTTAATCTTCAACAATTTTCTTTCCATATGGTAGCCTGTTGAAGTGTATCTCTGAAATCAGAAAACAGTAGGGTCACACTTACAGAATTAATAAAGTTTGCTAATGAATCCTTGACCAAACAATGGTAACTAAGAGCTATAGGAATAAGAGATATTCTGGTATTAGTAATTTGTTGAGATTGTCTCAATTCAGAAGAGGAGTAGTTTATTTCAATTAAGGAGAGGAGTAGTTGATCACCCTTCGGTTACTGTTGTTCTAAACTTCTGAATTATCGTTGCAAAAATTAAATCATTTGTTTGATCAGGATTCTGTGATTGTATGTTTTTGCTGAATTGATTGGATTATTTTGTGTTAATAGGTTAAAACAAAGATAACTAATACGATCAATTGTTTGTTAATTTTTCAGCATGTCTTCCTCTATAATTCAACTACTAAAGAATGAAAAGTTAAATGGTGAAAACTATGCGATGTGAAAATCTAACTTGAATATGATTCTTGTTATTGATAATTTACACTTTGTCTTAACGAAGAAATGTCCTCCCTCTCCTACTCGAAATGCATTATAGACTGTGTATATGACCGCTGGACTAAAGGCCAATAAGAAGGCCTGCATCTGTATCCTTGCTAGTATGTCTAACGTACTGAGCAAGAAGCATGAGTCTATGGTCACTACATGTTAGATATGGATTTCCTCTAGGAGATGTTTGAACAATCGTCCTTTCAAATTCGTTATGAGGCCATTAAATACGTTTATAATGTTTGGATGGCAGAGGGTCAATCTATTAGAGAAAATGTTCTCGACAGGATGGTCCACTTCAACGTAGCAGAGATAAACAGAAAGGTCATTGACGAGCAAAGTCAAGTGTCCTTTATCATGAAATCTCTTTCGAAGAACTTTCTTCAATGTTGCAGTAATGCAATAGTGAACAAGATAGAGTATAGCTTGACGTTCCTCCTTAACGAACTGCAGACCTTTTAGTCACTTATGAAAAATAAGAGACAAAAGGAAGGAGAGGCAAATGTTGCCCATTCCAAGAGGTTTTATAAGGGTTCATCCTCTGGAACTAAATCTGCACCTTCAACTTCTTAGACCAAGAAAATCCAAAAGAAGAAAAAAGAGAAGAGGAAAGGTATTCTTGCTGCTGCAAAGGGCAAAGGCAATGCTAAGGTAGCTCCCAAGGAAAAATGCTTCTATTGCAATGTGGATGGACATTGGAAGAGGAATTGTCTCAAATACCTTGTTGAGAAGAAGAAGGAAAAGGAAGGTAAATATGATTTACTTGTTTTAGAAATCTGTTAAGTGAAAAATGACCAAAATGCTTGGATACTAGATTCAGGAGCCACTAATCATGTTTGTTCTTCTTTACAGGAAACTAGTTCCTTTTAGCAGCTCGAGGTGGATGAAATGACGCTCAAGGTTGGAATGGAAGATGTCATCTCAACTCGTGTAGTGGGAGACGCCAAGTTGTTTTTTAGAAGTAGATACCTGTTTTTAGAAAACTTGTATATAGTTCCTAAGATTAAAAGAAACTTAGTATATATTTCTTGTCTTATTGAACATATGTACTCAATTTCTTTTTCTTATAATGAAGCTAACATTTTCAAGAATTGTGTACATATTTGTATAACTAAGTTACAAAACAACTTATACGTATTAAGACCAAATGAAGCTAAAACAGTTTTAAATCATGAAATATTTAAAAGTCCTAATACTCAAAATAAAAGGCAAAGAATTTCTCCAAATAATAATACCTATCTTTGACATTTACGATTAGGTCACATTAATCTCAATAGGATTAGGAGATTGGTAAAGAATGAACTTCTAAATGAGTTAGAAGATGATTCATTACCTCAATGTGAATCTTGTCTTGAAGGAAAAATAACTAAAAGACCTATTACTGGAAAGGGTTATAGAGCCAAAGAATCCCTAGAACTTGTACATTCAGACCTTTGTGGTCTGATGAATGTAAAAGCTCGAGGAGGTTTTGAATACTTCATCTCTTTTATAGATGATTATTCAAGGTATTGTTATTTATACCTAATGGAATATAAGTCTGAAGCTCTTGAAAAGTTCAAGGAGTATAAGGCTAAAGTTGAAAATCTATTAGGTAAAAGAATTAAAATACTTCGATCTGATCGAGGTGAAGAGTACATGAATTTGAGATTTCAAGACTATATGATAGAACATGAAATCCAACACCTGGTACACCTCAACAAAATGGTGTATCAGAAAGAAGAAATAGAACTTTGTTAGACATGGTTCGGTCTATGATGAGTTATGCTCAATTGCGTAGCTTGTTTTGGGGGTATGCAGTAGAGACTGCAATACATATCTTGAACAACGTTCCTTTGAAAAGTGTTTCTGAAACACTTTTTGAGTTATGGAGAGGATGCAAACCTAGTTTAAGTCACTTACGAATTTAGGGTTGTCCAGCATATGTGTTAGTGACAAATCCCAAGAAGTCGAAACCTCGTTGAAGGTTATGCCATTTGTTGGTTACTCTAAAGAAACGAGAGGTGGTCTATTCTTCGATTCACAAGAAAACAAAGTATTTGTATTGACAAATGCCACTATCTTGGAAGATGACCACGTGAGAGATCATAAACCACGTAGCAAATTAGTATTGAATGAAGCACTGATGAATCAACAAGAGTTGTTGATGAAGTTGGTCCTTCATCAAGAGTTGATGAAACCAACACATCAAGTCAGTCTCATCCTTCTCAATCATTAAGAATGCTTCGATGTAGTGGACGAATTGTATCATAACCTAACCGTTACTTGGATTTAACTGAAACTCAGGTTCTCATACCAGATGATGACATCGAGGATTGATTGTCCTTCAAATATGCAATGAATGATGTAGAGAAGAACTATTGGGTTAAAGTCATGGACCATGAAATGGAGTCTATGTACTTCAATTCTGTGGGAGCTTGTAGATCTACCTGAAGGAGTGAAACTCATAGAGTGCAAATGATTCTATAAGAGAAAGAGAGACTCAGCTGGGAAGGTACAGATTTTCAAAGTTAGACTTGTAGTAAAAGATTATACCTAAAGAAAAAGGTTGACTATGAGGAAACTTTTTTCCATGTTGCTATGTTAAAGTCTACAAGGATTCTCTTCTCAATAACCACATTTTACGATTATAAAATATGGCAAATGGATGTCAATACTACTTTTCTAAATGACAATTTTGATGAGAGTATCTTTATGTCTCAGCTCGATGGATTCATAACTCAAGGTCAGGAGCAAGAGGTTTGCAAGCTGAATCGATTTATTTATGAGTTGAAGCAAGCATCCAGATCTTGAACCCTAAACCCTAAACCCTAAACCCTAAACCCTAAACCCTAAACCCTGAACAATAGATTTGATATTGCGATCCAACCTTATGATTTTTACCAAAACGTTGATATCGAGAAAATGTTAATTTAATATTCGATGCAGAAGTCTAAGAAGAATTTATTATCTTTCAGGCACGAGGTTCACTTGCCTCAGTTGCGGGCAGCTTAATGTATGTCATGCTCTGCACTAGGTTAGACATTTGTTATTCTATGAGAATAGTCAGTAGGTACCAATTCAATCCAGGGTTAGACCACTAGACGACGGTTAAAATCATCCTCAAGTATCTAAGGAGAACGAGGACGTATGGTGTTAAAGATTTGATCCTTACAGGATACACTGACTCTGATTTCCAAACTGACAAGGATTCTAGAAAATCCACATCTCAGTGTTCGCTCTGAATGGGAGAGTTGTAGTGTGGTGTAGCATCAAGCAAGGATGCATAGCAGACTCCACTATAGAGGCTGAATACGTCGCAGCTTGCGAAGCAGCAAAAGAAGCAGTTTGGCTCAGAAGTTCTTGCATGATTTAAAAGTTGTTCGAAACATGAAATTGCCCTAACTCTTTGTTGTCACAACAGTGGGGCAGTAGGCAATTCTAAAGAGCTTCGCAGCCACAAACGAAAAAAACACATAAAGAAGAAGTATCATCTGATATGGGAGATTGTGCAACGAGGAGATGTGATAGTCACCAAGATCGCTTCGGAGCACAACATTGATGATCCATTACAAAGACTCTCACGACTAAAGTGTTCGAGGGTCATCTAGAGAGTCTAGGTCTATGAGATATGTACATTAGGTAATCTTGGGCAAATGAGAGATGTGTAATGGGTAAAATGGTAATTTGATCCAGTTGAAGTTACGAACACTTGTGAAGGACTAACTTACTAACTTGTTGTTATTGGTGTACATCCTTGGACACAAAAATATATCTATAATGAGAAGAGTTCAGCTGTGAGTCTTTAGCGGAGTGTACACACCGTTAACGATTATTGATTAATGTGGTTAATGAGTTTAGCCAATTAATCTCATATCATTGTAGCTTCTGATATGTAGGTCCACGAGGTCACCTTCGTAGCTCGTAAAGACTAATGAGGTTAATATATATTGAATATAATTTGAAATGTTCATATTGACTTAGGGAATTAATATAATGTATAGTAATACATTATATTATAAAGTTTATATTTTAATTAAACTTGATAATATAAATTTTATTTTGGATATAAGATATTTAATTTAGTAATTAATTAATTGAAAAATTAATTAATAGTTTTATTTTTATTTTATTTTATTAATTAAATTAGGTTATATGAGAGATACTAATTTAAATATGATTTAAATGAATATTAATTAAATATGATTTAATTATTATAAATTTATTTTTAAATTTAATTTAATTGATAACTTCCTAACCTGGGAGTTATTATTGGATAACGTGGGATAATTCCACATAATCCAATTTTCTCTCTAACTTCGATGAAAAAGAGAAAGAGCAGTTCGACTGAAAATTAACTTTTACGTCTCTGTTGCAGAAGGTCTGCAGAAAAATAATTCTTTTGTTCTCTCAATTTTTTTTCCAAATCCCAAAAAAGGCTCCTGCAAGCCAAACCTCCACTACTCAGAGAATAGGAAATGATCCAAGTGGTTGTGGCTTGCAAATTTGGTGTTTTGTAGATACATAGACTACAACGAGAGTAAGCTTTCTTTTTCTGCAATTTTATTAGAAAAGCATGCTTAACCTTTCAATTTTACAGTAATTGTTTTTTTGTTTTGCTAATGTATTAGTATCTTATTTTTCCAAATTAATTTGAGAATGATCCTGTAAAAATCTTATGTTGCAAAGGGCTCTTATCCCTTCATTATGAACTTCCGTACACGAGGGATTGTCATTTGATTTGTATGGGTGAGAGTGGCCAGATTGTCGACTCAATAAGCCTACCATTTTAGGGACAAAAGCGAGTGAGGGGCTGAAAACACAATCACATAAGATGTAATTCACTCATTCCCGACTTTAGGGTAAGTAGATGAGTGTTTTCTTATATGGTGTCTTCGGGACTTGAACAAAGAGTCATACCTTCTCTATGACACGAGATGAGTTTCTGTTTATGGGTTGGACCATAAACAAGTTGTTCATTAAAAGAGCACTAGTATGTAAGGACTAAGAGGTAACCTAAAGGTCAAACGGTAATTTGAACCAATTGGTGTTACGAACACTTGTAAAGGACAATCTTCTGCAAATGTAACTAGCAACTCGATGCTTCGTTTTGATTGCACTATCTCTCCTTCAAACCCAACCAGTGGAGTTACACATCCCTTTAGTTGACTTCTGTCTAATCCCATTTTTCCAAATTCTTCTATGGTTAAAACGTCTGCAAAACTTCCTCCACCTATTAGGATTCTGAAAATTTTCACATTAGCTATTGCTAAAGTTACAACTAATGCATCATTGTGTGGTTGATGAAGGGTTTGAGCTTCCTCTTCTATAAACTCTTTGGTAGACTTTGCGTTCTTAATTTGAAGTGAATGCACCTAAGAACCTCTTGGTTCCTCACTTGCTTTTCGAGCTATGGCCATCCTCTTTCTCCTCGATTTTCCTTCTCGAACCTATTAGAATCACTCTTACCTCTCTTATGAATGATCTGCGTATGTCATTTTCTTAGTTTTCTCTGGTCGGCCTCGACCTATCCGCTGACTCTATTTCTTTTTCTTTTGAATTAGTTGATCATCGGGCGAATTCTCCTAGAAATCTGTTATGAATCAGGGTTTAAATCTCATCTTTTAACTGTAATATTCCTTGGTTAAATGTACATGATCTCAATGAAAGAAACAACATTTTCGTTCGTCTCTTTAATGTGACCATGTTCTCATTTGTTCTGGTTCCTTTAGGAGATTCATATGTCTTACCTCCATGTATATTTGCTTGATAGGAAGAGTAGCTGGGTATATCCTTCAAACTTGGGTACGTTAATGAATTTTTCTTGATATTCATTGCTTATCCTTTTCTGCTTGACCTCTGGCTGAATTCTTTCATCTACTTTATTTCTCTTCCAGGGTCGAGGCTGAGGTGATCGTCTTCTTGACTCTTCTATCCTTCCTTTTGATTTTATCAAGTCCTCTACACTTATGTATTCATGTGCTTGAGTAACTAGCTTGATGTAAATTTTTTCTACTCTTTTACCTAAGGATCAAAATTTGTTGTCTCGGAGTCCATTGACCACTACTAATAAAGCGATTGAATCAATGTATTCTTTGAATGATCTGATTGATTTTATTTTAAGTTGTCTGAACCACTCCTTGGCCGGTCCAGTTAAAGTGAAGGAAAATGCTTACATTTGATAACTTCTCGTATTCCATGTAGTTCAATCCATGATCGATTTGAATCTAAATGTTATATTGGGTCTCTTTTTCCATAATAAGGTTTAATTAATGAGACTTTGAATCTTGATGAAACTTCTTCTCTCATTATTTCCTTTGTAAAATGAGGATCTACTTGTTCAATTGGTGCTTCTAGATCTATCTCCTCTTTTGCGACTTTGTGACATATATCCCCTTAAAGGTTTATGATTTCTTTTTGGAGATTCCTCAACTCCTCCTTCTAGAGATCCTCTTGCACTTTGGTGAAGGCCTCAGCCTCGATTATTCGCCCCTTCGCGATGTTTGCTTTTCCTCGATCCAACTCCTTAGATCAAATTTAGGATAGTTTTACACTATTTTATGTCCAGTGCTACGTAGAAGGGTCGGTCCCTACATCGACCTTCATGAAGTTCCATGAAGCTTCAATGTGCTTCTGATCTTACTTTATTGCTTGCATGTTTTTTTTGACTTGGCAATTTTGCTTTTATTTCCATGCTTTCGATTTTGGGGATAAATCTCTTCCTCCACCAGTCGTCCTTTGGATTGCTCCTTTTATTTTTTTTGCTCTTGATTGATGGGGTGTGATTCCCCCATGCCTTCTACTAAAGGCGTCTTACCTTTTCTCGGGTCTCATATAAGTTCAGTTTCTTTCCTTTTATTGTGTTTACTTTCTTGTTGATCAATTATTTTAAGCAAACGTGTCATGTCCTGTCCTATTCCATCTACTTTGACTTTCCATATTTGTCTTTTGAAGGTCGATACTTGGGTTGAGGCCGAGGGACCTCTTCTTTTCGGATTCGTCGATGATGGAACTCTTGATCTGATTCTTCATCATTGAGATTAATGTTTATTACCTTCCTACTCATATTTCGTAAACGTCTCACAAACTTGCCTTTGAGAATTCTTTCCCACAGACGATGCCACCAGTTGATGTCAAATTTTGACCAAGTCAAGCGTACTTGATCTTCACAAGACAACAACAGTAAATTTGTATTTTAGGAGAAGAGAGTTCGCCTGCAAAAAAAAAAAAAAAAAAACCTAGACAACGATGTGGTGTCTGCCACAACCACTTTTTTTTAAAGTTTAAAAGTATTTTCGAAACTTCGAAAGCACGCTAGACACAGTGTAAAGTTGAGGCCATGATATATATATATATTTTTTTAAAAGAAAATGAGAATTTAGTATTTTGTTTTCCATTGAAAATATGATATTTATGTTTCATTCTCTTTTTGGTATGCGGATGATAAATGAAGGGACCAGATTTTATGAAATAAAATAAACGGCTAAAAACGGGAAAAATCAGCCTTCCTATTTCCTTCTATGCATTTGATTTTTACCATTATCTTCTGGTCAGTGTCCTGCTCTCTCTTCCAAAACCACACCCCACAAAATTGGAGTCTGGAGAAGCATCCTGTCTTCAATTTTGAGAACTACCCAGATTAACAAACTTCAAATTGAGTCCCTAAAATCCCTCAAAATGGCGTTACACACGAGTTTGTCTCTTCATCGTTCACCATCTCTTTCTCCTTCTCACTCCTTCCTTCCATTTGGGTCTCTCCACCTCAAGCCTCACAATCTCCTTCTCCAGGTGAGATTGCACGTTTTCTTATTATGGCTCATTATATTTTTCTCATGGATGGTTCTTTTTTCATTAGAATTCATAATTATGGGGTTGTGAGCTTCAGTTATTGAATTCTTGTTGAAATTTTAGGAATTGGGGAAGGTGATGGCTGGAAATTCGGATTCTATTTTTGAAATCTCGTATTTTGGATAGTATGTCAGCTGGGGAATTACGTTTTATTCTTGAATTTCAATCATAAGTTGTTCTTGAGAGTTGAGACCAGCCCTTTGTCGATTTCTACCCTGGACTCCCAATTTATTGAAGTATGAAATGAAATTTGCTGGTTCTCTATATGTTGGTAAAGACGCTGAATCTTTGAGGGGGTTTGAAATGACTTTCAGAGTTTTGATTTTGTGAAAAGCACTTTGTCTGGAAGCATTTTCTTTAAACTATCTCCGCTGAAGGTGCTTGGAAGTTTTTTTAGGATTTTCAATGTTACTTCTGATTGTAAATCTTGAGAAGTGTTTTTAATCGGTCAAAAATAAAATTCACGGTTCTAAAAATCTTACCAAACTCACGCTTGGAACTTTTAAGAATTGTTGGGTCTTGCACATGGCTGTGTTTGTTTGTTCATTTAAGTATAAAACTTCTCTTTTGGTCTTGACATGTTTCAAATTTTTTAGTGAAAAATTGTTCCGATGCTACGCAATCAGTCAAATTAGGCATGCATTTTGTAAAGGTCAAATTTGTGAAATCATTTTGTCCGGACAAGTTTGGTATTTTAATTGTTTGTTCAACACTTAATCTGTTTAGTTTCAATAAGTGCCTGAAAGTTATTTCATTATTTGTTTCTTTGTTGGACTCGTTTTTATTATTGTATCAGAGTCCAAGTAATATCCTTTCTGTTTCTCCAATACTGTTCTCTATGACACTTTCAACATTCAATGGCTTCGAATGATGTTGTTTCTACTTAGGAAATTGTGCATCATTTTGACGTACCAATTTTGCGGACCGTTAGAAAGGGATGTAGACTTAATGTCAGGAGGTTTTCTAAACTTCAGGTATGAATTTGTTCAGAAAGCATCGACTTATTAAGTTCATATTTCTGTAACATACGAAACTATGTTTGTTAAGATATTTCTTGTCACAAGAACTTTCCATTATTATAGAACAACCAACCAGCTATCGTATTTGAATAACTGCATTTTTTAAGGGTTCTGTAGTTCTTCAGGTTGAAAATTTATCTGACTTTTTGACTCTTGACTATAGACTCCTGGGGCATTGGGTTTTTATAATTTTCTAGATGATGGTTAGGTTATTAAACAACAATTTAAACTACTAATTTTGAGTCTACTAGGTCCTTAAACTTTTTATTTTGTGTCTAATAGATTCCTAAATTTGAAAATTATCTAGTAGATCCCTAAATTTTCCATTTTATGTCTACTATATTTAAAACCATTTTAACATTTTTGAAAATTTAGACTTACTAGGTACGAAATTGAATTTTGTGTTGGATAAGACCCTTACCTTTCAATCTTATGTTAAGTCTTTGGATTTTAAACAATGTCTAATAGGTCAGGCTATATACCAATTAGATACTTTTAAAGGTTAAACATATTAAGTACAAAACTAAAAGCTTAAGGATCTACCAGATATTTTTTAAAATACAATGATCTATTCGACTCAACTGAAGTATAGAGACTAAACTGGTAATTAAACCTTAAAAATATCATTTACTTATTGTTACTTTCCCCTCTCACGAACAATAGCCAAATATTTTTTAAATTCCTGTATTTTTATCCCTTCGTTAATCTAGGTTAACTTGCTCACTAGCAAACATTTTTCCTTCTCCTCTTGCATCGCAGCACTAGAAATTTTTTCTCATTCAAAACTTACTGCTCCTCTCCACAATAGATAAGATCTCTTCTTCTTCTATTCTTTCAGTGCTATTAATGTTTCACTCAAATCTCAACATATGGACAAACTTCACCTTTCTTTTCATCATAACCTAACGTCTCTTTCTTTCTTTCTTTCTTTCAAGATGGTTTTGAAAACATTCCACGCCCCCTTCACTAAGCACTTCTCCAAAACCTGCCTTCTTCTCCATTAAAGCCAACTTGTGTCCTCAAATAGTTTTCTCAAGACTACTTATACTTACCTACATATCATTTGCCTTCATTATTTGAAAAAATATACCCCTTAATTAGACAATTCCTTTTCATTATTTGAAAAAATATACCCCTTAATTAGACATCTTCATTGAATCCTAGAACTTCCTCCTTCCCCTTGCTTTTAGATGAAACTCTCACTTTTATCCACCCTTCAGAACTTGGTGACACCCTGTCATATTCCTCACTTTTGAAATCCTTAATAAATATTGGAATCCTAACTGTCATTTGCTAATTTTGTTACCATACAAAATGGGCTATGTTTAAGGATTTGTGTATTAAATTTTTCCATTTTTTATATCTACTTAAATTTATATGTTCCATAAGGTGATATATTTTCCTCCATTGAATTGAAAATTCTTCAAATTGTCTCGTTATTAACTTCTTTTTTTTCCTACACTGGATGAAGGCAGATGTTTCAAAGGGAATTGACAATGGAATCTCAATCATCGACAATGTTTGAGAGTAATTTGTTCTCTGATTCAACATTCTTTTTAAGCAAATCATTTCCATTAATTTTGTGGCTCATATCTTTCAAGTGATCTGTAGGTTATGACTGAAGTTCAAAATAGACATGTTGATTCACAATTTAATCACTTCTTTAAATTATATTTGATTCATAGATCATTTAAGCTATATTCATATATACAGTGCAAGATATGTCAAACTAGATCCAACACATACCTCATTAATTAGGTAACTCAATAATAAGAACAAAGGACTGAAATTTAAGTGAAAGATCAAATGTAAAGCAATACCGCAACTCTCAAAGTATTTTCGAACATAAACCAACTAAGCCAATGTCTTATCTTCTCCTACTTGGAATAATGACCAATATACTCTGAACACTTTGATAATGTTTCTTACCTCTATCATAATGGCACTCCTAACCGTTGACCAAAATCATGTAATCAACAAAACCAACTCAATTTGAGGTATCAACTCCCCAGTTTTTAACCTTCACATTGCACTTTGTTTTCCCTGAAACTATCCAGAATTTATGAATTTGAATTTCCTTCCGCTTGTGAACATCCGTTGTAATTCACTTGAACGAATTATAAATACATATATAAAATAATTAGCTCTTAAGTTTATTAATATAATATCTCTTTTGTGGTGAATGTTTGAAGGAATTTTTTCATTTTTTGCAGATTGTCAACCACAAAAAGGCCTAGCATTATTTGTATCTGCTTTCTCATCAGGGCAATCTTTATGGATAGTTTCTGCTGAAGCAGCATTGGCTGGGGAAGACATGAAAACGAATACAGTTTATGAGATTGGGGAGTTATTTGAACTAGGAATACAGCTATCTTATTTATTATTACTATTAGGTCTTCTTGGGGTTGGTACCTTCTTCGTCGTACGTCAAGTTCTTGTTCGTAGAGAACTCGATCTTTCTGCTAAAGAACTGCAAGTAAGAGTCCACATATACAGATAATGTAATTTGATGGGTAAACTGTTAGTTAATTTGGATATACTAAGTCTCTGAAAGCCCGTGAACTTATACTGAGCTTTTAAAATATGAATTTGAAATCCCCCTTGCAGCAGGTGATTGGAGGACATCGATTGTCTAGCTTTGCTAACTCAATTTCCCTCCGTATTATATGGACAGGAACAAGTGAGAAGTGGTGATGCCAGTGCTATGGAATATTTTGAACTTGGTGCAGTTATGCTGAGGAGGAAGTTTTATCCTGCTGCCACTAAGTATTTGCTTCAGGCAATCGATAAGTGGGATGGGGACGATCAAGATCTTGCACAGGTTCGATACTGTCTAGCTCACTGACTTCTGAATCTTATAATATGAATATGAATATCTCTAGCTCACTGATTTTTGAATCTTATAATATGAATATCAAGAGCATCCCTATTGTATAGTATAAATTTTGATTCTCATCTTTGATTTTAATCGAAACTGGATGAATGATTAACATGTAAATGAATCAAGAACACACTTTCCTCATGTCTAGGTTTCCAAAATTCGTTGTTCTGTTCATCAAGTTCCATATTTTCAAGTGTGTTCTACTTGGAAACTAGTTATCTTTTCCTCTGACGAACTGAATTCTGTGTTCTCTATCGCAATTCATTGAGCAAAATTCCATGAAAAGAAATGGGAGCCAAACATTAGTTGACATGTTGAGTCGATAGAGGGTTGATATTTAATGATCTCATCTTTATTCGATGTTTGCAGGTGTACAATGCACTTGGGGTTAGTTATGTGCGAGATGATAAGCTTGACAAGGGAATTGCCCAGTTTGAAACTGCTGTGAAGCTTCAACCTGGATATGTTACAGCCTGGAACAATCTTGGAGATGCATATGAGAAAAAGAAAGAATACAAGTCAGCTTTGAAAGCTTTCGACGAAGTTCTTCTCTTTGATCCGAACAACAAGCTTGCTCGGCCAAGACGAGATGCATTGAAGGAGCGTGTGGAGATGTACAAAGGCGTTCCAGTGAAATCTAAAAACAGATGATGGTCATGGCGAAGTAGTTTTTCTACTGATTTTGTTGAAAATGAGGATTTCCATTTATTAATGTATTAGATGAGTATATTAGAGCTATGGATAAAAGGTATCATGATGTTGTGTATGGTAACTATAAAAAAAGAAAAAAAAAAAAATTGAATGAGTAGCTTTCTTTTCTAAAATATTTGTAGATATATGTATTTAAAAAAGGGTTCATAAATGCATATGAACATTAAGACTTTTGGTTGAATCATAATCTTACACCCTGGTTGAACTTAAAAAAAAAAGGTAATAATGAATAAAAAGGATCAAAGTATAATGTTTTTATCATAGTAATTGCAAATATCTAAGTTCATTAATAACTAATTACAAGTTTGAATATTGTCTATATCTTGTCAGGTCTTCAAACTTTCAATTTTTGAATTTTCAATTTTGTGTCCAATAGATCTTTAACCGTTAATCAATTTTTTTAAAATTAAATCAAATTTTTAAAAATTAAATCAATTTTTTTAAAATTAATAATTGGTTTTAAGATACAAATTTTGAATTGAAAAAAATTAAACTTTTTCATCAAATTGGCTAAGAAGAAAAAACCAAAAACTTCTATACAATTGATTCACTTTTAAAAACAAGTTTTAAACCTACCCTCAAAATTAAACATGTTTGACACTTGCGTTGAGCTGTAGAGTAGAAAATGGTATGGATAACACAAAATATGGGGTTCAAATGAAAATTGATCAAACATTTGAAAATAAAGCTTTTCTTTTTTACATTTTGTTTAGAGTAGTATTTGAGTGCATCTTTGCTGGGTGCATCCTAAGATGCACTCATCTCTATGATGCATATTTTCATCACTCACACCAACAACAATTAAAATATTATAAAAAAAAAAAAAGAAGAAGAATTTAATATTAGTCAAATTATGATATGATAAGTCTTTTTCTTTTGGTTACGTCATCTCTTGTGAAATTATCAAAATCTAATTGTGTTTCTTCCTGCCTCCTTGTTTCTTTCTTCTTCGCTTCTTCTCGCTCTTGATATACCACCTTTTTTTTGTAATTAAAATATTATAAAAAAAATCTAATTTACACATATGTTCTTCTTGAGTTGAATTCTTCTTTTTCTTCTCTCTTTGGAATCAACGATGGAAGTTGGAGCGTGAATTAGAGTGAGTCCAAGGAGCGAGAATAGTAAGAATTCAAAGGGGAGCGTGAAACATATTTGATGAGGAAAAGGATTGAAGAAGTGAGAGGCAGGAGAAAGAAACGATATCCACATTCACTCCTCAGCCTATGGAGCATGTTAGTGGGTTGAATCGGTAATTTCACAGTATGCTTGTGTTAGCAAAAGACCAAATTTCATTTGATTTCAAATGGTAGGCCAATTGTACCCGTGTCCTTGAAAAGAGGTCATCCATGTGAAAATCGCACTTCAAAGTTTCTCCCAAACACAATTTCCCTTAAGACTCCAGACTCAGAGGAATTTCATCCATTTGAGTTCCTATTAACATCATCTTCTATTGCTAAAGTTCATTTGAGAATTGTCTTTAACAGTTTTGAGTTCCTCTAAACATCTATCTCCGATGAAAAGGTAGATCTTTGACCTTTCATATTTTCACAAAGTTACCTTTAGTTTTGAGGGAAAACCATGGTTTGGTTGATATTTGTATATGCTAATAACATAAATTGCATTGGTCTTGATATGAACTAAGCCATCTTCTTCATGTGTTGAAGATTACAACAAAAAGAATTGATTATTGCATTAAATGAAGTCAAGTGAAATTAAGCTTTTACAAATGACAAACACTTCAAACTGCTTCAAATGAGCTTTCATCTACGCTTGGATGGTTATAAATGCTTGGAATTTCTTATGGAAAATAAATAATGATTTGAAAGTTATCGTATGGAAAACAAATAATAATTTCTGAGTGATCGTATTAATTACATGTATCTTCAGTACTTTTAAGTCATTTTACGTGTGTTTTTATGTTATATTTTGATCATGGTTGAAAATGGTCATAAATTGTGAGAGTTACAACTCTTGAAATGTCTCATAAGAGATGTAGGTTTTTATTCGGGGAGTTATATAATGTCATGCAACTTGTATGGAAAAGAAAAAAAAGAAAAAAAACTTGAAAAATGTAGTAAAAAGAGCATTAGAGCTTTCTTTAATTAGCCTAAAGCTATGGTTTCTTTGCAATTATGTAGCATTTAGGTTGCATGTCAAAAATTATTCAAGCTTACTTGATCGATCTTACTTGTGGAGTGATTCAAAGATCAATGATTGATGGAAGCCACAAGCTTTGTCTGATCCCTCGTTTTGTTGACAATCTAAGTAATCTTTCATCTAGCCATTCTTAGGGTTTGAGATCATCTTGATTAAGGATTTTTTAGTATTAAATCTAAAGGTCTTGTTTATCAACAACGCTGTTAGATCCAATTTTCTAAAAAATTACTTATCACTTTTGGTTTAAAATGAATGAAATTGAGCACTTGATATGACATTGAATTTTTGTTTATAGGACTTGGAAATGCTTTTTGTTATTATTTGAGTAATCAAATCGAAAGAAATCGTGAAATATTTATTGTTTGTGTGGGGTTGTTTATACATAGACCTAGAGTGTGTGATCACACAGCTTCAGTTTGCTATCCCATGATGTATGTAATTTGCAAACCCCTATTTATAACACGATAAATGTGCTATATTTCTCCCCCTTAATTCAAGCCATGCAAGTGAATTTTATATTTTAATTTGTTGTTTTGAAGGAACCGTTGGTTTAGAGGTAGATCAAGCCATTGCATTGAGATATGAGCTTAAATGGAGGTTTTAATTAAATCCTACAAAGGTGGTCAAAGCAAGTGTAGCTTAGCTGATATCTGAGTGTGTTGGTAACCACATAGTTAGTTAAATAGAAAATAGAAAGCCAAAATAGAAAATAGGAAGTCGACGGTTTTGAAGAGAAATTCTCCTTCATATTTTCCTTAACTTCTATTAGAGTAAATGCATACATTTATATACAAGAAAACCCTAGAATTTGGTAAAAAAATAAAGAATAAGGAATTAATAAATTGTACAGGTGTCGGGCTGTGATTAGCTGAGAGTTAACCGTTTTTTATTCTTGAATTGTTTTGGAACTTGCCAACGTGGTGCTTTCCCATTCTTCAACTCTTCATTATTTTCATTTTGTGAATTTTCTCTAACATCCCCCCTCAAACGAAAGGGTAACTCAATTAGTCCGAGTTTGGATCGTAAGGAGAATGATTGAGTATGAGTAAGAGGTTTTGTGAGGCAGTCAACAATTTGATCAAAGTACATACAAAATGTCAAGTTTGCCAGCTAACACATGATCTCGCACAAAGTGAATGACAATCTCGATATGTTTTGTACGAGCATGAAAAACTGGATTGGTGGCAAGAGCTTTAACACTGAGATTGTCGCACCATAAGACGAGAGGCTTATATAAATAAATACCAATTTCTGTGAGAAGTTGTTTAATCCATCTCTTATTGAAAGATGTTTTCCAAGAATAGATGGCGTCAAAGTGGCACTGGCCTGAGAGAAGTCAAGTTTGTGTAGGAGGTCATCAATATATTTTTCTTGAGTCATTATGATACTAACATAATGAATTTGGATACCAAGGAAATACTTCAAAACTCCCAAATCTTTTAAGGAAAATTTCGAGTCGAGTCAAGATATGAGACAATTGATCATAGAGGCATCATTTCCTGTTACAATTACATCATCCACATAGAGAAGTAGAAGAATAGTAGTCTTGCATGATTGGTAAATAAACAGAGAGGAGTCTGCTTTAGAGTTGTAGAAACCCCGGAGTTTAAGGACATACTTGAGTGTATTGCTCCATACTCGTGGTGCTTGCTTCAAACCATAGATTGCTTTGTTCATTGACATACATGGTTAGGATAGCGGAAATCAACATATTCGGGTGGTTGAGTCATATACATTGTTTCTTCGAGTTTGCCATTTAAAAACACGTTGTTAAAACCTAATTGACGCAATACCCAACCTCTAGAGATGGCAACACTGAGAATAATGCGAATGGTGGAAGGCTTGACGACGAGACTAAATGTTTCAAAAAAGTCAATACTCGGATGTTGATGAAATCCCTTCGTCACAAGACGATCTTTGTACTGTTGAATAGAGCCATCGACATTTCGTTTGATGCAAAAAATCCATTTGTTGCCAACAACATCCATAGACGGAGTAGGAAGAACAAGTTTCCACGTGTTGTTTCGTTGAAGAGCTTGATATTCAAGATTCATGGCCTCCTTGAGGAGTGATGAGAGCATCTTTTACACGAGTTGGTTCTGTCTTGGCCCAATCTGTGGAACGTTGCATTGTCAAGACTTTGGGGTTTAAAAATTCCTGTCTTGCTTTGTGTGATCATAGGGTGAGAAGGTTGAGGAGGTGGTGGTGATAAATGTTGAAGAGATGGTGGAGTAGAGGTGAGGGTATTTGGTTCCAGTGACAGTGGTGTTGTAGAGGGGGAAGAGGAATTTGTATTGGGTAAGTGGTTTACTGAAGAACTAGGGTTGAGGGAACTTGATGAGATGTGGACAAGTGGGCTGGGCGTGGTTGGACATGGTGGGTTTGGGTAAGGATGGGAATATGGGCTTAAAGAGGAATTGGGTAATATAGGTGAGTCTGAGTTTGCATGAGTTCGGTTTGGAAGTGATGACCATGGAGAGGAACTAGATGGGGAGATGTTTGGGCTTGCAAAGGAATAGAAGAGATATTGGGATTAGTAGAGAAGAATGGTGTAGAGCATACCTCTTGGACCGGGCTAGAGAAAGGGAATTCTTTTTCATTGAAAATGACATGACGAGAGATGATCGCACGACCACTTTTGGTAAGGTATTTGTACCCTTTGTGCAACGGGCTTGAACTAAGGTAAACATTGCGTTATGTATAAAATCAACTTTATGTTTGTTGTATGGCCAAAGATAAGAATAGCACGTGCAACCAAAGACTCTCACGATTGAAAAATTCATTTGTTTGCTCATCAAAATTTCATTTGAGTTGAAAGGCTATTTATAAGCAGAGTTGCTGTTAAAAAAGTATCCACCAAATGTATAAGGGCATCGAGGCTTGAGCTAAAAGAGTTAGGCAAGTTTCAACTATGTGACCATGCTTCCTTTCTACTTGTAACATCCCAAATTTATTCAAAGTAAATTGGAATTTTATTGTTCAGTTCCAAATTGTTAATTGGTAATTTTTGAAATATTGGGATGTTATATATAATTTATTGGGTTGTTGGGAAATAATTATTCTTGGGTTTTGTCGTGTGGTTGGAGAAAGACAAAGAAAAGGTGGTTTTAATGAAGAGAGAGGGAGTTTTGGGAATTTTTTAAAAAGGAAAAAAAAGAAAGAAATAATAATAATAGTAAAAGGAATTATTATTATTATTCTTATTTTATTTATTTTTAATCACATTGGAATTAGGGCAACCCATCTTCTCCAATCCTTCTCCTCTTGCAAAGAAACCCTAGTTGCAAACCCTAGCCCCCGCCGCCCTAGCCGTCGCCGCCGTCAGCGAGCCACCCGAAGTCGCCAGCCACACGCACAGTAGCATTCGGCCTCCTCCACGCCCGAGCCGACGGAAGCCACTCCTCGCGCACGCCGTTCGTCGCAGCCGCCCTCTTTCCATCCTCAGTCGCGTCAACTCCGCCCACGCCACCGCGCCGCGACCAGCCGCTCGCTAGATCCATCTCCTTTTCCGTTCGCGCGCGCTAGATCTGCAAGCCGCAGCTCAGATTCGTTCTAGCCGAAGGCCGTGCCTTTCCATCTTCGTCAGTCGCGCGCAGTCGTTTGGTCAGCTGCACCTCGCAAGCTGACGTTCGCACGCGTCTTCTTCGCGTGGCACGCGTCGACGAGGCGTCTTCTCCAGCGCCGCTCACAGGCGCCATCTCTATCGCCCGAGCCGCTCTGCGCTGGATCTGCCTTGCCCAAGCCGTACGTGCCACATAGATCCACGCCCGAGTCGATCTCCATCCACCCGAGCCGACGCAACCCGCAGCCGCGAGCCACCCGTCGACGCCCAGATCTGCAGCCACTTCTCCTCACGCCGTCGTCCAGATCTGCAACGTGCGTCGTGCAAGATCGGCTTCTCCCGAGCTGAGTCGTCAAGCCACCGAGCCGAGCTGCCAAGCCGAGTTGTGTTCTGTCGCTTCCTGTCTCCGCTGCTACTGCTCGTTGTCGGTTTATTGGTGAGTTTGGGTTTGGTTACTGAAGGGTTAGAATTTATATTTCTTTTAGAAAAGGTTTATTAATTGGTGTTCGTATGTTTAGGGTCGATTGGAGGCTAGTTCGAGTAAGGGAAACTCTAAAGCTTGAGGTAAGGATAACTTCTACCGAATCTACGCTTTTGGCGTATAAAATGTTAAGATGGTCTTTTCTGTGCCTTTTTAGAGTGTTGGATTTGGGTTCATCTGGTTTATAAATCTATCCGAATTCTGCATGATTTGTTATACTATTACCTGTGTTATCTGCTAATTGAGACCTGTTTGGATTATTATGATCATAATGCTTGTAGTGGTTTGTAATTGGATACAGTTTCTGTTAACTCACTTAATGAGTTTATACTTGGTGGGAGACGATAGGTCAGTTTTCAAGTCGTACGGCTGACTTGATTCTGACTAGCCAGTGACCAGCCTGTGTGGCGTATCGTCGACTAGCCTGTGTGGCGACAGTCGACCAGCCTGTGTGGCGTATCGTCAACTAGCCTGTGTGGCGTTTAGTTGACCAGCCTGTGTGGCGTATCGTCAGCTAGCCTGTGTGGTGTTTAGTCGACCAGCCTGTGTGGCACCCCGTCACTGAAGGTCGAGAAGAGGGTCTGTACGAGGCCTGTTCTGACATTCGTTCTGAGGGAAAGCCTGTGTGGCGTTTTGCTGTGACAGGGTCGTGAAGGGGCTCGGTACGAGACCTGTTTTGACATATTTGATAATACTCAACCACCCGACCGAACGTCGCAAAGTATAAGTCATTAGCGAAAGTTAATAGTCACCCAGTGGAGTCTGTAGTGGTTTTCCTTATTGGGTATTTTTATACTCAATCCTTCCTATGTTTTATTTCAAGCAAAGGTAAGAATGGACCGACGAGAGGCAAGTGAATCCAGTGACCATATCAGGAGGGACCAGGAGACCTATTTTGCTTCCGCTTACGGTTTTTGGGCATTTATTTTCTTGATGTTTAAAATTTTGTTGGTTTTCCTTTATTTGTAATGACTTTGGTTAGAAAACTATTTTAGGGACCCCGTCTAGGTTCTTTTCTTATTTTTCTTTATTAGTTTGATTTAAACGTTTGGAACCCTTTGTTATTTTACTTGAATTTAATTAAAATGTTTCTTTTGTTTTGTCTTTGTCTTTTCAAATGAATTTAATGATTTTTACTTAAGTAACGACCTTGGGTTAAGGTTTGAAAATCCGGGGCGTTACACTACTCTTCCATTTTGAGATGAAGTATAGGGATAGGAAAATCTAGAGATAATTTCCAACTGTCCACATAGATGATGAATCTTTGTGTATGCTCCACCATTATCAGATTGTAGAGCATGATAACTGCATCAAATTGAGTTTTAGCAATATTGATGAAGTGGTGATAGCCATGAAATAACGATAGCCATCTCTGGAAAGTACTGACGTCGGTCCTCAAACATCAGTATGAATGAGTTTAAACTGTTCTTTTGCCTTTGAGGTGGAAAAAGGAAAAGGAAGGGAGTGAGATTTTCCATATTGGCATGACTCACAAAATGGAAGAACTTCATTAGATTTAACCTTCGCATTACAGTTTCGAATAATTGACTCCAAAACATTAGACGATGGATGACCAAGACGTCTGTGTAGAATAGTCTTGGTCACTACAGTATTGATACTTCCACCTATATTAGATAAAACTAAAGCGATGTTACTGTTATTTTGGGACGTTGGTTGACGTTTACCAGTAGTTCCACACTGCATAATATTGACTGACTGAACCTTCACATCTTCAAGCTGATAGAGCCAATCTTTAAGCACCCTTTCAGTATAATGTGCCCTGTATCCTTGGCCTTTACATGACAGTAGTCATCATGAAATTCAAAAAAACTATTGTTATCATGAGTAAGTTGAGATACACCCAGTAAATTCTTAGCAGTCTTAGGTAAACATAGAATGTTTCGAAGACTAAGATTAGTACGATCATTTGTAAAATAGGAATTTCCAACATGAGTTATAACAAGTTTGTTACCATCACCAACAGTAACTTTTTTCACACCTCCATATTCAGTGGCATTGACAAGGTTTGAGCAATCAACCGTCACATGGCTTGAAGCACCACTATCAGCATACCAATAAGAATCATCTATTGTTTCGGAGGTTGCATAAAAGGGATAAGAGTTGGATTGAGGATCGGTCATAAATGCAACATGAATTAGAGGATTGGGGTTGGTATTTGGGCGTTATTGAGAGTTATTAGGGCCGACGCTATTAGAGTTTCCAATCGAAAAAATTCTTGATCATATATGTGACAAGTGGGACGATTTCCTCTACCACGGTTGCGACCTCTATTATTATTAAAATTTCGATTGCTACTTCTATTGTTATTGTTGGTGTTCCTTCCATTTGAGTTTTGGTTATTGGTACTTCCATTGTTGTTGTTGTTGGAGCTTTGAGGTCTTCGATTAGTTGACCCATTTTGATTGTTCGCCATGTTTACTGAGGCATTATAGTTGAAATTATTTGAGATTCTTTGAGTATTTTGGTGCTCCAACCATTTTTCGAACACAAGTAATTTAGATTGCATATCTAACCATGATATATCAAGTGATAAGAAAGCCCAAGAATTTGTAAATTAGGAACCCAATTGGCGAACCTCTAATAACAAATTCTAAAACACTCAAATCAATTTAACAAAAACCCAAGGGAATGGATTAAATTTGGATTACCCTTTGATCGAAGACCAAGAGATAAGGAGAACTAGTTCCTCACTCCAAGTTCGAACACTCCACAAGCAAGGTGATCAAACTTACTTGAATGTTCTTGGCTTGCAACCCTAAATTAAGAATTGCAAAAAGGTGGTGATGAGACTCTGTCATCTACCAAAGAATTTTCATTCATAGAAAATCCTAAAACTTTAATTATCAAAAACTTTACCTAAAACAACCTAAAGGTGAGGCTTAAATAGCCTCCCAATAAAACCCTAATTCATTGTAAAAAGACTAAATTATCCCTTTTTAAAAGTTATTAAAAAAAGATAAAATTGAAATATATTAAAAATACATCATAATTATTAAATAAAGTCTAATTAATAATTTGATGCTTGTGTAGATCATATCATCCTCTCCTTCTTTTGAAGGATTCGTCCTCGAATCTTAATTGGTTCCATCTTGTATTGTCAACTGATTCCAGTTATAAATCTTTTGATCAATTGTTGCTGCTCAAATCTCTGCAATTGATTTAACCTCTTCTTAAATGTGAGAATCCAATGCTAATTGTAGTTTCTTGGCTCTTGAACGTGTGATTGGTCCTGGAGGTAACACAAAGGTGACCTTGTTCATATCATCTTCTCTCCCTTTTGAAGGATTCGTCTCCGAATCAAGCTCGTTATCTGCATCAGAAGAAGTTAAGTCAGAAACATTAAAAGTAGTACTCACACCATACTTACCTGTAAGATCAATCTAGTAGGCATTGTCATTGATCTTTTTTATTACTTGAAAAGGTCCATCTCCTCTTGGGTTTAACTTCGAGTCCGCTGATGTGAAAATATTTCCTTCTGAAGGTGGACCTAAACCAAATCTTCCTCCTTAAATATTGTGGGCTTTCGATGTTGATTAACCTTCTTCGCTACCTTGGTATTTTGTTTCTCAATTCTTTTTTTAACCTCTTTATGGAGCTCTTGAATGATGGTGGCCTTCTCTTGAGCGTGAACATTCACCACCTCATTAGAAGAAAAAGGCAACAAGTCAGTAGGTGTTAAAGGATTAAAACCATACACAATTTCAAACGGTGAACATTTAGTAACACTATGAACAACCCTGTTGTACGCAAATTCAATAAATGAGGAAATCCTCCCAAGTTTTGACATCTTTGTCTATTAGAACCTTAAGCATAGTCACCATCGTTCTATTAACTACCTTAGTTTGTCCATCAGTCTGAGGATGACACGTAGTGGAGTAGACTAACTTGGTACCAAATTTTCCCCAAAGTACTTTCCAAAAATGACTTAAGAATTTTACATCTCTATCGCCAACAATGCTTCTAGGAATGTCATGCAATTTAACTACATCCTTAAAGAACAAGTCAGCCACATGTTTAACATTATTAGTTTTATTACATGTAATAAAATGAGTCATTTTGCTAAACCTGTCAACTATCACAAAAATGTTATCCCTCCCCCTCTAAAATTCATTGAAATATCTTACCAAGGTCCACTAGGAGCTGGTAAAGGCAAATATAGCCCATGCGGTTGAGACTTAGACTTAGCTTCCCTACATGCAATACAACTCTCACACGCCTTATGTACATCATGTCTCATTCTAGGCCAATAAAAATGTTCACTCAACATGTCATATGATTTAGTGACCCCAAAATGTTTCATTAAGCCTCTCCCATGCGCCTCTCTAACTAGCAACTCCCGAATAGAACAAGTGGAAATGCAAAGCTTATTCTTTCTAAATCGAAACCCATCAAACATCATATAATCAGGCACAACACATTTTTGCTTGATATTTTCAACAATAGGTGCAAAATAAGTGTCCTTTGAATACAATGCTTTCATTTGTTCAATCCAAGCAACCTAGTGTGTAGGGTGTTTAGCAAGACATACCATCTAGATAGCACATCTGCAACTACATTTTCCTTACCTTTCTTATACCGTATAACATAAGGAAAAGTTTCAATGAAATCCAACCATTTTTCATGTCTCTGATGAAGCTTTTGTTGGCCCTTTAAGTGTTGTAAGCTTTGGTGGTCAGTATGGATAACAAACTCTTTGTCAAAAAGTAATGTTGCCAAGTTTGTAATTCTCTCATTAAGGCATAAAGCTCCTTGTCATATGTAGGATAGTTCAAGGCAGCTCCATTCAACTTCTCACTAAAGTACATCAACGGTCTTTGTTCCTGCATTAAAACTTCTCCAATTCCTATGTCACTAGCATCACACTCAATTTCAAATGTTAGCTTAAAATTAGGTAAGGTAAGTAAAGGCACATTACATAGTTTATCTTTCAGATCATTGAAAGCAAGTTCTTGTGCTTGGCCCCATTCAAATTTTACATTTTTCTTAACAAGTTCATTAAGTGGTGCAGCTATGGAACGAAAATCTCTAATGAACCTCCTATAGAAGCCAGCTAAGCCATGAAAACTTCTAACCTCACTGGCATTCTTAGGTGTAGGCCACTCCCTAATTGCTTTAACCTTCTCATAATCAACTTCCACTCCTTTATTAGAAATTATAAAACCTAGGAAATTTACTTTTTCCATGCAAAAACAACACTTTTTGAGATTAACGTAATGTTTTTTTCTTCTAAGTGCTTCTAGAACACACCTAACATGCATAACATGATCCTCTAGTTTCTTAGAATATATTAGGATGTCATCATAGTAAACCACAACAAACTCTCCTATAAATTCACGTAGTACATGGTTCATAAGTCTCATAAAAGTACTAGGTGCATTGGTTAAGCCAAAAGGCATAACCAACCATTCGTACAAACCATGCTTAGTTTTGAAAGTAGTTTTCCATTCATCTCCAACATTCATCTTAATTTGATGGTATCCAGATTTTAAGTCAATTTTTGTAAACAGGCTACAACCATGCAATTCATCTAGCATATCATCC
>JBBPDJ010000001.1:5040383-5059340 GCA_037974625.1 Cucumis cinereus
GTTTGAGTGTGGAAGATGAAGGATTTTTCGGCCTAGAAGTTGAAGGTAACCTGTGATGTTTCAAAATTATTTGAAGAAGAAGGATTTTTTGTGTAGTCATTGACTTTTATTAATTTAATTCAGTTTTATTTTTAATTCGTTTTGCCACTTTTGCAATGTAAAAGTCAGTTTACCATTTTTCCAAATGGAAACTACAAAAATGCTATTTTTCTAGTGGATTCTTTTCTCAACTCACATAACCGCTGGTGTACAGAGTTTGTTGGAAAAGTGGATGCACTCATGAACGCCTTTGGTGACATTTTCGAGCAAAGATCACTCCAATTTCCACGCGGATTTGAACAACAAAACCCCACAAATTCAAAAGTTGAAGCGGAGACTTGGAATTCCAAAGGAGACTCGACTCTATGACGCATTCAAATCCCTCAAAGATGTTTAACCAAATCCATGTTTTCACTCAAGTCTTCATCGTCGTCTTCGTCTTCGTCTTCCTTTTCAATCCATCACTGTTTTCTTCACTTCACACCATTTTCTTTCCCCCTTAAATTCCAAACCCATTTCCCAAATTCCCCTTCTTTGTTTCCTTCTCAATCGTCTTCCACCATTTTCCTCATTATCACTAGAAATGAGTCGTTTAGTGCAAATTTTGTGTACCCTTTTCCCTTTCTTCTTCATTTCTAACTTCCCCATTGTGCAATCTGAGCTCTCCACCACACAATATGCTACCATGGTGGAGCTTTCTCGGCTTCTCCGTTTTTGGGATGTTAACAAGGAGCCGAATCCGTGTTCGTGGAAGGGGATTGGATGCAATTTTGATAATTCCTCTGTTACTCATATTTTGCTTTCTGGGTCTTCTCTTTCTTCTGACAACTTTTTGCCTGTTGTTTGCCAGATTGATACTCTACTAGCACTTGATGTCTCACAGAATGGATTGAATCGTATTCCAGAGAAGTTCATCAAAGATTGTGGAGGAATTTCTGGGCTGAGATTGCTGAATTTTAGCACCAACAGGTTAGATGGCTCTTTGCCTAGATTTGTTGGTTTTAAAAGGTTGGAAATCTTGGATTTATCTATCAATTCCATGAATGGAAGTGTTGGTTTGCAGTTGGATGAACTGGTTAGTCTTAAATGTTTGAACCTTAGTTCAAATAGTTTCAGTGGCCCCGTCCCCACTAAAATTGGAAAAAACAATGCCTTAGAACAGCTTCAGCTTTCTAAGAATAAATTTCAGGGGACAATCTCAGAAGTTATCACTAATTATATGAACTTGACTTTTATTGATCTTAGTGAAAATGATCTTTCCGGGTCTCTTCCTTTGCAAATTGGGAGCCTCTCCAAGTTGGAGTTTCTGATTCTATCTGCAAATAATTTTGGTGGAGAAATTCCAGAAAATGTTTCAAGAATAAGCTCTCTTGTGAGGTTAGCAGCTCACCAAAATAGGTTTATTGGTAACATTCCTAATGGGATTACAAATTATGTGAAGAATTTAGATCTTAGTTACAATAATATAAGTGGTTCCATTCCGGTAGGCCTCTTATCCAAACCACAATTAGAGACAGTAGATTTGTCTCAGAATAAGTTAGTGGGGCCAATACCTGGAGATTTATCTTCTAGTTCTAACTTGGTTAGGTTGAGATTGGGAAGCAATATGTTGAATGGGACAATCCCTAAAACATTTGGAAATCTTCAGAAACTGATGTACTTGGAATTGGACAATAATAAGCTGACTAGTGTAATACCTAATGAGTTGGGAGCTTGTAAGAGTCTTTTGCTGTTGAATTTGGCCCGCAATAACTTATGGGGAAGACTGCCAACACAGTTTGGGAATCTTCAAGGTCTTCAAGTCTTGATACTTGAATCCAACAACCTGTCTGGAGAATTGCCATTAGAAATTATGCAACTAAAAAATTTGACTGTTTTAAATGTTGGTTGGAACTCTCTCAATGGTTCGATACATTCTTCAATATCAGTCTTACAGAAGCTTGTTAAGATGAATTTACAGGGTAACTATTTCTCTGGTGTGATACCTGATACGATTGGCAGCATGAGTTCATTGTTGGAACTCCAACTGGGTAGAAACCTACTAGTTAATCCAATTCCAAAAATGCCTGAGAATTTGGATATTGCTTTGAACCTAAGCAACAATCATTTTGATGGCCTGATTCCAAACTCTTTTCGCGTACTTACTAAATTGGCAGTGTTGGACCTCTCAAACAACCGGTTTTCAGGTGAGATTCCTTCGTTTCTGGTTCAGTTGTTATCCTTAACCGAACTGAATCTTACTAACAATCAGCTCTCTGGCATTATTCCACCATTTAAGAGTTGGGTTTTGCTTGGCATAGAAGGAAACCTAAATCTTATTAATGAATCGACATTTGACACTCCTCCTTCGTTTGAAAAGAAGAGAAAACCGAGAAAACCGATCGTTGTGGCAATCTTTGTTGTGGTTGTAGCTTTGTTTATTTCATCTGCATTGGTATTTTTTATTATCTTCATGTGGCGGCGTAAGTGGAAGGGTAATACCAATGAATTTCAAGTGGAAGATGCTTCTACCACAACGGTTATTCAGGGTAAACTATTGTCTCTTAGTGTCATCCACCGCTCAAATATTGACTTTGCTGAAGCCATGAAGGCAGTTTCTGAGCCATCTAACATGAATGTGAAAACTCGGTTTTCTGCTTACTACAAAGTTGTCATGCCGTGCGGATCAAACTATTTTGTCAAGAAGCTCAAGTGGAGTGACAAAATATGTCAGCCAGAAAGTCATGATAAGTTTGGAAAACAACTGGAGGTCCTTGGGAGACTTAGTAATTCAAATATCATGACACCTCTAGCTTACGCTTTGACTACTGAAAGTGCTTACCTTTTCTTTGAATATGCTCCCAAAGGCACTCTTTTTGATGTTCTCCATGGTGGCTCGGAAAACATCCTTGATTGGTCAAGTCGATACAGCATAGCCATAGGAGCAGCTCAGGGTCTCACGTTTCTGCACGGGTGTGCATCTGGCCCTGTACTTCTCCTTGATTTATCAAGTAAAAGCATTTTTCTCAAGTCCCTCAAGGAGCCTCAAATTGGTGACATTGAGCTTTGCAAGGTGATCGATCCCTTGAAGAGCACTGGAAGCCTTTCAATGGTAGCTGGTTCTGTTGGCTATATTCCTCCAGGTAAGTGAACTGTCGCCTTATTTTCAAAAGCAAAAAACTTCACTTAGAAATCTAATCTACCCCCATCATGTACTATGCAAGACTGTAGGTATAGTTTGTGACATGCTTTCTCCTTTTTGGATGTGACTGCAGAGTATGCTTACACAATGAGAGTATCATCAGCTGGCAACGTCTACAGTTTCGGTGTGATTTTACTCGAGTTACTATCAGGAAATACAGCAGTGAGTGAGGGAGTGGAGTTGGCAAAAACTGTGCTGGGTTACCACTCCAAGCAACATCAGAAATGGGAGCTGCAAATTCTGGATAATAGTATCAGCAAAACATCATCCCACGTTCAAAGCCAGATGCGAGCAGTCCTTAAAGTTGCCGTTTCATGTGTATCGCCTTCACCTGAAGACAGGCCAAAAATGAAGACGGTACTTAGAATGCTCCTTAATGCAAGATAAACCAAGTGTGCTCCTTCCTACATATCAACTATGGACTGGAAGTAGTTGTAGCGTCTTCCATGTATGAGGTGATAATCTTAATTCTTACCTCTACATATTTTGTTTGTGATATTAAGAATTGACATGTACTGCTAGGTTTGAGCATCTACTTCATGTAAGATGTAAACCAATAGAATAGAAATATGATGAATCTTATGTTGTAATATGATAGAGTTTGTTTACTTGTAAATCAAAAAATAAGTTTATATATAAATAAGTGTTTGGAGGCATACCCTTCTTTTCTATCCTTAACTTGGTGTCTTCTGCTAATTCATGGATGGTTTGTTCATCATTTTTGTTATTATACTCAAACTTTCACTCCCCATCCTTCTAAGAACTAAAGATAATTTTTGGATGCAAGTGAAAAATAATGTTCTTAGTTTGTTGTTTGGTAGAATGGCTTTTAATAGTTGTGATATGGTGATTTGTAAAGGCTGTAGACTACCCTCTTATTTTAAGAAGACTTCTAAAATATGCCAATCGTGAGAAGAAGGATAATAGAGAAATAAACAATTTATACCCAAAATTTGGGAATGGTATCAATGAAAATTCAGAATTATCGATTATAACAATTTAAACTCTGAACTTTTGTAATTGTATCAATTCACACCTTCATTTAGATTCATTCGAAAACGTCTTGTGAAACTTGTAATTATATCAATTGAACTCCTAAATCAGTTATAAGTAAATTAATTTAAATAACTTAGTATGATTAATAAAAATCGTTTATGCATAAATTCTTATACATGTATAAACTTTTTCAAATATCAAATTAATAAAATGGATGATTAGATTTGATCCAAGACATCTTTTTCAAGAAATCGTATTTGAAAGTTCAAACTAATTTACTTTAGAAAGTTTCGAGTTTAATATATAATATTATAACTCCCAACTAATATTTATCTAATCGAAATGTAATGAATTATATAAAGTGATATAGTTACAAAAATTTAGAGTTTAAATGGATGCAATTATTAGTTTAAGAGTTTTAATTGATACAACTTTAAAAAAATTTAGCTATAAATTAATATTTTGTCAAAAAGAATACTATATTATATCAAAAAATTTTAAGACATTTTCCCTCAATGTGTAAAACCACTTTTAAAGCTGTACATATCCTAGCAATTTAACTTTTGTTATGAAAACTTGAAAAAGACACTTTACTTTAGGGGTCATTTGGTCCATCGAGTGGAGTTGGTAAGTTTGTGTTTGTCATGCAGAGCAGTAAGATGGTTTTTTTTTTATTAATGTGAAAAGTAGAGAAAAAAAGAAAAGATGAAATTTCTCGATGAGTATACAAAGTTTAATAGTGTTCACTATTGAAGTTGAGTTGTTTATATCAACTTAAGAAGTTATGAGTCAAATGGCCACTTAGTTTATGGATAATTTTGTAGTATCACTTGCTGTTAAACATAGGTACAGTTCATACCATTTTCCTACTTATTCGAGAATTTTCATACCTACAAAATTTGCCAAAGTATCATTCATTGACGTTAGGATTCATTATAAGTAGTCATCTTATTATAAGATAATAGAATAAAAGATTTTCTACTATGAGCTTAAAGAAGTGTCAATCACGACCCATAATGAGCTTTGGTACAAGAGACTCGTACACATATAAAACATGCTGGCTTGATAGCAGCTACTATCTTTGTTGGTAAATTGAAACCAATACAAGAAAGAGAGTTGGCTTGAGATCCGACAACTTAGGGACTAGTTGGGTATCAATAGTAGCTTAAAGAAATTGTTAAATTGAGTTATGCTCAAGTTGATTAAATATTAAGTTAATGTATGTCAAAGTGTGCTAATATTGAATATTGATAATTAATATCTAGAGTATTGAGAGATGTGATTGATTATGGTAATTAACTAACGTATTACTGTTCAAACTTCATGATGGTGGAACATGAGATCAACTATAGTTCATCAGTGAACCAATCCAATAATATAGTGAAGAATTTTGTCCAACATGAAGAAACAAGTATATGAATACCATGTGAAAATAAGTTCTAAATACAACTCAATTGAAAAGGAAAGAAAAAAAAACACAAATAATTGTTCATCCTTCAAAATTCTGCTTGTGTTCTTCTCTCTGAACATGAGCAACAACAGATATTGAGAATAGTTTCTTACTTTAAAGTTTCTACCACATTTTATGGTGATCCACATCTGACTCAAATATGTGTGGAAAAAGAAAACTAAAGAGAAAAAAGAAAAGAAAATTGGGGGTTAAAATGCAAGTAAAACTATAGTGTTAGGTCCTTAGGGTCTTCAATGATTTTTGCCAAGGTTTGCAAGAAAGTGGCAAGATCCACGCCGTAGATTACTCGATGATCCGCAGTTACATTTACCTACAAATATTCAAGATCCATAAAATAAGGATACAGAAGCCTACTCTCCGAAATGTAGAGTAAGAATAATCCGAGTTGTGTTCGTTACCTGCATTTGATTTTTCTTGCCAATTCGACCATCTTTAGTACCCACAACCGTAGGGATAGATGCTCCAACTGCCATGATTGCTCCCTGTATAATTAGGTTCTAACATTAATAACTAGGCTGAGAGAAGAGAGGTATATGCGAGAAAGGTACTCCAACTTGAGAACAAAATGCGGAGAGAAAAGTAGAAGAGTAACGATACTGACAGTTCCGGGCGGCAGAATTGCATCAAATCGATCCACACCAAACATTCCAAGGTTAGAGAGAGTGAATGTACCTGCTCAAGGAAGAGGCAGAGGGGAGACTCTGATGAACTTGGAAAGCAACAAGGAATGGTTCAGGTAAAATGAAATTTAACCATGCTACTCGCAAAGTATGGTACTGTGAACTGTGTAACTAAACTACACGTATGGTGTATTGTACTAAATTAGTCAGAGAGCTCGTCCAATATGTTTTGTTTTCAGTTTTCTATTTCTAAAAGTTATATTTTTTTAGTCCAGAGCTCGGAGATGGTAAAAAGACTAGATTTTGGGAAGACATTGGATGAGTTTTCGTCCACTTGGAGGTTATTGCGCTTCTATTATTTATTCATGAGACTAGAAATAATCTCAGAGGTTTGTAGGACAGATAGTTGGAAGAATAGTCTAGTCTAGTTAGATGTGATCCAAGATATTTCCCTAAGAAATATTAAAAATAGAATTAACGATGTACCTAACTTTACCAAGACATTATAGATGGAGTCAGGGACCATTATCTCTCCCAAGGCCCTAACTTTCAAGACTCATCCTAGTAAGATCATTTAGAAAGGGACTAGTCCTTAAGAAAACCAAATTCTTGATATGGTCCTTCCTTTCCTTGCGGTGGAGTACTTAGAAATTTGTATAAAATTCAAAAAGGCTAATCCGCACAACTCCACCATCGATTGCAACATCACCTTTCTCTCTCCCGTTCTTTGGCTGAGCAAGGGTTGGATCTATCTGCAATCTTTTCAACTATATGATTGCGGCTGGTGGCTTTGCGGTAAAGCCAAGGTGCTATTGGTCTAATGGTATTAGTGTTTGTTTTCCTTTTTTTTTTTTTTTTAATGTTTTTTGTTCCTAGAAAGGAATTTCAGAATCTTGTTAACTTAAAAACCAAGTACAGTATACAACCTCTAATTGGTGTCGTGCAGACTTGATAATTTAGTCTTCAGAAAGAGTTGAAACAACCCTAAAGAAGGCGTTCTTAGGATGTTTCAATGGTTTTCCCAAAATGAGATAGTCAACACTAGTACCATAAATGTGCTAGGGTTCTTTCACTGAACTACATTAAATATGGAAAGGAGAAGGCATTCAGAAAATCTTCAGAATTCATGAAGTTTAAATATTTCAAGTCTCCACAAAAGCCTCTCCAGCTACTACCTCTTCTCCCTTTCCTGTGCTTATACCCTTAACTGTATTAAAGAAGAGAGAGCCCACTCACTAACCACTAATCCACACATTTACACTCTCATTCTACATCATTTTCTCACTTCCCCTGCTCGACTCACACTTATTCTTCTTAGCATATGCATGGACAACTTTCCACTCCCATCATATTAGTCAACTCATGAACAATCCAATAGAACATACATCATTTGATTTTTCTTGCCAATCAATCTACCACATACTAGAGTACCACAGAGTAGTCTTCGGAGAAGATTTGGACTTTAAGAAAATTAACAAATGAAACGTTCAAGTCTTTTGTGACATTCCATGAGCCACATCACACTTATCATGACATAAAAGCAATGGTGATCCATCATCCTTCTTCACCATTTTGATTTATTCATTTCCTCAAGTTTGCCTTGACTATAGAAAGTTAAGTTTCTTTTCCTTTGACAAGAATTTCCTTCTTCCACTTTTTGGTGCATTGGTAATCCTATCTTCTTTTATCATATTTTTTTTTCTTCCTTCTCAAAAAACTGAATAAAATAAACTAACTTCCTCCGTAGATATGAATGCAAGTGAACTACTAATTACTCCTTATTGAAACGAGGTTGAAAAAGAAAACTAACGAAAAGTACCAGTGTTGTATTCCTGAGGTTGCAGCTGCTTGGCTCTAGCCTTATCAACTAACTCCTTCCACTTTCGTGACAGAGAATAAATATCCACCTAAAGCACAAATGAAGTATAAACAATCGATGATTAAATAATTAAAATATCATTTGAACAATAGCAGAACAACTTAAGGAAACTAATATAACCTTATCCGCATCTTGAAGAACTGGTGTGATCAAGCCACCATCAATGGCCACGGCAACTGCAATATTGATGCTGCTATTATAAGTAAAGCTCTTACCATCCCTACAACTTGAATTTACTACAGGATGTTTAGCCAAAGCCAAAGCTGTAGCCTTGGCAAGCAACGCTGTCATGGTCACTCCCTTTGATTTAATCTAAGAAACATAAATCACTACCAATTATTAGCCGAGCAGAAGACAACTTCTAATTCCATCCTTTCAAAAAGAAAGTTGCTTCAATTTCTTTCTAACCATGATATAATTCTAACTAATAACATGTCCAACATAAGTTTGAAAGGCAGTTTCAAAGAAGGGAAAAAGGCAAGGAATCAATGATCGTTTCTAAATCTTTTAATGTACCTTTTTGTAAAGAGCATCAAGTGCATCTGTTGTAATGGTGTACCCCACTCTGAAAGTTGGCACCGCGAGACTCTCAACCATGTTCCTACTCACAGCCCCTTGCATTGTTGTAAAAGGCACAGTGGTTCCCAACTCCAGGGATGGGGCGGGCTTCACACCGCCTCCCGGAGCCGAAACTGAGGTAGCAGCAGCAGCAGCAGCAGAAGCCGCCGCAGCTTCAACATCCTTAGCGACAATTCTCCCCAATGGCCCAGTCCCCACCAGCGTCGCGAGCTCCACATTCAACTCCTTAGCCAGCTTCTTGGCATACGGAGACGCCACAATTCTCTTCCCCCCTTCAGAAGCAGGGTGAGTGGAAGCCACAACAACCGGAGCAGCGACCGCCTTCGCCACCACAAGCGGTTGCGCAGGAGCAGCAACTACATTTTGAGGACTCTTCTCCGGCGGAGGTGCCGAAGCCGAAGAAGCAGAAGGGTTGGCAGCTCTAGACTTAGCCTCAGAAATCTCATCCTGAGTCTCAGCCAAAAGCGCGATTGCAGATCCAACAGGGGCAACGCCTCCTTCATCAACCATAATGGCAGCGAGGTAGCCATCATAGAAGGTTTCAACGTCCATATCGGCCTTATCGGACTCGACAACGACAACGCTCTCACCCTTGGCGAGCTTGTCGCCCTCAGTCTTGATCCAAGACACAATCTTGCCCTCGGTCATGGTGGAGCTGAGAGCAGGCATGAAGATCTCGCGGATCTTGGCATGGAGGTGGAAAGATCGGCGTGTAGAGTGAAATGAGGGGTGGAGAAAAGGCGTTGGGCGGAGAGAAGGGGAGGAGACGGCGAGGAAGGAGGTGTTGAGAAGATGAGCCATTGGAATGAAAAGAGAAATGGAAATGGAAATGGAAATGGAAATGGAAATGGAAATGGCAATGGCAATGGGAGAGTTGAGTGAGTTTGTTCTATGAAAGGTTTTGTACGAAGAAAGAAATTCTCGAACTCATCGAAATTGGACGGAGGTCTCAACGACCTTACCTGTTGAAAATCAATATCACCTTTTTCCCTTCTCTACTAATTCCCATTTTTTTCATTTGGGAATTTGAATCTCTAACCTCAACCTCATCCCGACGTTTACTATATAATAATTGCTTATACTTTTTAGTTATGTTGCTTTTATCTCTTGACTCTATTATCTTATTAAGTCAATTAAGTTAAAAGATAATACCCTAATTAAACACGATGATGAGAGGTGTCGATATAAATAAAAAAGAGATCACTCATCTCTCAGCCTCATTAACTACTTCTTTCTCCTCGTCAAGAAACTTAATAGAAAGAGTAAGTTTGAGAGAAACACGATCTCTTAGAAGACCATTATGATGGATGAAGGTAAGTGAAAATGATGTAGTTCAAAGAAGTTGGCATTTATACAATATCAGAGTTTGGTCGTATAAATATGAAATCTAAAATTATCTACAATAAGCATTTTTATACTTTTTTTTATCGCTTTTAAACTTTTAAGTTTAGTGAATAACTAGTATTTTAGTTTTGCATTCAATTGTTGGAAAATTATAATTTTTTTTTATCAAATTATATTTCAGGGATAAAAAAATCATAAAGTTTAAAAGATGTGGGCATGAAGAATTCTCTTGATGTCTTGCATGTTAACATGGATTTGGACTCTAAATTTTTTTTTTGTAATTTTTACGTTTAAAAGAAAATATTAGGTATTCGAGTCAGTTAAATTGACCAACGAAAAAAACGAAAAATGTTATTAAACTAAATTTGAAATTTCTACACATATAACCTATATAAATATACTTAATTATATATATGTGTATATATAAATAGATATGTATGTATGAACAAACTCAGAGTATTGCTGGAAAACTAGTACTCACTTCTCTTATTATACGCAATATGTATGCATATATATATATATGTATGTATGTATGTATGTATGTATGTATGTATGTATATGTATGTATGTATGTATGTATGTATGTATATGTATGTATTAGTACAAAAAGAAGCATGTATGTGAAGTTTATTTGATATATATTCAACACTTTATATATACTAGCATTATTCCTTAAAATGAAGGAAACATTAATTTTAAAGAAAGAAGGAGAAAAAAAGATAATTTGAAAAGATAACTTAATAATAATAATAATTGAGAAAAAACCTAAAAAAGAAAGAAGAAGAAGAAGAATGAGACAGTGTATTTTTAAAAATACTATAATAATTAAACTAAGAACGTATTTGAAATGACTTAGAAAAATGTTTTTCAAAAATTAATTTTTATTTAAACACTTTGATAGAAACTTCTTAAAATGAAAACACAAATGTGTTTTAAAACTTTTTTTAAAAAATATTTGTATATACAAGTTTATTTGGTTTGTTATATATACTATAAATGTTTTTATTAAAACTTTTCAAAATTGATAAGTGGCAACTGAAGGTTGGTTAATGGCAAGGAGTTGGTTGTCGAAAGTTCACTAAAGGTGGTGGTCGAACATTTGTCGACGACAATCACCAGAGGTGGTGTCCAACGAAAGTTAGTCAACGAACTTTCCAACACTTGAAACAAATAGCCCTTAGAGTTAAGCAATAGTAAAGACATGTGAGTTATTTCTATTTCTCTAATCATTCAAATCAATTTTCATTTCATATAATAAAAGTTTGAGTTCACCATTCTCTTTTTCAAGAAACTTAATTCTATCATTCAAAGCACATTTCTCATCATTACAAAATTTATCATCATGCAAAACATTGTTAGTTCCTCTACTTTTCAAACATGTATTTTCATCTATCAAAGATTGATTTTCAATAGATAACATTTTATACTTCTTTGATAATTTTAAATATCTAGAGCTAACCTTTTCAAGATCACATTGCATGCTTTCAAATGCATCATATAATTCATCATAAGAAGGGGTTTTATGGTTTACCTCATTTTTGTCACTTTTTTCTTCGGAATCATTATCCGAATGAGGCATTAAGCATCACATTTTTCCTTTATCCCATCATTGAAAATTTCTTGTTTTTGAGAATTGTAATTCTCCTTCACATCAAATAAATCATTAGTAGTACAAGAAGAATTTTCTACACTATACATATTATCAAGAAAATTCCAAATATCATAAGCAAAATCAAATTGTAAAATTTTGTCACATATTTGTCTATCCAATGCACAATATATAATATTTATAGCTTTGGCATTAAACGTAAGCAATTCATTATTCAATTTTAATTTAGACAAGTCGTGCTCACAAACATACATAATGTTAAAATCCATAGCAAACATAAATGTTTTCAGTTTATTTTTCCAAACATCATAATTTCTACTACCATCAAAGAATGGAGGTCTATCAATAGAATCATTCTCTAAAGTTGCCATAAAGCTCTAGTAATTAAGCTTTCAAATAATTTTTTTTAAAAATATTGATAAGATACTTTATATATCAAAATAATATTTTAAAAAATGATACCAATTATAGGAGTGAAAGACTCAAACAAATAAATATCAAATAAAATGATTTGTAAAAACTTTTATAAAAAAAATAGAAGAGCTACCCGCTCTGATACTAATTGTAGAATCAGTATGGCAACCCTAGAGAGGGGATGAATAGAGTTTTTACAAATTAATGAAACTTTTTAACTAAATGATCTCATTAAACAAATTAATATTTTTTTTGCTAATAAGTGATTCAAACAAGAAATTCATACAAATGCATTCACATCAAAATAACTTATAAAGTGACATACACAAATTCAAGCACAAATTTTAACAATTAATTTTATGCAATAAACTATATCAACAAATTAATTGCAAAACTAAATAGGAGAGAGATAGAGAAATTGACACCAATAATTTTATAGTGGTTCGGCACAACCGGCCTACATCCACTTTCTAAGTGTTTCTTGGGTATGTCACTAAAACTTTGAACCGATACTTTTCACGGTTTAGAGACAACGGCTACACCGCACTTTTTACGAGTTTAAGAGCAAACTCAATCGTTTGCTCGGATCAGGATCAAACAGTCACAAACGACTCTTTTTAAGGAATAAGAGCAACCTTTTAGCAATGAATTTTGAAATGAAAACAAGATGAGAAAAACTCTCTCAAAGAGTAGATTTACAAAAGTGTAGCACTCAACAAATCAATCCTCACAAAACAATATAACTCTCTCAAGAATTAAATGAAAAGAATAAATAATGAAGCTTGGAGAGAGCAACAATGAAAGCTTTGAATTTTTGGAGAGGATTGAAAAATAATATGTAAATGATGTTTAAAAAATGTGTGTTAATTTGGAGAAGAAAATGTCTTTAAATAGAGAAATGAGATGTTGAAATCTCAAATCAATTTGGTTCATTGGATTTTATAAAAGAAAATCAAATGGTGAAGATTTAAATCCAACTAGCCGTTAGACACACACAATAATAATAATATAATAATATACATCTTTATAAAATCATTTCTTTAAAAAAAAACTAGTCGTTAGACACAAACATAAAATAATAAAATAATAAAATAAATATATATTTTTTAAAACCAATCAAAAAGCAAAATTCTATCATGTGTTAAAAACTAGCCGTTAGACACAAACATAGAATAATATTAAATTCATTTTTTAAATAATATTAAAATCATTTTCTCTGTAAAGTCAATCCAAATAATCAATCATGTATTTGTACTCCATAAGCTCAACATGTCACTCACTAATTGAATCGAATTTGATGATTTGGCAGCCACGTCATTGCCTCGGGTATTATTCCGTTAAGCTTGTTTCGGCTATAACTTCTTCGATTGATCTCCGATTTGGGCAATTCAAATTGTGTTGGATTCATTATTTCGAGCTCTACACAATAGACTCACCAAAACACTAGAATTTTAAATAAATAAAATCATGTTTGTTATCATCAAAACATTAATTAATTAATTAATTAAAATTGATTAATTTAAGATTAAGGTTAAAAAAGCCAACATAGTAAACTATTATAGTCCACTTCACTCCACTCTTAGCCTCAAATATGCCCTTAATAATTATTTAATGTTATCTGAATCTATATTGTATCTTTAAGTTTGTTTCTCAAAGCAATAATATATAAGCATATTTATTTTGTAATTGGAGCATCTGTTTCTATTTCTCTTCATTCCCAAGCTACATCTATAATCAAGTTTAATGGACTCAATTTTTTTGATTGGTGTGAACAAATCCGATTCCATCTTGGAGTTTTGGAATTGATTTGGCACTCTTAAGTGAGAAACCTGTTGCACTTTCTAATGCTAGCAGATATAAGGATAGATTTTTCTATAAAGTTTGAGAAAGATCAAATCAATTGAGCCTAATGTTTATACGAATGACTATAGAAAACAATATCAATTCCACAATTACAAAATTGAAAATGCTAAGGTTTTTACAAAATTTGTGGAAATTTGATCTTAGTTTGAGCCGGTTGGTAAGTAACTTTATTACTGGGACTGCATTATGTGCCATGCAAAACTTTATTTATAGGTGTGTTGGCTTCACCAATTAAGTTGTGCTTTGAATTTATGTTGAGCACGATATCTTTATGTTTACCATGAAATTTATCAATAACATTGAAAGACAATTAGATAGAAATGTGAAAATTTTAAGGTTATAAAGGTGATGAATATTATGAAAAATTCAATGAAAAAGCACATTGTTTTGGTCCATTTGCTAAATTCCTAGAAAGTCATGGTATATGTGCTCAATACACAATACCAAGAACACCACAACAAAATGGTGTTGCAAAAAAGCATAATCATACATTAATGAACATGGTTAGGTATATTATGTTAATTAATTCATCTTTACCTATATCTTTGTGGATGTATGCTTTAAGAATTGTTTAATATACTTATTAATCAGGATTTTCTTGTAGTCAGTTTCAAAATCACTTTTTGAACCGAGGATAGAAAAAAAACCTGGCACTTGCATGTTTGAAGTTGCAAAGCGGAAGTAAGGATGTATAATTCACACGAAATGAAACTGAATTAAAGAACAACCAGTAGTTTCTTCATTGGTAAACCATAAAAATAAAAAAAAATATACAAATTTTATTCATGTAGTTGTTGACTTTGTTAACAATCCATAGGCATAACAAATTGATGATCAAACACCACATAATGATATTATAATGAATGAACCTGTAATTGAGAAATTACAAGAAATAGAATTAAGAAGATCAATTATTTCTGATGATTATATGGGTTATTTGCATGAGGCTGAATTTGACTTAGGTATTAATAATGATCCCTTTTCGTTTTCACAAACCATTAAAGGTGATAATTATGCCAAACGGTTAGATGCCATGAAAGAAGAGTTAAAATCTATGGATGATAATGAAGTTTAGGACCTTGTAGAATTGCCTAAAGGAAGTAAAGAGTTGGGTCTAAATGGGTCTTTAAGACCAAACGTGACTCAAATGTCTATATTGAACGACACAAGACTAGACTCACTGCCAAACGTTATTCTCATAAAGATGACATTGACTATAAAAAGACTTTTTCTCTTGTCTCGAAAAAGAACTCACTAAGAATTATTATGGCTTTAGTAGCTCATTATGATTAAGAGCTACATCAAATAGATGTGAAAACTGATTTTCTAAATGAGAATTTAGATGAAAAAGTGTTCATGGATCAACCAGCAGGTTTTATGGTTGAAGGAAAGGAACATATGGTGTGTAAATTAAAGAGGTCGATATATTGATAAACAAGCTTTAAGACAATGATGTCTTAAGTTTAATGATACCATCACATCTTTTGGTTTAAAGAAAACATCGTTCATCAATATATATATCTAAAGATTAGTGGGAGTAAGTTTATAATGCTTGTTCTATATGTTGCTGACATCTTGCTTGCTACTAATGACTTTGGTTTATTATGTCAAACTAAAGAATTTCTCTCTAAAAACTTTGAAATGAAAGATATGGGAGAGACATCATATGTGATTGAAATTGAAATATTTTGTGATCGAGCACATGGATTGTTAGAATTGTCACAAAAGACATATATTAATAAAGTTGTAGAGAGATTAAAATAAATAAATTCTCTTCATGTGTAGTTCCAATTCAAAAGGGAGATAAATTTAGTCTCATGCAATGTCCAAAGAATGAATTAGAACAAAATCAAATGAAAATCATTACAGATGCTTCTATTATCGAAAGATTAATGTATGCACAAACTTGTACTAGACTATACATTATTTTGTGGTCAGTATGATAGACAAGTATCAAAGTAATCTAGGAATAGATCTTTTAAAAGCTGCAAATAAAGTGTTTAGGTATCTGTTTGCAACGAATGAAGGATTATATGCTTAATTAAGATTTGATCATTTTGAGGTGATAGGATATTCAGATTCAGATTATGCCATATCAGTGGATGTATGAAAATTCACATTTGGCTATTTGTTCCTATTATGTGGAGGAGCAATTTCATGAAAAAGAGCAAAGCAGTTTATTATTGTTGCTCCTCTATGAAAGTTGAATTTGTAGCATACTTTGAGGCTACAATTTAAGTATAGTTTATGGTTGTGGAACTTATTTCAAGACTTGAAATTGTCGACAATATTGCCAAGCCGTTGAAAATTATAATAATTTCACAATAGTCTCCTTCTCGAAAAGCAACAAGTATTCAAAGGGTGCTAAATATATGAAATTAAACTACTTTGTTGTTAATAAAGAAGTTAAAAAACAAAAGAGTGTCAATCTTACATTAGCACTAACCTTATGATTGTAGATCCACTAACTAAAGGATTGTCATCAAAGACATTTAACGAACATGTCGAATCCATGAGCATTAGTGAATACCATTATTGATATTATGAGATTATGTTATTTGACACTTTGAGCTCATATATTTATTGTTTATGAGTCACCTTAAGGTTCTATTTCTTATGATTTGTACATACATAAATGAACTACGTAAATTAAACAAAGACATTGTCTTTGATAAAGACACTTATTATTGGATCATTGATTATCTTTATTATAGATCATGTAAGTTGAAAAAACTAATTCTGTGATACATGGAAGGGAGTACGTTAATGCAATCGTAACATCAAAAAATTTGAGATAATTTTAATTTACTTATCTTAAATAAATTAAGTAAAGTTAGAATATAGTGGATTGGGATGTTAATTGTTTAATTCGCTTGAAAAAAAATTGATTCGATAGAGTTTTGAAAAAATAATAATAATAACAAAAAGTTATTATTATTTATTTATTTATAAAATAGTAATATTATTATTTAATAAATATTTTATAAATTTATTAAATTAGGGTTTCTCGTATTGCGTTAAAGTGAATAGAAAAGTATTTTCATTTTCCCCCCTCACGCACAGCACCGCCTCAGCCTCTCCCTTTATTGTTTCCGAGCTGTTGGATGCTGCCACTTCACGTACGCGCCGCCGCTGCTCTCTGTCTGTAGCTGACGACCCAAGCCGCAGCCGCGCCGCCAAGCTGCTCTAGTCGCGTCGCACAGCACCAGTTTCGACGCCAAGCCCTACGGTTTCTTGCGCCGTTAGCAGCTCGCCTCCTCCAGTCAAGCGTTGACCCGCGCCTGGTCTGCGTCCTCAGCTCACGCCGAGCCGCCGGTAGGTGGTGGGTAAGTTTTTGTGGTTTCAAATTTGGTTTTTTTGAATACCCATTAACCATTAAATTTAAAGTTTAATTAACAATAAATTTGAGTGTTTATTCTTGGGTTTAAATGAGTATTTAAAGCCTTCTAATCGGGATCAATTCGCTACGAAATAATTGGAGTTTTTGCCATCGGTCGGATCTGAGCCGTTGTGGTGTCGCCGCCTCTGTTGGGTGAGTTTTGGTTGGTAATATTGGTGGTATTTTAATGTAGGTTGGGATACCCACTAAAGTTTGATTAAGGAATTATTTGAGAGATTAGTTTGAAGTTATTAATTAAATATTTTATGTATAGGATCAATTTGACGGAGAAACTCAAGCAAACGTATTAAAGACACTTTGAGGTAAGAGACTTACTACTGGTTCCTCGACAGTAAGTAAGAATATTTATGTGAGTTGTTGGATTATGTGATAAATAAATTGACTGATTAGGTAACGAGTTTGAGTTATTTTAATTAATAATTTTTATGAAAAATTAATAATTTTTATGGAAAATTAATAATTTTTATGAAAAATTATTAATTAAAATTGGATTGTAAGGGATGACTTCTCCTGAATCCACGCCTTAGGTGCATAAGGTGAAGGAGATTGAATGGTTTGCATGTGTTATTTTATGGGTATAAAGTAACAGTGTGATTTAAATGTGCGCTTTGTGCATTCACTACTTTGGGTTATTTCATTGTGGTTATATTTTATGGATGTTATGGGACATCTTATTCATAGCATGGTAGTTATTGGTTGGATTGTGGACTATGTGACAACTGATTTCTTGGTTATATTGTGATGACAAGTTTGGGTTTTTGTATAATTAATCGTGTGAATTATGCATGACCTGCCGATCTATGTGGATTATGTAAAACATGTTAAATGTACCATGAGGAATGGATTATTATTGTGATTGCTTTACTTATTAATTGTGGTTTTTGTTGGATTATGGTGTTTGTTAACTCTACCGACTAACTTTGTGTACTTGTTTGTGGGACGGGTAAACTTGTGTACTTGTTTGTGGGACAGATTGACAAGCCTGTGTGGCGTGTGTCACGAGGGTCGGGTTAACAAGCTTGCGTGGTGTATGTTTCGATATGATTTCTTTTGCATGTGGTCGCACAGGTTTGCTAGGACGACCCTGACCTTAGGGTGTATGAGCGTTCCTACCAAACCATTTGACTGTGTATCTTAGACTACAAGTTAATAGAGAGTTAACGGTCACCTAATGGACTCGATGATATGTCTTTATGGTTTGCTATGGAAAAACCATAAAACAGGATAAAGGTGTGAGGTGATTGTGGTTCCCATTTTTGAATTAAACTTCATATGTGTGCTTATGAATGTTTTGGACTAAGATTGCATGTTATGGGACTATGGTAGCTGCTAACTTTATGTATTAGCCTTTGTGTACTTGTTTGTGGGATGGGTTGACAAGCCTGTGTGGCGTGTGTCACGAGGGTTGGGTTAACAAGCCTGTGTGGCGTATGTTCCAACATGATTGCTGTAACGCCCCGGATTTTTAACCTTAACCCAAGGTCGTTACTCTAATAAAAATCATTAAAACCATTTTAAAGACGATGGCAAATCAAAATAAATACTTTAGATTAATCCAAATA
>JBBPDJ010000001.1:5063854-5081343 GCA_037974625.1 Cucumis cinereus
ATTTAGAAATTGATTAATTGGAGAATTAATTAATAGTTTAGTTTAATTATATTTAATTAATTTGATTTAATTAAATTTATTAAAACTATAGGTTATTTGAAAGATATTCATTTAAATATGATTTACATGAAATATTAATTGAATATGATTTAATTAATTATAAATTTAATTAATTAGTTAATTAAATAAAATTTAATTTTAATTTAAATAAAATTAAATTAATAACCCTAAGAAGGGAGGTATTATTGGATAACGTGGGATTATCCCCGTAATCCAACTTTATCTCTAATTTCTTGAAGAAGAGGGAGACTAGTATGACTGAAAAACTAACATACGTCTGAATTGCAGACGATCTGCAGAGAAAAAAAAAAAACTCTCTCCATTTTTCTCCAAAACTTCTCAAAGTAAATTCCAATTGGTTCCCAACAACCATTACTCAAAAAATAGAAAATGATCCAAGTGGTGGTGGCTACAACTTTGAAGTTTGGTAGAATTCAGAGTCATCATGTAACGCCCGAGCCACCGAAAATGAAGGTATACCTTGTTGGTATAGGTAGTAACTTTCATTTCTTTTAAGCCTTTTTAACCTTACTTTCATGTCGTTAGGATCTCTCTCATTCAGATGTGATATCGGTCCATTCATGTCCCCCTCCTAAATTCGGGGCGTTACACATCAACGAGGGTGAGTCTCTTTTCTCTGTTATTTTGTTTTATGAAAAACATGCTTAGCCTGTTTTATTTTAGTAAATGTTTTTCAATGTTTAGTAAGTCTTCCGCTGGGTTCTTATCCCTCCCCACTTTTCATCTAGGAAAAATAGCATAAAGTAAACAAAATCTACTGAAATGAAAAACGTTAATTTGAAAAGATAATCTAATAATAATAATATTTTAAAAAAACTCCAAAGGAAAAAATAGAAGAATTAGAAAGTGTATTTTAAAAAAATATTACTCATGTAACTCTTTTTGTGCCTTTTGTATGATGGCTTTTGTAACCATTAACTTCACAATCTTGTTATAGTGATGGTAGAGATCATTGGATGAAAACTCAAAATTTAATCAAATATGCATTGTTTCTTTGTTATCTTTTCATTTTCATATTCTTTGTTGTGTTCATTTGTTTTTCTTTTACCCTCCTTGCATAATAGATCAGGGTTGTAAAAACTCAAATCGAGCCGACAGGTCGAACATAATCGAATTTGTTTTGGTTCGATTGGATCGTATTTTTATTAAAATTTGAACAAAACAAACTGAAACCTACTCACTTCGGTTCCAAGTTTGCCCGTCCAAAGCACATTTAGATTTTATTCCTAAAGGGATTGAATCTCAATGCAGAAGCTATTTATCGCTTCACCCCAATTGCGTAACAGAAAAATTAAAAAAAAATAAAATGAACTATACCTTTGTGGAACAAATTTTCAAAAGGTCTTCTCCCGTTCTACTAATTTCATTGCACGATCAATTCAAGAGCAAGACACGACCACTGGTCTTCTTTGTTATCCTTTTTGGAACAAGAAAACTTGTGAGAGCTTTTAGGGTTGTTGGTGAATGATATAACTCTTGTCTATATTATTGGTGAGTGCAAGAGAGATCTACATTTTGTTTTAGTTTTCTTGTTACAAACTGATACGTGAGGGAGTTAAATCCTATCACCTCACTAACCACTCCATTGCAATGCATGGGAGTTTGACCAATTAATTCCTTTAATTAAATCTAATCTAATTACATAAATAATTAATCCAATTAATATTTGTTCATTTTTAATAAAATATCAAATATTTAATCAATCTAATGTTTGAATATGATTCAAATATACTTTTATATGATAATCTATTATTTTAATATGAATCTCATTCACATTAAATTTACTATGTTATTTAATATTTCAATCTCTCTCATATTATATTGTTTTAAATTTTAATCTAATTTAAATAAGCTATATATTATAATGAATCTACGCACATTATATTAAATTGTGTCATATACAATAAATTCCCTTAAACAATAATTTGAACACTTCTATAATAGTTATACTATTTTATAGGTATATATTTTCATATTCTTGGAATATGGATTTGGATTGAGTTTGCAAAAATAAATTTTACACAATAGTAATTGGCATGATCTTCCTTCTTAGAGGTTGAAGGTTTGATCCCTCATCCTTAGAGGCCGAAAGTTTGGTCCCTCATCCTTGCACTCTATCATACTAAAAGAATTTATAAAAAAAAAAAAAGAAAAATTTGGACTGAGTTTTATTGAAATGTCACATTTGTAATTTTTTTTTTGTGACATATCTTCTACTAATTGTGTCTTTTGGCTATAAATGTTGACGCCAATGATAATTAAACTCTACGTTGATGCCAAATTTTGGACAAGAGGAACACTTGTGACCTTAACATGACACAAACAATGAATTTGTTTGAAGTGAGAAAAAATGTGGTTTGCAAAAGAGAAATTTTGCCCATCAATATGGTGCTTGACACACACACTCTGATGCTAAAAGTCAGAGAGTTAAAGAGTATGGAAACTAGGGAGTTTGAGAGTAGGATTCAAGTTACCTCACATGAAGCTATAATGGCATATTTGTAGAGGTGATTGACCTAGGTTGTTGCATTCGGGTTTTGGAGTCACTTTAATTAGATATAATCTACAGGACCTAAGTTGTTTAGTTACCTCACATATATGTGCTCAATTTCATGTTTGACTGAGACTGAAAGCATCTCCCTCTAAGCTCATTTTGGTCCTAGGGCGACGCTTTGGATCAAAGCATACCCCATTAGCTATTTTACTAGGATCAGACTCGATCTTGACCTCGACCGACTTGAGGCCGAGCATATAAATTTGGATTTTGACATGAACTAACCTTATTCCTTGAGCCCATTTTGGGCTTAAGGTGCTATCTTTTAGCCCAAACCTAACATTTTCTCAACTTTGTAGTTCCTATTCTTATTTTTATGTCCATTATACTATTCTATACCATCCAAAATTATCCCATAACAATCTTTAATATATTTGCCACGTGACAAATACAATTAACGTGTTACAAAATATTTTTATGGTATTTAAGGATTGTATTGATGATAGATAAACAACTATATTTCTCAACTACAAAAGTGATTTTTTTTGTAATAATTTGTTTTTTGTTTTTGTTCAAAAATTGGTCTTTCTATGCAAAACTATCATTTTTTAAGTTTTCAAATTTTAGTTTGGATTTTGAAAATCACTCCTAAGATTATCAATAAGGTGTAACTAGTATTTGTACCATTTTGAAGAATTCTTAGCCATTTATTATTATTATTATTTTTTTAATAAAAAAACTACTTTTTTTTTATTATTATTATTTTTATTTTTCTTAAGTTTCAAATTTAAGAAGAAAAAGAAAAATGAAGTCCAACCATAAAAATGGAAGGATGATGAAGCAACGCCTGTAGACTTTATTTGTTCATTTATAGATACATTAGAAAGTATATAGTATAGTTGTAACAAAGTCCAAAGTACCAAAATGTTAATTTAACAATTATAAAAACTTATGATACCTTTCTAGATCTATGAACATTATTTTACCCCTTTTACAAGAAATGAAGATCAATAATTTGGAGTCAAAAGTTTTGAAGTATTTCCAATGTTAGAAGAAGAACAAAATAAAATAAAAATTGTAATCAATTGTAATCTCTTATTAATTTATACATTTTCATTTTCTCATTTTCTTTTCCCAAAAATAAAAAATTAAAAATTCAATTCCTCTGTATTTATCCCCGTGATCGAGTTTGCAGATTCCGGCGGGAATTATTATGCATCAAGAAAAGCTTCTTCAAAACCTTAACAAACGCCGTCTTCCCCGTCGCCTTTCTTGTCGTCTCCATCGCCCCGGGAGTCTCCGATAGGTTTAATTCCCCCATCCGCCGTCGCGCCTTCACAATCTCAATATCCTCCAATTCCGTCGTTTTCATCACCCTAGATCTCCGACTCCTCGACAACTCCTCATTGAAATTCTCCCAAAGCACGTCCATCTTCTCTGCCGCTTCCCCCTCCTCCTTCTCCTCCTCCTCCTCCTCCTTCTTGCCTTTCACTGCCGCATCGCTCAAAAACCTCCTCCTCCTCTGCAACGACGCCGTGAATCTCACCGACGGGAACCGATCGCTAATCTCACCGTCCGACGCCGTATCTCTGAAATTCCGATCGCAGGATGTTTGTTGACGGTAGGAAATCGGAGATGCGGAGGGAGAGAGACGCCAGAGCGGCGGCGAATCAATGCCGCAGCGGTTGAAAGGGTCTAAGGCGGTGGGGAAACTGAAATCGTCTTCAACCGCCATGGATTTTTTTGGATAGAATTGAGAATTCTGATTTTGAGAATTTTGGAATTAATTTGAGAGAAGAGAGAAGAATTTTGGATTTGGTAATGGTGAATTTGTGTGTGTGGAATTTGCAGTTCAACTGCTTCAACAAGCTCCTATATTTTCTCTCTATTTCTTATTTGTACTTTGAGAACTAAAAAAAAAAAAAAAAAAAAAGAGTATTTTCAAATTTCACTTTCTTTATTTTTAGTATATCTTATCATCATTGCAATATTATTATTATTTTTAATTTATTTGTCATTTATATTTATTATATCATCATATTTCATGCAACTATAGAACCACCTTAAAATACTATTTTAGACTAATTCAAACATAGCATAACATATATTGAGAATCTTAGATTACAAAAACCAAAAAGACTTACACTTTTTATAGGATAGATGATCTACTTCTCTCATTGTCAATTGATTTGAGATTAAACCACATACTATCTTATATGTTATCAGAGTAGTGTGGTTTAGGATGTCATGTGTTTAAGCTCCTACGTTGTTGTTTTCTCCTCATTTAATATTCATTTTCACTTATTAAGTTTCTAAACGCTACTTGTATTCTATATATCATGCAACCACGTGTTTTATTGTTATTTTTAGGATTTAGGATTGTATTTATCCATAATATAAATTATGACACATTGTAGGTATCTTTTGTTTTCGGTACACACACATATAACGATTTTATGTTAGCATTAGTTGTTATTAGTTTTTTTTTTTCTTCCCATCTTATTACAAAACTAAAAAAAAAAAAAAAGGTTGTTATTAGCTTTTAAGTGTGATAAGAAGGTAGGTTGTAAAAGGAATTTGGATTGATGTTAAATATGTATAATTAATTTGGATGATTCATTTATGTTATCCGATAATCTATTTTTAGATTCTCGAGAGTAAGTTGTGAATGGAATCATATAAGATAAAATAGAGATGTGTTAAAAATAATTTTTAAGTGGTTTTTCGAATTGTTTTGGAATTTAAATTTAGGGGTAACAAGATGAGTATACATTTAACTTAATAATATTGGAATTAAGGCTATAATCCAAAGAAATATAGAATAAAGTAATAAGATAGATTGAAGTTGAGTTATAATTTAGTGTAAGTAAATAGAAATTAGAATATAATAATTATGAATAAAGAAAGTAGAGTAGGTAGAGAAGCATAGAGAGCGAGAGAAGAAATAAATAAATAAAAAAGAAAAATGAGGAAGGTGGTTTGGTTTTGAGTTTGAAGTAGCTGATGTGGCGCCGGATTGGGTGCAATAATTTGGAAGACGTGGCATTTAATTTGTTTAATATATATATATATATATTTTTATATATATATGTCTTCACTTCTTCTTCTTCTTCTTCTAATCTCTATATATCACTTCTTCTTCACACACCACACCGTTTTAGCAATAAGCAAGCAAATGTCAGTTGTCAATCTCACTTTTCAACTCTCAAAGTTTTCGCATTTATTTTTGGGACGGATCTCTTGTGTCTTTCACATCAATTTCTTCAACTTCTCTTTCTTTCTTTTTTATTCAAACTATACACCATTTCTTTTTTTTTTTTTAATAATCTTATTTTAATATATATTGTCAAAAATAGGATCGAGTGAAAGTTAATATCAAAATTAGTGTTATGGAGTCGTGTACTGGGTACACGACTTCTACACGATTCCACTAAGTCGTAGACCGGGTATACAACTTAAGCATAAAGTCGTGTACCCGATACACGACTTCGGTACGTAGTCGTGTGGACGAGGTCCACGATTTCACTGACGTGTCTGCAGGTGGTAGTTTGACCGTCCTTATTGTCGCGCATGCAAAAGTCGTGGACGAGGTCCACGACTACGCTTTTGAAGTCGTGGACTCCGTCCACAACTTCGCTCCCGAAAAAATCCTAGAAAAGGCAGTTTCTGCCTCTTCCCCTCTCTCATCTTCAATCCTCCCCTCCCAAACAAAAGTTCTCTTCCTCCACACCAACCACTCAGTTGCCGCCATTTGTCGCCGTCCTCACCGCCACCGTCGCTTTCGTCGTCGACATTGTTTTTTTTTTTTGCACCGGTATGAATACATTTTTAATTTTTTATATATTTTATTTTTTACAAGATTAATATTAACCCTCACCATTGATTCTATTCTTTGCATGGGTTGTTTGTTGATCGTCCCAGTACAGAAGATTAATATTTCCGTTTTCCGTCGCTCTCACCACCGTTGTTAACGTCGTCGCTGTCTAAGGTATGGATAACTTTTTTAATAAAGCTTAGAGATTCTTGTTTGTGAATGAGATTTTTGTTTGTTTGTGAATGAGTTGAATTACATAGAATTCTTAGTTTGTGAATGAGATTTTAGTTTGTTTATGATTGTGAATGAGATTCATGTGTTTATATGTTTGTGAATGTTTAGAGAAAATATTGTTGTTTTCATAATCACTAAATTAAATCATTGTTATAGATTTTGTTTGTGAAAGAATGACTTGGATTACATAGAATGTAAATGTTATAGATTTTAATGAAATATGGATGCATTGCTATAGATTTATAGATTTTGTTTGTCAATATGAATAAGGTTGTTCATTACTAGAATATATTAGAATCATTGTTTCTATATAGTTGTTCATTACTAGAAAAATCGGTTGTTAATTATTATTTTAATATAAATAAATAAATTGTAAAAATAAATAAATAAATAAAATATGAAAATAAATAAATTATGAAAATAAATAAACCCTAAATCATTAATCACCCACATATATATTCAAAACACACTTAAAAAAGAGATATATAAAATATTAACAAAAAATGTTGGTATAAATAATGTTGGATTCAAGTAGACCCTAAACACACTTAAATAATGTTGGATTCAAGTAGACCCTAAACCCTAAACCCTAAACCTTAAACCCCTAAATCTTAATAAATAAATAAATCAATATCAGAGGTACAAAATGTATGTATAAATGTATTGAAGTCTTAGAATAATGTTGGATTGATTTACGATGCTGATTTTTTTTCAACTTTAACAGTTGATTAAAAATTTCGATGCGTCTAGAAGATCTAGTTATTCTTGAACCTGGTAATGATGGGGACAGTGATATTGAAGTAGAAGTTGATGAATTTCAGGTGTAATTGCAAAACCCTTTCTCCATTAGCTTTTTCTTAATGCTCTGCCGTCGTTTTCCCAATAGATTTTTCCCATATCATATAGTTTGATTCACGAAAATACTTTTTTTTTAATCTTACAAACTTCATTCTTAGGAAGTACTTTAATGTTCCTAGGTCTTTGTTCTAAAATACACTTGCAATTTTTTTCTTCAAAGTTGTCAAATTCTGCTTCATCATCACCAGTAAGAATTATGTTGCCTACTTATACAGTTAAAATTGCAATTTTGTTATTTGCAGAGTGCATGTGAAAGATGGTGTGATCAATTTGAATTTGAAAGAACTCAAAACTCTTAACTAATTTCCTAAATCGTTCAAACTATGCTCTAGGAGATTGTTTGAGTCCATATAAAGTCTTCTTTAGTTTGCATACTTTATTCCTTCCAAGGTCAATTTCAAATCCTGGTGGTAAGCTCATAAACACATTTTTCTTCACGATCATCATTAGGAAAGACATTTTTTAAATCGAGTTGGTGAAGGGGTCAATCTAAATTTGCTGCAAGCGATAACAATATTCTGGTAGAATTAATTTTAGCAATAGGATAAAAAAATTTCAGATAATTCAATCCCATAAGTTTGTGTGAGTCTTTTTGCGACTAACATTACCATTAACATTACATTTAATGGCAAAAACTCATTTACTCCTCACTGTTTTCTTATCTCTCGACAAATCTATTATTCTCCATGTATCATTTACAACTAATTTCCAATTTTGACCATCTAATGTGTCACACCTCCCCACGGATTTTCCCTTGCAAACTCAAGAGAGGATATGACCTAGGTGAAACCAACATTTCGAATTGGAATGCCAATAATGCCTAGAAAACTTAAACTTGCTTGAACTTATCATGCGTTATAACAATGTACTATGTGCCAAAGATCATGGCTGATCAAACTCAACTTTATCGAAAATAACGTCATTACAACGCGTACATGCTTTACAAGGTAAACACATTGCATGGAAATCAAGGACTTAAGAATGCTATACAGCTTCGTAGAACGCCTGGAAAACTCTTCGCTACAAGGGGGACAAAATACTTAAAACATAAGCCAAATTCCTAGTGAGTGACATATTTTAGAAAACATTTTGGCAATACAATGAAAACACATAGAGTTCAAAACAACTTTTTTTCTTAGGCACTCATCTGGTAATAAGTCATCGTTAAGTTTCACACGCTAAAACCACTCTAGTTTGAACCATTTTTCATTTCTGAATGTTGAACATACTCAAGACCTAGACTACTGAAGTGTAGCATCTAAGCAGACCAACAAAGTTCAACACCAGTTGCTCGGTAAATTAGCCTGAATGTAGGTAAACTCACACATTCGACTACAACACACTAGCCTAGACGGACTCATGCTCAATGCCTGACATGTCCTTCACTCACATGTGCACATAGAGTTAGCTTAGAACCAGGAACAACATCAATAGTTTGAAAACAACACATCAAATAATTCATATAAACAATATTATATGTAAACATTAATGTTTACACATAATATTGTTTAGGGTTTAGAGTTTCTAAGTATGCTTGAATATTCAAGCATACTTAGCAACGGATAAATATGCAACATGTTTATTATGTAACACATAACTAAAGAAAGAATAGCTTTTCAAAACCATTCTTTTTAGAAAGGTCACTCACAGAACAAATGCTTAGGTTTTTTTCCCTTTCTATCAGTTTCTCGTTGCCTAACCAACTCTCAGAACACCCAACTTCTTATAACGCCTGCACTTCTTCTCACCAATGCGTTCTAACTTTGTTGTTGCTTCTTATCTTACACTCTTTACTTAATTTGTTTTCTTCCAAATTTATACTACTTTCACAATCATATTAATTAAAACTTCTCAAATTCGGCCAGCACCTACTTAGCCCATTACACATGTCTTCTTATAAACTTGTTTAGCTCAAATGAACTCTACATATCAAATCCCACTTAACTCCTTAATTGCTAAGCGTCCCTTCCATCCGGCATAATTTACTAACTTCACTTCAAACGCTTATTGACTTGAATGCCTAACCCCAACTTCATAACGCCTCATCCTTTCGTTGCCTCATTCTTTCGTCGCCTACCATAAAAACAAAATGACCTTTTAAAATATGCATAAGTTCTTACTCAAAATCCCTAACCCCTATATCCACAACGCTTAACAATTGGTCACCTGACTCCAACTTCATACCGTTGAGTCCCTTCAACGTAAGAGTTCTTGTCGCCTTCTTCCAAAACTTACAACGCTAAAAACCACCTTGCTTCCCAACCTTTAGAACACTTAGTTATTATGCGACACAAGCAGCCTTGTCGCCAACTCTTCAAAGCACAGGTGTCACATAACGTTTTTTGTATGTTCTTGGGCATAAATAAGTTGTCTTTCCTAGAGGTGAAAGCTTTATGACTGTCTGATAATTTTTTGTATGAGATATTTTGTACAGGATCTAGTACCTTTTCTTAAAGCAATAAGGTTATTGAGATCATCAGCAACAAGTAAGACAATTTCCATGGTTGAGAGGACATCGAGTAAGGTGTTTTCAATGACAACATGTGAAATAAGAGTGGAAGGTTGGTTACCTGGAGTGTCAGAACCATCCCTTGAGTATGTGATTGGATTTGTGACAAGTCAACTATCTAGTCCTTGTTCAGTTGGTCGAGCTTTCTTCTAGCATAAAACTTAAACTTAGGATTCAGATCATTATAATCTTTTTGTAGTAACTCTTCCCTTAAATTAGACAATTCAATACTTGGCATTGAAGAACTTACATGGTTAAAACAAATAACTTTTTGAAGCGAGATAGATACATCCAAAAAATTATATTCCTCTAATGTTCTCCCACTGAAAGTAATTTTAGGTGAAAAAAGTTTGGTTGTCCAAAAATGACAAATCCATACTCATATAATGTTTTTTTGTTTGAGGATCAAAACACTTGTCCCCCTTTTTGCTATAAGCATGGCCAAGAAAAATATATTTAATAGCTCGATGATCTAATTTTGATAGAAAAAGACTAGGAAAATGCACATAAAAAATACACCAAAAAACTTTAATAGATAAGTCAGAGGACAAACGAGTAGTTGGAAAAGAATCTTTCAAAATGGCTAGTGGTGTTTTAAAATTCAAAACTTTAGAAGGCATTCAATTAATTAAAAAGATAGTTATGAGAATTGCTTCCCCCACAAGTATTTAGGAACATTCATAGTAAACATTATGGCCCAAACAACCTCTAGTAAATGCCTATTTTTACGTTATGCAATACCATTTTGTTGAGGTTCGTCTCGACAAGTGGATTGGTGAACAATGTCTTTATTCATAAAAAACTCACTCAAATGTTTGGTGAATAATTCAGTTCCATTATCTGAATGTAGAATACCTATGTTGGTTGAAAATTGAGTTTCAATCATATTGTAAGCACATGTGAAAACATTCTTCATGTCAATTTTTTTTTTTATAAATAAAAAAACCTATGACAAGTGAGTATGAACATCAATAAAAATCACAAACTAACATTTTTCACTATGGGTTACAATTTTAGAGGGACCCAAAACATCACTATGAATTAAGTAAAAAAGTTTCAAAGATGAGTACAATTTGGATTAAAAAGAGGAGCGATGATTTTTTTGCAAAGATGAAAATTTCCAAATTTAATTGAGAACAGTCAACTCCTCTAAAGAGATTTGGAAATAGAATTTTAAGATAAAAAAACTGAGATGTCCTAGCCTATAATTCAAATACGTAATTTGGTCTTTAACAGAAAGAGAACTGAAACTACTACAAACCTTCTTTATCCTTAGTTTTCTCTTTCTTTTGCATAACTGGAGGTACTATAACTCTTCTTTGTCTACCCCTAGCCAAAGAGTATTCCCTCAAGTCAGGTTGAACATTAAAAGATTCAATTTGTTCTCTTGTTATTTTCTCTTCTTCTTTTGACTCATTTTTAGGGATATGATCTATAGGTTGCTCAGTAGAGTTCTCTACCTCAAAACTAATAGTGGAACGTTCTGCTTTATCCTCAGTTTTCTCTTCTTTTTGCATGAACATTTTCTCTTCTTTAAAGAGAATATCTCTGCTTATTAGAAACTTTCTTTCATTAGGGTGCCACATTTTTAAGCCTTTAACACCTTCTGAAAAACCAACAAACATAGATTCAGTAGCCTTAGTTTTAAGTTTACCTATGTTTAGGTGAACCAATCCAACACAACCAAACACCTTTATGTTGTCTAGGTTAGGTGGATGCTTGGACCACTTTTCCTCAGAAGTAAGGAAGTCTAGGGATGTATGAGGACACCTGTTTAAGGTGTAAACTGTATAGGTAGCAGCCACAACCCAAATTTTTTCATTAAGAATAACATCAAACAGTGGGCATCTAACTCTTTCCATAATGGTTCTCTTAAGCCTTTCAGCCACCCCATTTTGTTGAGGTGTAAACCTAACTGTCGTATGTCTCACAATACCGTTTTCTTTACAAAATTGATTAAATTCTTCACTACAAAACTCCAGTCCATTATCTGTCCTAAGACATTTAATTACCCTAGATGTTTGTTTTCAATCATTAGTTTCTATTCCTTAAATCTATAAAACACTTGGTCTTTAGTTTTAAGGAAGTAGACCCAAATTTTTCTACAATAATCATCTATAAAGGATAGTAAGTACCTTGAGCCATTTACGCTTGGAGTTGATGTTGATCCCCATAGATCCCAATGGACATAGTTTAGGATGTCTTTGGTAGTGTGCTGAGCTTTGGAGAAGCTTTGCCTAGTAGCCTTGTCCATTATACAGTGTCCAAAAAAGGATAGTTGTTCATTGAAGCCTTGAGGTAGTATCCCCTGTTTTGAGGGAGCTTCCATTTCTTTAAAGCTGATGTGAGATAGTCTTTTGTCCAATAAATCAACTTCTGTCAAAGCTGTATGTGTTACTGTGTAGGCTTCATTAACCATCTCTACTCCTCTTACAATAAAAAGATCAGTTACTTTCTCACTAACCAACGCTTCTTTAGAATCTTTAAAAACTCTAAATGCTTCACCTTTTCCTTTGTACTCACAACCTATAGTATCCAACATGCCTAGGAAAATTAGGTTTGTTTTAAGCAAAGGAACATGTCTTACATTTCTTTGAAAAATCATTGTTCTTTCCTTAAGTTTAAGACTGTTTAAACCAATTCCTTTGATCTTGCAAGCTTCATTATTGCCCATGTAGCCAAATTCTCCATCTAATTTCCTATAAATGTTGAATCATGGCCTAAAGATATCATGTGATAAGTGAAACCAGAATCTAGGGCCCAATCATGCTTTCCTAAAGGGTTCACTTGGTTAGTTTTGTCACTTGCAGAGGCTAGAACATCAGAATAGAACTAGGATCTTTCAACTATAGAAGCCTCCAAATGTTTGCCCTTCTGTTCTTGGTCTTTATTTTCTTTTTCTTGATTCTTCCTCTTTAAACTGTAGCAATCCTCATAAGGTGACTTTTCTTCTTGCAATAGTTACATCTCAGCTTGGTTTTGACCTTATAATCCCCAAATGTATGTTGTTTTCCATTCTTGGACTAATTTGACTTGTTCTTGCCCTTCATAAACAAACTTTCCACACTTGGTTGCTCTTTCTTTGTGACTTGAAGCTCTAATTATTTAGTCTTTAATGCTGAAATAATGGTATCTGTTGTAATAGAATCTCTACCATATTTCAAAGCATTTTTCACTTCTCGATAGGATTCAAGTAGTGAATTCAAAAGGACATAGGCCTCAATCTCATCACCTAGTTTTTCTCTAAGATCTCTGAAATCAAAAACTATTTCTTTGAATTCGTTTAGGTTGTCAGTGAGGGTCTTAGAAGAGTTTATCTTGAATGAAAAGAATTTCTCTCTCAATAACATTTTATTTGGAAGATCTTTGGTGGCAAAAAGTCCTTCCACCTTAGTCCACATCTTGTAGGTAGTGTCTCAGTCAATAACTTGTCTTAGAATGTTGTCTTTGAGATCTAAAACCAAGGTTTCATAAGTTGCCAACTCTCAATCTTCCTTTTCTTGTGTTGTGATTGTATTCGGTAAGGTTGATGGATCCAAAAAAGCTTTATGAGCCTTCTACTGACCGAGAATGGCTTTGATTTATGCTTTTCACAAGCCAAAATCACTCTTTCCATCAAACTTCTCTATCTCATACCTTGCTACTGCCATTTTGCTTGAATTTATGAATCTTGAAGTTTCAAGAATTGCTTTCTTGATTTATCTTTAATGTTCTTATACCAATTTGTTGGGCTTTAAGTTGAATTTTTTTGTACAGGCCCAAAGTTAAACTCTGCCAAAGTCTTAAATGGGTTAGCTGAAAAGAAAGGTAGTGGATGAGCCACGTTTTTTCTCCTTTTTCAAAAATGACTTTTAAGGGTTTAGGGTTTAGGGTTTAAGGTTTAGGGTTTGTCTTTCTTCTTTGCAGGTATGAAAAACTCTCTCTCTCTCATCTCTCTTTTCTTTCTTCAAGTTTTCTTCTAACTCTGTAATGACAGACTTTCTTTGATTATTGCAAGAGTTCTCAACATGGCAAGTATGATAGAGTAAGGGAGAAGGAGAAGATGAACACAATGATATACGTGGTTCGACAAAACGTCTACGACTACAGGAATGATGATTTCTTGAGGTTTATTCACATATAAGTTCTCTCTTTTACAAGTCTAATTTTTACTCTTTATTTTTCTATATTTTTTTCAGATTTTATTTTAGGTATTTATAAATCATACCAAATCAGTTACAATAGTTTTTGAAAAAAAATAAAAATAAAAGAAAAGGTTGTTGGAGTCACTGTTTTTCACTAACTTTTCCTTCACCACGTGATTTTCTTGCCTCAATCTTCTACATTTGCACCACATCCTTAGCATCCACTTCCAATGCTTGAGACATGTATTATAGAGAAAGAAAAGACTAAGAAAAGAGAGTGAGAGAAAGAGAATGAAAAAGAGGACAACAAGAGAGCAAGAAAGCGAGAAAGAAGAAATTGAGGGAAAAAGGAGGTTGGGAGAGCAAGGAGACCGAGAGAGCAAGAGAGCAAATAGGGATGGGCAAAGTGAAATGCCAATAAGCTTGTACATAGTTCCATTTTGATAATTACATGAATATGACCTCAACACAGCTAAAACAAAACTTTGATTTTAAAAGGTGGCCAAATTTCATTTTTTTCATTCAAATTCAATCTTGGCTCATCAATCCACTAGACCCAAAATTCATACAAGTCTGTTAGATGAATGACCCTTTTTCAAGGGCATAAATGAAATCTGTCTAGCACGCAATGAAAATAGTGATTTAACTAGCGAACGGACTTAGAGCGAACTTAATCTCGCTTCTTGATCTAACTTCTCAATCTCATCTCTCACTTTTGGATCTTGGTCGCTTCTTAATCTCGATTCTTTAATTTGTTAACTCATCAACGCTATCCTTCAATTCTCGATTCTCACTCCTTATGTAGAAGAAGAAGGTGAAGAAAAAAGAAAAATTTGCATAGATGGTCTACAATAAAAGACTCAAATGAAAAATGGTTATTTGTTTTTAAAACCAATGAAAAATGGTATTTTGCTTATGTCATTACTATGTAAAATTACCACTTTAACCTTAAATGTTTTTTTTTTTCTTTTTTCTTCGTTTTGCAACTTTTTTCTGTTCTTTTTTCATTTTTTTCTTCCTTTCTTCTTTTTCTTATGTTCTTCTTGTTTTCTTCTTCTTCTTTAACGATTCTTTTCTTATGTGTTTGCTTTTTTTTTTCTTATTCCGTTTTTATACTTTTTTCTTTTGTGTTTTTTTCTAGATTTCTTCTTCTGTTTTTTTAGCACTTCACTCTTTCTCCTTTTTCCTTTATTTTTTTGTGTGTTTTTTTTAAGAATTGAACATCGAGTGACAAACATATATAACATAAATAAAACGTAGAGCAACAAGTATTGAGCATTGGGCATCAAGCATCAAGTAGCTAGTATCTAGTACCTAGTATCAAGTATCTAATATCTAGTATCTAGTGTATAACATAGAGCATATAATACAAAGCATAAAGCATAGAACATCAAATATATCGAGCATCGAACATCGAGTAGATAGTATCTAGTATAGAGTATCAAGAATCGAGCACGCGAATGGTTTTCATGGACGAATTAGTAAATTCACAAGATGTTGATGCAAGCAAAAGACCACTTTTCATTCACTCTTAAAACTAAGCTATTTTCTATTTGGACCTCCAAATGGAGGCCATCTGTACGAATCACCCAAGGGCAAACTAAAAGGAACAAGAAAATGAAGAAAAAAACAAGCAAAAAGGAACAAATAAGAAGAATAAAAACACAAAGGAAGAAGAAGAAGAGAAACACACACAAAGAAAAAAGAAAAAAGAAAAAAGAAAAATGCAGAAAAACTAATGAAAGAAGAACGAAGAAGGTAGTAGACCATTTAAGATTAAGATGGTAAATTCATGCAATGTTGACATAAACAAAGGACCAAAACTCGTTGATTTTCAAACTTTGAATATAATATGAACTAAATACACCAGCAAACTGATTACAACTCAAATGGAAACAAATACATTTAAGCTTGTTGATATAATAAGGCTTAGATATGAAAACAATCAAATACTTGAAAGAACATAAAAACTTGGTATACTCAAACCGTAGTCGAGACATGTTTCAGATAAGCGTTGTCCTGAAGACAATTATTCGCTCTGCACGGACTTGCAAGCAGACTACACCGATCATCTCAGCATGATACAACGACTAACTCTAGTAGAACTGCAAACTCGAACTACTCAAATTTGATAGAACTCTTAGATACTTGCTTTCAACTCAACACAAGAACAAAGGAAAGAAAGAAAAAATAGAGAGAAATCTTCAATTTTTGGAATGGATGATACAAATGAAGGAACAAGTTGCTACTTATAGACTAGCAACATAGGGTCCGTTTGGTAACGTTTCCATTTCCTGTTTCGTTTCTAATTTTTTAAGAAACGGATCTGTTTGATAACGTTCCCTGTTTCTTGTTCCTAAAATTTTAGAAACGTTTCTAAAATGGGTAGAAAATTGTGGGGGGAAAAAAAGGGTTTCTTGCGTTTCTGTTCCCAATTTTTTCACGCGTTCTTCCTCCTCTTCTTCCTCTTCTCTTCTTTCTCTTCTTCCTCTTCTTCCTCTCCAAATTTCTCTCAAATTTTTCTTCCTCTTCTTCCTCTCAAAATATTTCTTCCTCTCAAGCTAGGGCACAGACGTATTTTTTTCCTTCAAATCTCTGACTCCATCAATCTAGCAACTACTTTCTTCTCCTTTCAAGCTAGGGCACACATGTATTTTCTTTTCCTTTGATTTCTGCATTTTTTTCTGTTGCGATTTGGGCCTCTACACACCTTGGTCGTCGATTTGGGTTTCAAGAGCTAAAAATCTGTATTAATCTGATGTGATCTATGTTTATTTTGGAATTGGGAATTTTTGTAGTGAGGATTGGGTCGTCGATGAGAGGGAATTTTTGTATTAATATGTATTAATCTGACGCAAGCTTGGGATTACAACTAAGCTTTTTTTCTTTAGATGGAGTTCCCCCAATGACAGAAATGTTTGCCCCTGAATGTGGATTTATTGGATTTTTCTTTGCCTTTAACAGTTTCATAATTCTTTCCAACAATGCCTCACAATAGAGCTCTGCTGGGTATTTAGGGCCTTTGCATTTGCTTGTTAGGATCGTGTAATTCTGCCCTTCCATGTCTACTGGGCAACCTGTTCATACATAAAAAATGGTTTAAAACTAAAAAATCTGACACAAAATACCAAAAAAAAGAAAAAAAAGGTTTAAAGGGCTTACTTTTTTTTGGCCTGGAGAAGGGAATGCCCAGTTATTCATTTATGTATGGTTATAGAATCTTAACGTTGGTCTAGACATACGTTGATTAATCATGAGATATACCTCACCTACAATTTTTTCATCGTTTATATAGACTAGCAATGCATAGTTGATGCTTAGACTTGTAATTGACCTTCTTAAATTTATGGAATTGTTGAGCCATTACTCGTTGGG
>JBBPDJ010000001.1:5081817-5107137 GCA_037974625.1 Cucumis cinereus
CTTCTCACTGTAGATATATTTTTGTGTCCACGGATGTAGACCAATAACAGCAAGTTAGTCCTTCACAAGTGTTCGTACAGCTATAGGTCAAATTACCGTTTTACCCCTGAGTTACTTCTTAGTCTTTAAATACTAGTGCTCCTCTAATAAACAACCTGCTTATGGTCCAACTAAGAAGCAAAAATCCCTCTCGTGCCATAAGAGGGTAGAGCCCTTTGTTCAAGTCCCGAAGACACCAATTAAGAGAACACTCATCTACTTACCCTAAAGTCAGGAAAGAGTGAATTCCATCTTGTGTGATTATGTTCCCAGCTCCCCACTCGATCTTGTCTCCAAAATGGTAGGCTTATTGACGAAAAACTGGCGACTCTCACCCATACAAATCAAAGAACAATTTCTCGTGAATAGGAGTTCATAATACATTTAGGATTAAGACTAAGTTGCCTAGGTCATTCTATTTGAAATAGAAACCTAACTAGTCAAAGAAGTTACAACTAGTGGTTATTATTTTGTGGTTCTGTCTTATGCAAACTCATTGCATAGGATACACCCACAAGCGTGCCACCTACACGAACACGTTGGATTATTGTGTTTGTATCAAATACAAAGTGGGTCGTATCCATAGTATTACCAGGATAAGGTACCAAACTTTATCCTTATACTATAGACCCTTTAAGTTGTATCACCAACATTGATCCTTGTATGTCTCCACATACAGTTCAAGACTTTTAAAACAACTTAGGATGTTAGTTTATAGGGTTTGGGTTAATTAGACAAAAATAATCAATAACTATTTATTGAGATTGATATAATAACTCTTTATTAATAACGGTCAACGATTTACATTTACTATCTACGAGTTTTAGGACATAAAATCCAACAAAGTGATCACCCACGGTGTTTACAAGTATCTGAAAAATGTAAATAGCCATAAATTTTTTTAGGAAGGACTGAAAAAGTAAACTAAGTCATATTTTGTGTAAAAATAATAGCTCAGTAGACTGCAATTGTGTAATTAAGTATATTTATTTAGGCTATATGTAGAAATCCCTAATTTAGTTTAATAATATATTTTTTATTTTTTCTTGTTGATCGATTTAACTGGCTCGAAGACTTAGAATTAGGACAAAGTTCAAGAATAATGTTCTTTTCGTTTGACAAAAATAGGGTAGATGTAAAATAATAAACAAAAAAAATGGTTGAAGTTCAAACTATTGTAAAAAATATGGTAGTTTTGATGTAAAGCAAAGTCGTGTATTAAGTAAACGACTTCACTTAATCTAGTATTAAGACCAAAGTTGTGGATCGAATACAAGACTTCAATATTTTGTTTAGTTTATTTAATTGTCTTTAATATTTTTTTAATTATTTATTTAATAATGAAATCATAAGTATTTTAGTCAATAATTTCAAATCATAATCAAATTAGTATTTCAATCAAACTGTATAAATGGACTAAACTGGACTAAACTGCAACTACAATTTTCATGAATGCAACACCAATTGATTTTGTTTTTTTTTTTTGTTCTTTTATTCCTTAAGCTTCTAATATGTCTAGGGTTTTGGTGTAAAGGAGAATGCAATTTCATTTGGTTTTTAATTGAAAATAAAAGTTCATATGAATTAAAAAAATTTAATTACAAACTAAGCATGTTCCACACATGGTCCACATCCTCCTTTACTATATCCTTGCATTTTCGTCGTCTACGTCAAATAGTCTTCGATCCGTGTCAATAACATTGAGTCGTATTGTTTGTCTAATAATATGTTCTATATTTACCAAGGTTTGACCACACATTGAACCCAAATCTGGTAAATCGTGTTGCATCGAGTACTAGTGTATGTTTGAACAAAATTATTATGTACGATTAAATATAATAATATTAAATAATGTTCATGTCATATAATTAAAAAAACATATCATATTAAAATTCTCACCATGCAATAATAGTAAGCGTTGTCATGTGTGATAAACCGTCTTGTAATTGAATTGTACAGGGAAAAAGTAGTCATCTGATGCCACATCGTGATATATTGGTCATGCATCTTATGCTAGTCTTGGTTGTGTTTACCTCTTAAATCAATTTGGTCTATTGTTGAGTGTGTAAAACACAGTGATGGTACGATTTGCCACACCGAACTGTCAAACACATGATCTAATAAATGTCACTCTACGACATGGAAGTGTCGCAACGTGATCGCGACCAACGTTATCTTCTAAGGGTTACTTAAAATAATTAGTTTTGGAGTTGCCACCAATCATATTAAAGGTATAATTGGTCACCTAATTTAAAAAATATTGGTCAACGTAAATTTAGATATGAGTTCGAGAGCCATTTGTGTATAGGAAATGTATTAACATCCATAAAAAAGGTTGTCAAATTTTATCTATTATTATTTAATTAAAAAAATATTAAGGTCCACAAAATGTTATTTTGCTTTGTTTTAAACGTCTCACGTTTACTAGCTCACATCTTATAAATAAAGTATGAACTAGTATTTATAGGTGACATCAGAACCATTACAAAGATGAAAATTTATTTTGGATTTCCAAAATAATTTTCTACACCTCAAGAATATTATAACATCAAACGTTGATGTTTTAAATCTCTGCCGTCGGTGTTTGAATGAGAAATTTCATGTATTTAAAGAATTAATAAATTAAAAAAAAGAATACTATTAAGTCTCGTTTTAATTAAAAAAATATTATTATTGATTGTTGAAATTCAAATTTTTAATTTTAGGCAAAGGATTTCAAATTTAGAATTTTAAATTAGAAATGTTTCATATATTTATGGATTTTAAATAATAGAACTCAAATACTACTTTTTTTTATGTATTTTTCTAAAAAAAAACAATTTATCAACCGGAGAATTTTCATGTATTTATAAATTAGAATAATTCACAAAAATAACACTACTTATTCTCAAATTTAATTTTGGTTAGGCATTTCATGTATTTATGAAAATTTACCCAAAAACCATAAAAGAACACTACTCCACCTTAAAACTCAGTTATTAAAGTACTTCAATTTTATTTTTTTTGGCAAGGAAAGTAATTAATCATTTAAAAAAGAGAGTACATTTAAATATGCATATTTAACCGATTTATTTTACTAAAATGATATGTAAATATCTAATATAAAATTCAAACTAAAATATTAATACAAGAACACAGCCATGCAAATACAAGATTGTGCTCATTGTCAAACATAAACAAATCTTCAAGATAAGTATATAATTAATCTTTGATGGTCAATATCAGTTCATTTGAAATTTAATATGAAATGAGAAAAATAAAACAATAAAAGATTAGAATTTAAACTGTAAATGTAGATAATTGTGTCAATACAATAACGGGAAATTAATAGAGTTCCTAGAAATAAATTGCTTTAATCCTTACATAAAATTAGAGAGAGAAGTAATGAAAGAAATACCTTAATTTGACATGATTATCCTATAATTTATTTCCTTCCTCCGCTTTGAGTTCTATCATTTTGAGTTCCATCTCCTCTCGGTAGGAAAAAAAAAAAAAAAAGACAATTTCTCTCTTATCTCCCCTTCTTCTCTTTATGACTTTTTTTTATATCTTATGTGAATGGAAGAGAAAGGAAAAAAAAGTTGGTTATTCATGTGAAAGGAAAGAAAGGAAAAAGTTTTTTGTATTTTTGTGGAGGTTTTCTTTTTGGAGGTAACGTGAAAATTGAGATTGAGGAGCCACCTTCGGAAAAAAAAAATATTCTTTTTTGTTCTACTGGAAGAGAAAATCGAAAAAAGAAATTGGTTGTGGAAGAGAGGAAGAAGAACTTGAAAGGGAGATTGAGGAGAGGAATGGAGAGAAAAATGAGAATGAGAGTATAGTGGAGAGAAGTTGAGTGGAAAGGGAGTGTGAGAGAGGTTAGAGAAAAATAGGAAAGAAAAATACGTGAGATGAGGAAGTGTGGAAAGAGAATAAGAAAATGAGAAATTAATTATATGGTATCTATAGAAAGCATATCAGAGGACCAAAGTAAGTCAAAATTTCTTGAACATTATGACATCGATCAGACAACAATGTCAGAATATTGTATATGTATGGTGTCTAATTAATCTGGAAAAAAATATATAAGTAAATAACAAAAAAATATGTAGTATTATTTTGTATACTATTTTGTTACCTGAGTGTACATCAGTCGGTCAAATATCTGTCAATATGTTACAACATATTTGCTAACTGTTTATATGCAGATAGGACACCACTTCATCTACATAATAAAAAAAATCATCAAAATATTGATTACAAGAAATTATAACTAAAAAAATTTATAAAAAAAAAATAGTACCTGAAACTTAGTGGACGATCAACTAGGGCCTATGATTCAACTTCTGGTGCTATAATATTAAATCTATCATATACGCACACTTCCAACAATATTAGTGGCTCAACTATCCAAGACTTGTGCACTACTAGCTCGACACAATTTTTTATAATGCCATGCAAGGCATGCAACGACCCAAGAGTACCTACCTGTTTGGTCGAAATTACCTAAAAGTGGAAGAAACATACAATGTACAAATGTGTTTGACTTGTCAGCGAATAAAAATCCTCCAATGAGTTGATTATTATACACCTGAACTGTTTTTCTAACTATGGAATACTTAATTTTTGACCTTTCATATCAAATGATTAAACTCCCAAGAAATCTTCACAAACTTGTTTCCAATTATACATCAACGATCCCATAACAAGCCCCCAATCCACGGGTAGTCATACTTAGATCGCAACGTCCTACAAAGTAATGGTGCATTTCCCACAAGGCATATTAAATGTGTGAGTCTCAAGTCCAACACTTCACTACAGAAGTAACAAGGTGCAAATCTAATTGGATAAATCCAATTTGAGCAACTCCAAGAAAACCAGCTGCTTTGACTTACGACATAATACATTGATCAGATGGGATAATACGTTGAGATGTTGCCTCCCACCTCTGACAACTCAAAATACAATAGAGAAAGTGTCACTTAATTCGATGTTGTATATGCATATGGTATGTGATAATAATCTAGTGGATATGCGATGAAGTGACTGTGCTTACAAGTTTTCTAACCTTGTCCAAGTATAAAAAAAAAATTAGGTACCTGGTAAGTCAAAGATCGAACACAGGGATTTTGTGATTACACTAGTGAGTGGATTAATGTTCTTTTGGAAAAATAAGCAAATAAAACGATGATTGGGTAAATTTAATACAAGACTATACTACTTTAACTAACCTAAGCTAATCTGCCGAGTTGTAATGCGGTTAATGGATGTGCGATAGCTAACCTTAAAGCAATGCAAATATTGTGTTAAATGAATAATGCGGTAGACATGGTTAAGAAGTTATCCTAATCTATTCATAAACATGGTAATTTCATGCACTCAGTACTAATTAGAGGCAAACAACCTTTTGACACCTTGATGTCGCAAATATACTATTTCTAGATATAAATGATGCACTGACAAAGTGATAGGTTTATTCTTATTTTTAAGTTACTACATATCTTTGCTCACCGTGGTCTAAGTTACTTACTCTTTCGAGCAGTTTACTACCTTTACTCTAAACATACTATTTCGATGTGTTCATGTATAAAGTTTGATAAAGATAAGACAAAATAAACATTACCATATTTACCTACAGATTAATTTCTAACTCCCTAACTCGTTAGTGGCTTTAGCTACTCATAAGACTTAAAGAAACTAAAAACATGGAAATAGATGCAAACTAAGCGTTTGTATTCATAAATTGTTTACGCAGATTGAATCATGAAATACAAACACAAAAAATGCAAAAAAATAACACAACACTAAAGAGACTTTGAATCACAATTTCTTGTTCTTCGAGAGTGTGTGAATGCTCACAATGTTTGCTGGTCTTATGGAGTGGATGGATGGATAGAGAAAGGAAATCTGGGTAGAGGCTTCTAATCTGGTAAAGTTTTGGAGAATGTAAAATTTTGGAAAAATGTCGAACTGCCTAAATTGACTAACTTCTATTATGATATTTGAATGTGGTATTTAAATGCCTCGGACAGTCGTCATCCACTACGCACATTCCATGTTTATCGACACCTATTTCTGCGCGTAGTGGGTCTTGGACATGTTCCAAAAGCCTCGCACTGCATAGGATCTTCAACGCATATTTAGCTCTCAACGCCTCCTTGAACACTCGACTATGCATCAAGAGATGAATTTCCCTTTACACTGCTTATGATTTAGGTGTGAGGAAGAAGTAGAAAAAAAATATATCGGGTTTATTCAATCCATAAATATAAATAAGTAAAAAAGAGAAGTTTTCAATTCAGTTTTGCTTTCAACCCTGCGATGAACAATACCACGTGATCAAAGAATGTAAAGGATACATTTTTGTAAACACTGCACGCATTTCATGCACAAAATATAAAATACAAGTATGGATGATGTGTTTTCTTTGTGTTTCTCAACAAAATCTTAAAAGTTGAGCGCATAATAACACGTATTTCTAGATGCTATCACCCTTACATGACTACATTCTATGGTGCATAATCGCTAAAAGAATTACAAAAGAGTTCAATAACCAATCCAAACTCTAATTTCCTAATCAGTCCAAAAAAGTCTTTAAAGAAACAACAAACAGTCAACCCATTTTTTTTCCAAATCCAAATTTTCATTCCAATAACACTTAAAATACATCTAAATCAAGTTCAAACTTAAACAATCCATACATACAACTCTACACTCCATAAAATGTTTCATTGATAATACAATACATTTATAAAATTAAAAAGTATGAAACTTAAACAATTTATACCAATAGATTTATATTTGAAAATCTAAAATGTATGAAAAATTAAAAAGACCTTAAACCTTAGATCAACGACGAGAAAGGAGACTAATGGTGAGACGTCGTCAACGACCGTAAAATCCAAGGAGGCAATGACGACAATCGAATAAGGTAGGGTTAAGAGGAAAAAAAACTTTTTTTTGTTGAAGATGAAGAAGGCATAAGAGAATGATAGGGTTTTGTGGCCCACAGAGTTGTGTACCCTATACACGACTTCACCTTCAAGTTGTGGATTTGGTACACGACTCATGCATGGTGGACAACTGGAAGTCAACACTGCCACACTGGCAAGTTAGTTGCAGACGTGCGTTTGAAGTCGTGAATCAGATACATGACTTCGCTACCCTAATTTTATCAATACTTTTACCACCATCATATTTTTTACAATATTTATTTAAATAACATTATTTTTTAAAAAAAACTTAGAATTATCTTTTAATAGAATTTAAGATTAAAACATTAGCTTATTTCAGTTTGAAGTTAGCATATTATGATTAAAAAAAACCATGATCTTTCTCAAATTAGTTAAAGTGAAAATATTCTATAAAATTTTATTTCAAAACCTAGTAAAATAAAAATATCAAATTATTAAACAAATTAACAAATTAATTGGAGAAGTATAGGGTAAAAATTGATTATTTTTTAAATTAGTAATAATGATAAATAAAAACGATCTAGAAAAAGAAAAAAATGAAAACAAGAAAATAAGTTTGTAATATTTATCTGCGTGTCATCTTAGTAGTCAATATTTTAATCATGCAATTATGAGTTATATATTTTGTTTTAGAACCAATTTTGTATCTCCAGAAAATAGAGATTTATGAATGGAACACTTGCCTATGCAACGTCATTTTTAACAATTTCATGTTAATTAAGGTACCTCTCAAAAGTAAAAAAAAAAAAAAAAGACAAATTTTTCAACCTAAATTAAAATATAGTTAATTTTATACAAATTAGTGGAACATATGGTTTTAATTATATTTCCAAAAAATTCTATTTCATTTACATAATTATTTATATGATAAAGAATCTAAAATAACGTACATTTAACTATTTGTATTTCAAATACAAAATATTATATCATAAACTAAAATAATTAACATCTTAAACACAGACTATTATTAATAGACGATTGTTATTTGCACCTGAAATACATATTATAATAAAACACAATTTATTATAATCTACCAAATTTAATAACCACAAAATATAATAACCTACTTTGTCTATATCCTAAAGAAATTAGACCCAAAAAAGTAAATTTTCAGATATAATTTTATTATATCGCATAATAAAATAGTGAAACAGTTTGAAGGCACGTGCGACAATTACTTAAATACAAAATTCCTCCCCTCCTTTCCCTCTCTTAGAGAACCCTAGCATCTTCCACAAACGCCACGCCGCCGCTCCCTCCCCACTGCTGCCGACTCCAGTTTAGCTCCAAAATATGGTCAGTGATCTCATTTTTAGCTCTTTCTTCTTCTGTTTCATTTGTGCATTCTATTTTTCCTTCTATCCTTGTGGAATTTTAGACTTCCGTATCTGTTTTGGGTCTCTCGTTCGTCTTCAGATGGATTGCTTTTTGATGTGATTACGCCTTCGTTTTGTTAATTATCTGAGACAATTTTCTGGGCACAACAATGTGAAAGTTTTCACCAATGGGTTCATTCTATTTAAGTATAAATTGATTTATGTGTCCTTGTGTGTGGGACTGTATTCTAAATGTGTCCGGATTTCTGTGTATATGCTTGTTTTGGTGTTCTAAATAGATACATTTTTCATTGAAATTAATGCCAATGGCTATGACAGGCAAGGGGACTGAAGAAGCATTTAAAGAGGCTCAATGCTCCGAAGCATTGGATGCTTGACAAGCTTGGTGGTGCATTTGTGAGTCAAATTTGTTGTTTCATTTATTTTACGTTTTCTCTCGAGTTTATGCATTACACTTATTTCTGATAGTTAGTTCTACCTCTCAAATCTCTTTGTAGGCCCCCAAACCTTCATCTGGACCTCACAAGTCGAGGGAATGCCTCCCTTTGATCCTTATATTAAGGAACCGACTGAAATATGCCCTCACGTACCGTGAGGTAATTGCAATTTTAATGCAACGACATGTTTTGGTCGATGGGAAGGTTAGAACAGACAAGACTTTCCCTGCTGGTTTCATGGGTAGGTTATCATAAACTTTGTAACCTTACTATTGTTTGAGTTCCAATGTCCACTGATCCTTTTATATTGGTGCCACTATTAGTGTTATTATAAGAGCTTGCTAAAATGGTTTTTTTTTTTATAATTCTTGGAATTGGCTGTTGATTTTATGAACTGAATTAGGGAAGCAATGCACTCATCATTTCAATCCTTCCATATGGACATTGTTTTCCTTCGGTTATAGTGCCCTCTACCCTTTAGGCTTGGTGTTATACCAAGAGTAATTTTGAATGAATAATACTCTCTATCTTTCAATGAGGGGAGATGGCTTTGTTTATAGGGAAAAAGTGATTACAAGTTTGTAAGAATGCTAACCAATCAAAATAACAAACAAACTTATTATCAAATAACTAACTCTTAGCTAGTTTACAATAAAAGAAAGTGCCTTACGATGCAGCATATTCCATCCCAAAATCAGACTTGACCACGAAGATGGCCATTTAGGATGCCAATTGAAAGTCATTAGGAGCAAAATAGGGTTTGAGATCAGCAACATTGAACACGAGATTGATGTGTAAGTCACAAGGTAACTCAGTGTGATATGCATTAGAACCATACTTGCGTAACACTCATTGTTCTTAAGGCGAATACTGGTGCTCACCTAAGATGAAAGGCTAGGCGATGTGGGGTTAGTGCGCCTCCCATAGCCCATGGTCTAAGTGCCTCCTTTACATGCCGGAGCCTTTGGGCGCCTTTTGCCGCCTTCGTTGTTGATGTTGCCGGGGCCCCGTGAATATTGCTTTCTTTTTTAACTTTTTTCTAATATACCTGATACCACAACACTTAATCTTCTTTTGCAACAGCTTCTTTGGATTCTTCGTGTGCGTTTTTAGGTTTCTTTTCGTGTGGGTGTGATTCTATATTCTAAATAAGATTTTAAACCATAAAATTATATTTAGTATTGTATTCTTATCGGTTAATGGGGTTTGATGGGTGAGATCTTCTTGAGCAATCTTGTAAGTAATAAAATTAATCTTAGTATTATATTCTTGTCAGTCAGTGGGGGTTTGCTGAGTGACGCTTGATTTTGAATCCTTGAGATTTCTTTTTTATATCCATGAGTGTTCGGGCTAGCTTATGCGCAGACCTCAACTAATCTCACGGGACAACCTGCCATACCTTGCAACATTTAGGTATCAAGAAAACTTGTAGGAAATTAATTAACCACCATGGATTGAACCCATGACCTTTTAGTTATTGAGACGATCTACCATGGATTGAATCCTTGTGTAAGTTTTTAAGAAATAAAATTATATTTTAGTATTATATTCCTGTTGGTCAATTTACACCATTTGAATTCTTGAGCAAGCTTTTAAGTAATAAAAGTTTATAGTATTATGTTATATATTATTATATTCAAATGCAGTTTAGTGGGTGGGATGAGATGTTTCTAAAGTTTAGTTTCTTTTTTTTTAGATCTAATTTCCATATCATAATATTATTTTAAGCATTATTGTTTGTAATATTAATTTCTTTTGCATGTTGTTTCTTTCCCAGTAGCACCGTTTTTTTCCTTTATTTTTTGTTTATTTACTTGATTATTTTTTATGTTATTTATATTTAGTCTTTAGTGTTAATTAATTTTAAGGCTTTAACAATACATATATTATTTATTTATTGCTTCTCGCTTCACTCAGGCGACACTTTTTTGTCGCCTCTTGCCTAGATGCGATGAAGAGACTTGTCGTCTTGAGGTGCGCCTTGTGCTTTGAAAACACTTGTAACACTTTGGAAGGCCATTAGGAAACTAGTTTTGCATAGATGAATCATTAAAAGGTCCCCTTCTACAAAAGGTTAACCACCCTCTCAGATTTGTCCTAAGCCAAGAAATGGGCTATTTTACTTAATCGATCTATCACAACCATTAAACCACCCTCTCCACCTTTTTTCACCCAACCAAAGAATCCTCTTCTTCATCTCCATATGCTAATTTTTTTTCTTTTGTGGAAATTGATTAGACGAATATCTTGTTTGGCCACATTTAAAACACTTGCTCATCATGAGCCAGTTATTCGAATTTTGAGTTCTTTTCTTATTCACTGGTTTTCTTCTCACCAACTTCTTCCGGCTTGTCTCTATCTTTGTCTTTGGTTGGAAAAGAGTGGTCATGTACTTAGTTGTTTTTTTGCCTACGAAGAAGCATCCCAAGGATTCTTTCTTGCATTCTTCTTGGAGCGAACTTTGTTCAATTCTTCCATTCTTTCAGCATAAATAATAATTCCATCAACTACAATTGAAAATGTGGTAGTTTTACCTTTTTTTATGTCCACCCGCATGCCACCAATGAATCTTGCAATTAAATGTTCCTCATTCTCCACCAAATTTGTTCTTGCTCCCAATCGGTGGAAGTCTTCAATATAATCAGCTATGGATCGTAGGCCATTTCCACGATATTGATCATAGTGTTTGTTCATAATTTGGTGGGAGCAACTCTTTTTCATCAAACACTTCATCTTTTCCCAAAAACAGATTGGTCTCTTGCCTCTTCTATTGACCTTGAGTTGTTCCTACCTAGTCGATGCACTTGGTTGTAGTTTTAAGGCCACCAGTTGCACCTTCTTATGCTCAGAGTTATTCATATATATTATATGCAAAGAAATTCTCGGTGTTTTTAATCCAAGAATGCTTCAATATCACATTTCCCATTGTAAAGTGGCAAATCTATCTTCATCTTGTAATCGTAAGGACTCCTCTCGCCACATGTTGATCGTCTTGTCTCTTCTATTATCAACAAAGTCATTTTCATGAAAATTCGATCGAGGTTCTTGGCGTTCTTGGAACCGTCTTTGACGAAACTGACTACCTTTGACCTCTTTCTTGCTGATTTTGAACATGCCTCAGCTGCCCATGCCACACCTACCCTTCTTCCTCCATTCTTGAATAAATTCTGGTTGTTTTGACATTATGAGGGCCTACAGTAAGAATTTTGGTTCTTCTTGCCAAGGCTTCCATCGATTCTTGCATACTGTCCAACTTTCCATGAATATCTCCCAAAGAGTCTTCAATGGACAGGACAGCATGCTTACCGTTGTTGTTCTTGGAGAGAGGACAAGTGTTCCTTTCGCCTCTTGGTTTCACGTGCGTAGATCCTCAGCAATCGGGTTTCCTAGCCTTTTTTCAGTCATTTGTATGAGGAGTGTTGGAGCTCTATTACCAATTTGGTCTAAAACTTAGAGTAATTTTGAATGAATAATATTCTCTACCTCTCAATGAGAGCCTTTATTTATCGGGAAAAAGTGATTAAAGGTTTGTATAGAATGCTAACAATTCAAAATAACAAACCAACTTATTATCAACTATCTTGCCCACTCACTCTTAGCTAGATTACAATAAAAGCACCTCATGGTAGATGAGGCTATTACTAATGGCTGGTGGCTTTGAGTGTTTGTTTTAGCATTTTCTTCCCATTCTTCTTCGTGGAAGATGCAATTCTGTTTATTGCTTTTGTATATACATTTTAAGCACAACACTAATATTTTTCTCTGCCTTTTCTGCAGATGTTGTGTCAATTCCCAAAACAAGTGAGAATTTCCGGCTTCTTTATGACACAAAAGGCCGATTTCGTTTACACTCAGTTAGGGATGAGGAGGCCAAGGTTAGCTACTGTTCTTTTAATATTGAAATTTGCCCTATTTGTTACACTCTTGTTGTATAAAGTGTTCTAGTTTCAAAGGTATAAATAGATGCAATTACAAAGTTTTTGGCATCAATTGCTCATGAATCATAAGGGAGAGATTTAGCTCTTCCCCAGTTGGATACATTCTATAACCTTTCTTTTCAAATTATTATCATGTGACGTTCGTGTAGGGAAATATTTCAATATCCTACAACCCTCTGGAATAAGTGAGGCTGGGCGCTGGAGGTGCTGCACACCGATTGTTGTCCATGATATAATTGAATGATTCAAGTTTGACTTTCATATTATTTTTTGCAGTATAAGCTGTGCAAAGTTCGCTCAGTACAGTTTGGGCAAAAGGGCATCCCTTATCTGAACACCTACGATGGACGTACAATCCGTTATCCTGACCCTTTGATCAAGGCGAATGACACCATCAAGCTGGACCTTGAGTCCAACAAGATTGCAGATTTTATCAAGTTTGATGTAGGGAATGTTGTGATGGTGACTGGTGGAAGAAACAGAGGCAGGGTTGGAGTGATAAAGAATAGGGAGAAGCATAAGGGAAGCTTTGAAACAATCCACATCCAGGATGCGACCGGACACGAATTTGCAACTCGGCTGGGCAATGTGTTCACAATTGGTAAGGGGACTAAGCCATGGGTGTCTCTACCTAAGGGCAAGGGTATTAAGTTATCCATCATTGAAGAAGCCAGGAAGAGGCTGGCAAGCCAAGCCGCAGTTACTGCTTAAGATATAGTGTAGTCATTGATGAAAGGTGGAATTTTTGCTCTTGTTAGTTTTTTAAATTTTTTTTATATTTGTTAAGTAGATCTAAAAAAGGTTGATACTTTGTTATTTCTACTACAATTGTGCAAGGCTACTGCTATGATTTTTGTCATTTCAAAACTCTTTGCTATAATGGACTATCTTTTGGAAAATTTCATGAGTTGTGTTTTTATAATTCTCTTCCAATTAAATTATAAAACCTATCCATCAACTTTGTATTTTGTTTAAAAAATACCCTAAATTTTAAAAAAGTTTAAAAATACTCTTTAACTTTCAAAATGGGTTAAAAAATACCCTTACCCTTACTTTCAAAATGGTTTTGTTTTAAAAATACTATTGAAAAGTTTAAAAAATATCCTTGAACTTACTAAAGTTAAAAAATAAATACTTTCACAATTAGTATATGAATTAAAATTAGGGTCGACTAGATAAATAGTAAAATTTAAGGTTTACTTTTGATAAATAGCAAAAGAAAATTTAAATTGTAAAAATGGCAAATTGAATTAAATATTATTAATTATAAATTAACGACGGACCAAAATACCCTTAACTAATTCAAATTCAAATCCTAACATTTTCCTATTATTAATTTATTGCCAAAATACTTATTTTTAAAATCAAAACAATTTTGATTTAATTATACAACCTCCTAAAAAACTAAAAATTAGATCTCAAAATACGAATAAATTTAAAATTAAAATCAAAACCAAAAATAAAGTTTTTGAATCATTAGAAACGTTGAATCTTAAAAATATTTAAATAAAATGATTATATAGAAAAAACAGACAAAAAAAAGTTTAATTTTGTTTGAACTAATCTAACAAAATAAAAAAATAGTCATAAAAGAAAAAAAAAGAATTACAGTGTAATTCAAATAAGCTAACAAAATAAAAATAATCATAAAAAATTATAGTGTAATTCAAGTACCAAATACATAAACTTAGCCTACCAAAATATAAAATAATCATAAAATAAAAAAAATTACAATGTAATTCAAATGCATAAACTTTATTTGAACAGAAGAAAGTAAAGTAGATAGATGAGTTATACATAAAAAAAAATGAATTAAAGAAATTACAATGTAATTTATTTTAATTGGTAGAAAAAAACTCACCTAACCATAGCTTCCTGAAGTACGACGACAAAGACGCCGTCGTCATTTTGTGGTTTTCGTTTTTAGCGACGCCATTGCATTGACATTGTCAGTGTCATTGCTGCTACTCTGGTATGGGCCCTCCATCGGCTAGATCATTGCGGCTGGTAGTACCTTTTTTAAAAGGATATTTATCCCCTCAAAATTCAAATAAATGATCAATTCCTAATGCTTTCTACAACATATTCTGCACAAATGGAGAAAAATTAAACAGAGCAAAACCTTCGAGCTTATGACATTATTTTCTTCTTCTAATTCTGCATTCTTCTTCTACAAATCTTGAATATGAGATACTAAACTACCCACATCGATCTGATAAAGGAATCGACCGATCTCAGAAATCCATTAAAAGAAGAAACAAAAATGAATTCTAAAAGGTCCTGTTTATTAAATAAATTTGCCATTGTATGAAATTGATTAGCAAATTAACAATTAATTTTAAACAAGATTGTAGCATTTTTTGTCACCAAATCCAGTTTCTCTAACTAACTCTTCTTCCAGATCAAGACAGAGTTTTATTCAAGTCTTCACTTATCAAGACTTTTTGAATGTTTGACCAGAGTTTAGTAATAGTCTATGCAGTATATGAAAGTGTAGTTTTGAACTTACCGGATTAGTGATATAGTTTCTTGATGCATTTAACTACAAATGACAGTTGGAGAGAAGTGCTACTCTTTTTCGACCAAAGTTAATTGTTGCTGGTGCCAATGCCTATGCACGCCTATATGATTATGCATGTATACGCAAGGTAAACTCATTGACTTTCATATGCATATCAACATGAGCACTCCAATTGTATGGAAAGTTGTAGTCTCAATCTCAGGCTACACCTTGGATGGTCCAAGCCTCACATGTGATAAGCCTTTCCACATGTCTGTGATAAACAAAAAGCTATAATGTTGGCAGTTATGGCACATATCAGTGGATTGGTTGCAGCTGGTATTATCCCTTCACCATTTGAATATGCCCACTACAACTCACAAGTCACTTTGTGGTCCACGTGTAGCCATGATTTTTTTAGGAAAGAAATGAAAGATAAATAAACAAGGGGCAGGAGGTACTTCTGTTTGGTTTTTCATAAGTGGAAATATTGTTCGATCTCCACTGATATGGCCGGCGTGCAAAGAAGAAAATGAAGGGACAGGGGGCTGCGACCGAAGAGGAAGAAGAGATTAGGAATTTTTTTTTCTCTTATGGTTCCGTGCAAAGAAGATAACAAGGGGGAGGGAGTGCACGCCATAGAGGAAGAAGAAGATTAGGATTTTTTTTTAATTTTTCTTTAATTTTTGCTTTAACCCTAATTACCTTATATAAAGAATAATAATAATAATAGTAATAATAATACGTATTTTTGTATAATATTTAATTGTTTAATGAAAAGATATATTTGTCAAGATACATTCTAATAATATTATTATGTATTTTTGTATAATATTTAATTATTTAATGAAAAGATATATTTGTTAAGATACATTCTAGATTCTCTAAAAAATATTTTAAGTTGATTATTTGATCCCAATGAGGGTAAATTTGAAATATAAAAAAATCATGCACGTGATTATCAACGGATTTGCTATTTTTCTTATTCCTAAAAAATATTGCCATTTTTCTAATCGCCCCCTCTAACATTTGCCATTCTTCCAAATATTCCTTAAAATTATTAATATCTCATTGAAAGAATAACTCTAAACTAAAAATGTCTCAATCATTAGTATATTGATAAATTTATTTGAAGTCATTAGGTTTTATAAGATTGACAATATTTGTTTTATGACTTAAGATATTAGATATGTCATTGCAACAGAGATATTGATTCTGCAAGATACTTATCGATGACTGCTTTTTCTGTTTCTTCTGTCGCATCTTTCTTTATTCAGTGCGTGGTCGCTATGAAAGTTAGGTTACGATTTGTTGTGCATATTTTAAAAATACTTAATCCTTCAGTTAGAGTTGATTGTTCAGTTTGTCTTTAGAGCAACATTTGTATTATCTTATTGTAGCTGTTTTAGCTTGTGTTAGAAGAAGGCAATGTTGCATGTATTGAAGATACTACTGTGCATAGGGATTCTTTAAGCCTAGGGGGAGTCTAAGTCATTCAAACAAAGAGGATTTTGTTCAACGGAAAGATACAACACTGTGAGAGGGTCACAAATTGAGGAGCTCAAGTTTTTTAGACAGGGAGTTTCGACTATCTTCACTAAAAAGTAGATAACAAATAAAGAAATTTGGAGGTGAAAGTAGTGTTTATAGCTTAATTTTCAAAAAAGAAAAAAAAACTAAAAAAAAAAATTGTTACCAACTAGGTCAATATAAGTTGTTTTTTAATCGATTCTTTTCGAGTTTAAGAAACTTTCTAATAAATTATCTCGATATTAACGATAGAGATATTTTTAATTTAGAGTTATTTTTGTAATGAGATATTAAGGGTTGCAGTTCATATGCTAATCGTGACAAATTTTTTTTTGAACTTCGTTTAAGTTCAAGGGTATTTTTGAAACTTTTCAATAGTTCATAGGTATTTTTTAAACAAAACTTTAACGGTTTCCATCCAAAACTAATGTTAAGAGTATTTATGAATCTTTTTTTAAAAATTTATAGGTATTTTTAAAACTTTTGAAAGTTTAATAATATTTTTGATACAAAATATAAAGTTAAAGAGTTTTTTTTATTTTATTTAATAATTTAGCCAAGTAATTATATTTAAATGTGTATTTAGGTGACGTACGTCAAGTGATATTGTTGAATTCTAATTTTTTTTTTTTTTTATTGAAAATGATGATGGATATCTTTCAAATTATAAAACATATCTTTCAAATTACAACGATTGACTATAATGTGAATAAATGCAAACAATTGAGGGATAGATGTATAAAAGGGAATTTCAAATTTTAGGTAATATGAATTTTTGTAAATTGAGTTCCCATTAATATTAATTTGACAAGGAAAGTGGAAAGTATTTTTATAAATTGAATGCATGTGGAAATTTGGAAAAGAATGAAAGTGGAAATTATATACATATGAATGTCCCTTTTCCAAGATTAAGTTGGACAGGCAGGGTTGAGCAAAATAATTTTGATATAATTTTAGTATTTTTTAATTTTATCTTTTATAATAACATTTAAGTATGACTAATTTTGTCAGTTTATTATGTTGCATTAGGGTTTTTCTTATTGGAAGGATATTGAAGTCTCACCATTAGGTTGTAAAGGCAATTCCTTTCATATTGAATTTGAAATGAGATTTTCCTTTGTGTTAATGACAGAGATTCATCACCAACCTTTGTAATTCTTGAGCTAGGGTTGAATGCTTGAGCATTTAGGTAAGTCTGATCATTTTGCTTGTGAAGTGTTCAAACCTTTAATCTTATCTCTTCGTCTTTGATAAAAAAAAAAGTAGTCCAATTCTAGCTCTTTCCTTTGAATTGTTGTCAATTTGACTTGGGTGTTTTAGAGTTTGATATTAGGGATTCACCAATTGAGTTAATAATTTTTCAAATGCTAGAATTTTATAATGATAACTTAGACTTTAGATTGAGTATATGTTTCGTTTGCTTTGTTGTTGTTTTTAATTGATTTCTTAGATTTGGTTTCAAATTGAGTTGTAGAAAGAAACAAAAGGCTTGAAAGAAAGGTGATTGAAGGCATGGAAAAAAAATGCATGAAAACTGAAAGGAAAAAAATTGATTGAAAAAAAGAAATTGAGAAGTCAAATGGTTGAGACTTCAAAGTTGGAAGGAAAAAAATTGAGCAAAAAAATCTGAAGTCGGTGGGTCGAATGTGAGATCAAGTTTAACTTTTAAAAAATTCAAGCAAGCACGTCAAGTAACTAGGTCAAACAAGTACGTCAATTAAGCACCGAGTTTCCATGAGTTGTTAGTAGCTTGATTTTGAAAGTCACGTATACACAAAAAAGAGTTCCAAAAAATAGTTGGCATGTTGATCGAAACATACTTCCACTGTTTTTGGAAATATTTTGAATCCACATGAATTTTGCTTTGGGAGGAGAAAATTAAGGTTATATTTGATCATCATCATCGTAGTGAAAGTGGAAAGGTAAAACTTATCGTTTCAACATTGGAAAATTATGCACTAACATGGTGGAATCATTTATTGTTAAAAATGAGGAGTTTCCATGAAAAAACAAAATCAAGTTTTTGATGAGAAAGTGCTTTGTTCCTAAGGGTTTCCATAAATTGCAAGCTTTGAAGTAATGGAGCAAAAGTGTGAACAACTACTATGAAGAGATGTAGTTATTACTTGAGGGAGTTAATATATTTGAGGATGAGGAAACTACAATGAATTAATTCTACAATGGACTTAACGAGGAGATTGTTGAGATGCTTGCAATTGTGAAGAAATTCGACCTTGTGATGACTTTGAAGAAATGATGCTTGTTGCCATCAAGATAGAAATACAACTCCAAAGGAAATCTTCAAGGTACACTAAATCAAAACCCGATTTCAATGCCACCACATTAGTGGAAAAAGTTAGTTTATCTACAATATTTGAGCATTTTGATAATGTGGAAATTGGTAAAAAGATGCTTAATAATGTTGTGTCAATGCATGATCATGATGTTTTGTCTAATATGTCATTAGATTGCAAGAACTCACATAAATGTTGAATCCCTTATTTTTTAAGAAGTATCAGTTAATAGTAATGGGGTAAAGAAAGTTGGTTATAAACTTGATACTAGTATACTTTGTGCTGGCAATTCTAGAATAAAAACTTGTTGTGTGTGAGTTGGAAGAAAAAATGCATGAGACTGAGACAAAAGCAATAAATATATGTGAAGAAGCAAAATGTGCAAATATTGACGAGAGAAAAGCCAAAAGTGTGAGTTTAGAAATTTGTGAGGTTAACAAAAGAGCTTGTTTTTTGATAGGTGAACTCCAACCAAGTTTGTTTAGTTTTTCTTTTGACTTTTTGCAAGATGTAAAGCTTTGATTACGAAACTCCAACCGAGCTTTGGTTGTGCCTAATTCTTTTGATGGTCACAATTGGAATGAGGGTTGAAGGATTGATATTCTTTTCAAAGAAACTCAAGCCAATGTGAAACTTTGACATCTCATGACTACAATGTTGCTTTACAAGGGAGACCATCCAAGAGAAGTGTTAGAAAATTGACATTATTTTCTTCTCATGACATCAAGACTGCTTTACAAGGCTTTGATTTGAATTCGAGGATAAATCCTTCAAAAGAAGGAGGGGACGATATAAACCGACCAAACATCAAATTATTAATTAGATTTTATTTAATAATTTTGATGTAATTTTAGTATTTTCCAAATTTTTCACTTTTAATAACATTTAAGTAGGCCTAATTTTGTCATTATATTATGTTGCATTAGAGTTTTATATTGAGAGGCTATTTAAGCCTGACCATTTGGATGTAAAGACACTTTTTGACATATTGAATTTAGAATGAGATTTTTCTCTATGTTGATGTCAAAGATTCACCAACCTTTGCCTTTCTTGATCTAGGGTTGCATGTTTGAGCATTAGGTAAGTCTGATCATCTTGCTTATGGAGTATTCAAATCTTGAATCTTATCTCTCGATCTTCGATTAAAAGGTAATCCAATTATAGTTCTTCCTTTTGGATTGTTGTCAAATTGACTTGGATTTTAGAATTTGATATTAGAGATTCACCAATTGCGTTCCTATTTTTTCAAATCGTTGGATTTTCAAACCATGTGCACCATCGTGTGTATCCATGTTTAAATCAACATTGAAAATTGTGTGCATAATTTAGGCTTATGATCAAATACAAATGTCTATGGTTCATTTGTTTATTGGTGGACATGGTACACAATTTATTTAATTCATGGTACACACCCACGATTTACATATATGTATTTCTTTCATTTTTTCTCTAACTTCAATTGATTAGAAAATACATCCTTTGAACATAAAGGTACAAAAGTTGTTTTTCTCCCATTTTTTGTAAAAGAATACCTAGTCAAGTACTCATCGTACAAGACCTCCCTATCAAATTGTCAAGGTCGGTCAAGTAATATATCTCCAACATGCATGGGTCACACATCATATAAGACCTCATCTTCATACTTTTCCAAGCTAAAAGAAATCAAAGCTTGAGAAACTACCTTCATTGTTCCACTATCATTGAGCCATTGAAGCTTGTAAGACTTAGGATGATGTTGAGTTTGAATTTGCAATTGTTTGATAAAAAAACGTACGCACGACATTCATGCAACTTTCATTGTCAATAACAAGACTAAAAAGCATCCCATTAACTAAACACCTTGAGTGAAAAATACTATCTCTTTGGTCTTCAACATCATTTTCCTTAACTTGAGCACTAAGAGGCTTTCTTGTAACAAGTGTCAATTTACTCCCATATTCTAGTTCCTCCTCACTTTCTTCAATTGCTTCCTCAATTAGCTCATCTTTCTCACTTTCTTCTCCATCGGTGATAACTTCTCCATATTTAATGATCGTGGTTCTCTTGTTTGGACAATCACGAGCAATCTGTCTAATCCCTTGACACTTCCAACATTTTATGTCTCCATTCTTTTCTCGAACTTCCTTAGAGCCATCCAGCTTTTCTTTACCTTTGGAGCTCTCGACCTTATCCTTCTTGTCAAACTCAACCTTTCCTATTGGTTTTAAATTTACCTTTTCACTATTTGAATTCTTTTGCCAAGTGACAGTAGAAAAAGAAGTAGATTTAGAAGAAGCGCACATCTTGAAGGGCATCTTCTCCCAAGCTAATTGCCCTTCAATTTTGATAGAGAGGTGTAACAATTATTTCATATCAAAGTAAGTTTGCCCATCCACTTGATTGCCCAACTCTCGGTTCATTCCTCCAAGGAATCTTGCCATTGTATCCTCCTCATCTTCATCAATATTGGCTCTGTTTATAAGGATTTGCGTTTTCTAATAATAGTTATCCACACTTTTAGATCCTTGTTGTAAAGAGTAAAGCTTTTGCTTGAGTTCTCAAATGTAGTGCTTAGGAATGTACCTTCTCCTCATTAGGACTTTCAGTTCCTCCCAAGTTTCAACTGGCTCTTCATAATTCCTTCTTCATTCAAGTTTCAAGGATGTCCACCATACACTCGCATAATCCACAAATTTAGCTATAGCAAACTTCATTTTCCTTTCTTCACTAAAATTATGGCAATAAAAATCATGCTCGATTTTACTCTCATATTGCAAATATTCCCTTGAATCTGTTGTCTAATGAAAGGTGAAAATTGTGAACTTCACTCCTCTTATCCCTCTTTCCTTTCATCTTTCATTTTGGTATTCCCTTCAATCCTTCTTTGTGGTAACATGCCCCTTTCCTCTATTCTTCCTCTCTTCTACTTGAATTTTAACCCTTGCCTAACACTCTCATTCCCCTTGAAATTTGTCCGGCTAAAAGATTTTCGTCATCCTTATCTTCTTCATTTTCAACTCATTCATTCAAAACTTCCCATTGCTGACAATTCCTTACAGCTACCTCCATTCTATCTAATCGATTTGTCGCTATCAATTACTTAAGTCAAATGAAAAATTGCTCCTCCTTTTATCCTCCTAACTTCACTAAATTTTCCATCATTTTTCACTTCTTGATTCATAGTGAATAGAATAAAAGAGCCTCACACACTCAACTCACTGTTTGTTTACTCAGGTACACTCGTGTTTACACACAAAAGATAGGTTATTTATGAAAGTAGCTAAATAATGATATTGGGTAAGCATATGAAATCCTTGAAATAGTAAGCTATTCAATATAAGCAAGACAAGATAATTATGAAAGTAACCACAAAAAAAAATTTTAAAAAAATGAAAGATTTCAATTTAAAAAAAAACACACACAGAGTTTTTCAGATGAAACTGGACACATAAATGAAATTATAAATAAAAAGATTTTAAGCAATGAATTTGACGAAATACCCTTCTTAGAAATTCTAGATAAGAGAGTGATCTAAAAGATTGTTGAAGAACACAAAGTCAAATTCAGTCATTTGAAAGAAGAAAGAAGATGAAAGATAAGAAGGAAGTTTAAAAGTTACAGATTTGAAAGTCTTCAACAATTAATTATCGGAATGTGAAAAGACACTAAAATGATCATGCAATTGACCTAGGGAATGATAGAAAAATAGAAAGAGTTAATGTAATAACTCAATTATTAAGAATTTGTTTAAATATCAAGATTAATCACACAATTTGTATGAATAATTGCAAGAACAAATTCTTGTTTTTTGTTATTTTTTTTCTCAACTTTTTTTTTGTTTTTTCTTTTCTTCTTTTTTTTTCTCAACTTTTTTTTGTTTTTGTTTTTGTTTTTTTTTTCAATATGTGAAACACAATAAGATGGAAATAAGATAAAGATATGAAGAACAATGGGTGAAAGAAATGATAAGATGAAAATGAAAACTAGAATTAAATATCACTAGAAAGAAAGATAGAATCAATTCTCGAGTAGGCCACAAAGATGCAACCTATGCTTTGATACCAAATGATAAGGTAATCCTAATTTCCAGTTTAAAGATCAAAACTATTAAGGAAACAAGAACCTTTGAATCTAAGAAACTAACATCTCCTTATACTAATTTAGATCAACCAAGAGAAAGTTAGAATTAGATTACCTCTTAGATCAAAGATCTAGAAGCAAGATTTGAAACTTTTGTTTCTAAATTGAGTAACTCCACAATCAAACTTGATCAAGGTTAGATTGAATGGCTCGCATACATTCTATCACAAAAAATGCAAATATTAAGGAAAAAGTCTCAATATGAGATTTCAAATTTCATTCATAAATGGCAGCCAACCTAACTAGTCAAATTAAAAATGGAATTACAATTAAAAAAATGTGGTGTTAACTGATACATGAAGTCTTCAAAGTGTTGGATTCATGGAAGCTTAATGTCTACCCCATAGTCCGCTTCAACCGAGAAAACATTGACATTCAATACTCCAAATGGTCTGTCGACTCTTGTATTAGCATGTAGCACATGAAATTGAGGATGAACCGACCTTATCCATTCTTGTACGTGAAGAATGAATGATTGGTGAATCTTTATTGTCTTAGATCTTGTAATTGGTCCCTCTGGAACATGTGGAACACCATGATTCTTATCACCATAATTACTTGTTCTAAGCTTGACATTTTCAAACCTAAAACCTTCTCGTCCACCTTGTCTCACTCTATCTCTTCTATCCTCTATGAACCAACCAATTACAAACTTGCTCTTGCTGACCCTAATTGGAAACAAACCATGGTTGATGAAATTGAGGCATTAAAACGAAATAAAACATGATTTCTCATTCCACTACTCACTCCTAATAAGAAGGCCATTGGTTGTAAGTGGGTTTTTCGTGTGAAACTCAAACCTAATGGAGATGTTGATCAGTACAAAGCTCGTTTAGTTGTCCAAGGGTACAATCAAGCATTTGGGATTGTATAATTTGAGACTTTCAACCCAATCATTAAACCGACCGCTATTCACATTGTATTATCTTTTGTTGTTTCATTTGTGATGTAGTAGGAATATAGTATTATGGTCAAATCCTTAATATAGGATTAGTTTCTTTTATTAATTTTGGATTAGTTTTCTTGTGTTCACAACTTTTAAACATTAATAAAAAAATTTTATTTGGTATACATCAAGTTTGGTATCAAAGCTCTACATAAACTGAGCCTTCATTGTTGGTAGAGGTGCTAACAACACCGACAAGGGAAAGAACGTAGCAGACCTCCCTGAATAGATTGAAAATGTTCTCCGAGGACATCAACAACCCGATTGTTGGCTGTGGAAGAGACGATCAGAGACATGAATATACGTTTGGATGAACTAAATACAACAGTACCAAGAATATCAAGACAAATGGAACTGGTTTTGATGAATCTTCCTCAACAAGCAGATGAAAACAAAGAACGTAATAAACAAAGGAGACTTTTGCCGAGAGGAGCACGTAGATGACAAGAGGAAGTTAATTTGGACAATTCTACTTAACCAAAAAGAAATTAGCCAACTCTCCAAGCTCCAAGAATCTAAGGACGAATCCAAAAAGATCTCGGAGTTATCTTCATCCGATAGTGAAGAACAAAGGCAATTTTTGGAGAATCGTCGACAACGATTGAGATTTAATCATCAAGATTATGGAGAAAGGCAACAAGATTACAAAATGAAATTGATCTATCTACATTCAGTGGCAAGTTAGATGTAAAAGCCTTCCTTGATTGGATTGAGAGTGTCGAGCTTCTTCAAATATATGAACACCCCTATTAACACGAAAGTGAAATTAGTAGAATTCAAATTAAAATCAGGAGCTTCTGCATGGTGGGATTGGATTCAAATAAATTGAAGACTAATAGGCAAGAATCCTACCAAAAGTTGGCCAAGAATGCTAACGATGATGAAAGAAAGATTCCTCCTTGTCGATTATGAGCAGATTCTGATCAACAGTACAAAAAATGTCGACAAGGAAATTGAAATGTAGCTGACAATGCTGAGTAGTTTCATCCTTTAAGCGCAATAACTCAGAGTAACGATGTAACGCCCCGGGTTTTCAACCTTAACCCAAGGTCGTTACTTAAATAAAAACCATTGAAATCCATTTTAGAAGACGTAAGCAAAACAAAACAAAAACTTTAATTTAATCCATATTAAATAGTAAAGGGCTTCTAAATCGTTTAATCAATCAAACAAATGGAAGAGATAAGAAAAGAACCTAGAAGGGATCCCTAAAATAGTTTTCTAAAC
>JBBPDJ010000001.1:5107237-5120548 GCA_037974625.1 Cucumis cinereus
ACATCCCAAATTAAAATTTAACCAACCAAAAGTAAGATAATTGATAAATAAAAATTTACAAATTACCTTTTAATTTGAGGTGTTACAAACGAGTTGGAAAAGGACTAGATTGGTAGATTTGTAGATGGTGTCAAGGGAGAAATGGAAGAACAAATGGATGTTCAATCGATAAGCACTTTAGCAACAACAATTAGTATGGGTTAGAAGGCATAAATTAAATTGGAAAAGAAGCAGAAAAACAACAGGTCCAAGAAGGGTACATGGGACAAGCCATTCAATCCATATAAACGCAAGAAAATGGAGAAGTGGAAGTTGGGAGGCAAATGGTAAATTCAAAGAAGATCAACCCACCAAACGAAATAAAGGAATAAAGATCCAAGAAGTATCAAACAAGCTAAGAAAGGAGGAGAGTGACAAAGAAGGACAGAACAGTGTCATATGGTGAAGAAGAGGAAGGGTTTTGCTTGCTCCGAAGACCAAAAACCACCCACAACGAACACTAATTATTTGAAACAAGGTGCACCATCAACATCAACATCAACGAGAGTGTTTAATTTGCAAAGTGACAATTGACAGTGAGAGTAGTGAAAATGTGATAACACTTCCACAACCACATCAGTTGCTTCTTGGAAGGATGAAGTTGGAGATATAATGATTACTGTTCTTGCACAGAATTATTAGCTTGCATTTGCAGAATTCATTCCCTTTAATCTATATTTTCTTTTCCAGATAAGAACAATATTTTTATTTAAAGAACGAATATATTTTCAAAACCTAGAATGTCAATACCAATTAAAAACAAAATATTTTCTTTTAAAAAAATGGACAACAAACAAACAATAGAGTTTAAATTTATTTAAAATTAAGTAAAAATATATTAAAATTAGATATTTGATGGTAAATATAATAAAATTCAACCAACTAAAATATCTAAAGAATTCTAACTTAAACAAAAATATTATTATAATTAAGAAATATATAGTTTAGAAAAATTAATCTATTTGCTATTCAACCCATGGAAAAGAATTTGAAAAGTAGACTACCTAAACAATGGTGAACAAAGACTCTAAAAAAATCTTATTCCAATATTACCCTCTTTCTCTGCTCTCAGGCTGTGTGGTTTAGGGTTAATTACTCAGGCTTTTGTGCCTCACTTTGCTTTCTTCATCCTCATCTTCTATTCTATTCAGGTAATTCTTCTTCAATGCTCATCCATCATTTACTAACCTTAATGCTACAGATTTGAAATATACGAATTTCGTTGGTATTTTGTCATTTCTTGTGCAGAGATTGATGGCTGTGATTCATATTTCAAATCCCACTCAGTGCTTGCTGAAGTTCAAGACAAACCTTCCTGCATCTGAGGCATCTTCTCGTCGACCCAATTGCTCTGTTGCAGGTAGAAGGAAGTGGGTTGTTGCTATGACATCTCAAATTCCAGTACAACATGATCAGGAGACTCAACAAACCTTGACTGGTGATTCTTTTATTCGTCCCCATTTGAGGAAATTGTCTCCTTATCAACCCATTCTTCCTTTTGAGGTACACCATGTTGACCTTTGATGCCCCTGTTCTACTCTATTTCTAGCTAGCTAAGTTATTTTCCATTATTGTGTTGGTGCTAATCACCTTGGGTTGATCAAATGGAAATGGGGCATGTGATGAAAGAGGCATTGATTCTAACCCAATGGTGGCCACATTGAGGGGTCAGAGAATTGAGTTTAGTTTACTGATTAGGGTCCGAAAATTGAGTCTAGTTGAGGTGTGTGTAATTTGGCCTAGGCACCCAAAGGACATAAAAATTGAATGTTTGGTGTCTTCCTTGCCATGTGGATGCACAGTACAAACATATCGGAGGCTAATGTATGTTGATGAGATATAGACATCTTATGAGAAGCTCTTTGTTTTCTCTTTATGGTTTTCAATAGCTCATAATGGATTTATCCGATGGTGAAATTTATGACTGAGTGTAATGGAAATATATGCTTCAATGTTGGTAATGATATTGAGATTTAAAATTTATGGATATATCGATATTGGCGGATATTTCTGGAAGTAAAAAAGTTTATAAAATTTGTTTAGATTAATTTATGAATATTGTTAATAGTATCTTCATTGGTATTGGATTATACGACAACTTTTTTATGGTTTTCAAAATCACATTGTTTATTTATCCCTCGGTGGAATTTAATGACTCAGTGGAAGTTTATGTTATCAGTCCTGGGATTTTCATCAGAGTATACAAGGGCATACAAAAGAACAACCTAAAAAATAGGACTTGAACCCCAACTATGGAATAGATGTCAGTCCAACAAAATGAAACCAATCTTATCTTGCTTGTTTCAGGTGTTTAATCTTGTGAATGGTAGGTGTGTAAATTAATGAGATATAGATATCTTTGAAGAGGTTCTTGTTTTCTCTTCATGGTTTTCAGATCACATTGTGAAAGTATGTTACCATCTTTGAACTCAATTGCACCATTGGGTACAAGTTCTTTAAACTGGGGGATCTACTCCCACAAAATTTTGAATTGTGTTATATTACATTTACAATTCATTTGCATGTTATAGACTGTCAAGGTGGTTCTTTAACTTTTTTTTGCCTGTAGGTTTTGTCAACACGTCTTGGAAGGAAGCCTGAGGACATTATAAAATTAGATGCAAATGAAAATCCTTATGGTCCTCCCCCTGACGTGAGTACATGTTCCCTTCCTTCTGGTTGATTCTGTATACAAAGAATCTTGGTTAACTGAAAATTTGTCAAATTTGTTTCTTAAAAGTTCAGCTGTGGGGAGGTTATCTTTCTTCTTTTACCTGCCAACTAATTATTTATGTTTGTTTTGCATTATGTTGGACTATAATTTGTGTTTGTTTGTAGGTTCTTGAAGCCTTGGGAACAATGAAATTCCCATATGTCTATCCTGATCCTGAAAGTCGTCAGTTGCGAGCAGCACTTGCCGTAGACTCTGGTCTTGAATCTGATTATATTCTTGTGGGTTGTGGTGCAGATGAACTCATTGACCTGATTATGCGGTTAAAACTGAATCAACTCTGCCTTGTTTATGACTATTTAAATTTGAATTCTTACTTTCCCTTACACTTAAGATCATTTCTTGAATTATTGTTGTAGATGTGTGTTGGACCCTGGTGATAAAATTGTAGACTGCCCTCCAACCTTCACGATGTATGAATTTGATGCTGCTGTTAATGGTGCTCTTGTCATTAAAGGTAGTTATCTACTTATTTATCACTTTATATTTTGATTTCTTCCTTTTTAAGAAGCAATCTTTAAGCCTACCAACGTGACCATATTTGTCTCTTAATGGTCTGTCATTTGAATCTACTTATCTACATATTTTGCTTTCGTTACATACAGTTGCAATATATGTTGCCTATGGTATTCTGCAGTTCCAAGGAAGCCGGACTTTTCCTTGAATGTGGATCTCATCAAAGATGTTATTCATAAGGAAAAACCAAAGTGCATATTCCTCACTTCTCCAAATAACCCAGATGGGAGGTAATTCTTTGTTTTTTCTTTTTAAACGGATACGAGCATTTTTATTAATACTAATAATTGAAACTAAAGCTCAAAGTATAAGAGAATTATACTAAGTGCAAAAAGGACTAAAGGAACAGATACAACTTAAATTCGAGACAAGGAGGCACATTATTATGATGACACCCCGAGAGCAATCACAACAGAAGTAGAACAAGCTGGTCAAAACCCTCTAGAACTCGAGCAAACAAGAAAAACTAAATACAAAGCAAACTTAAATAATCTTTCAGAAAGGGAAGCACCAAAAATAGGCAACCAGCCATGTTGCTTCAAGTCTGATTTGACAATACATTCCTGTGCCTGGAACTGGAAGACTTGCTGAAATCTTTCAACCCAAAGATTCAATAACAAAGCTTTGACATCATTGGTTCAGAAGAAGAATAGGCCCCGAATACAGCATCTTTCCAATAAAAACTGCACTACATTGCATTGAATGTATATTCCAAAGACCCAGCTTGTACCACAATACTGCAAATCTATAATTTATTTTTGAAAAGGAAAACCTCACTTAGCCCACCTTATACAGGCCACGCCTTCTAGTTTGCCTACATATTATTTATCTCTCTTTCGTGCTCCTTCTGATGTGGTTAAATGTATGGACAAACTGATTCGGAATTTTCTTTGGGATGGTGCATGTGGGGATCACGGAATGCATAATGTAAATTGGATAATTACCCAACGACCAAAGTCAATGGGAGGTCTTGGTATTGGTAATTTCCAGCAACGAAATTCAGCACTCTTGGCTAAATGGATATGGCGGTTCATTCGTGAACATAATAGCTTATGGCACAATCTTATTATGGCTAAGTACTATCGCTCCAATTGTATTTGCCGACTGCTACTAGAAGATCAGCAAAATCCCCATGGAGCTCCATATGCAAATCTATTGACCTTGTTGTGTCACGAACACAATGTTGCATTGGTACAGGAGTGACTATATCCCTTTGGAAAGATCGTTGGCATGACTGTGGTACCCTGTGTGACAATTATCCCCGCTTGTTTCGCCTTACTTGTACTCCAGATATCTCACTAGCTGAAGCTTGGATTGATGATTTAGAAATTTGGGATTTGCACTTTCGGCGTAATTTAACAGACTCTGAAATACAGGAATAGGCTTCCTTATCTACTAGCCTATCTACTGTCAGATTCAGTACGAGGCCAGACTCATGGAAATTGATGGTTGACCCCTCATCCTCATTTACTGTGAAATCTCTTATTGATGATTTGATGAGTCCTATTGTGAATTCAGGAAAGGTTTTTTATTCGGCTATTTGGAGGGATCATTACCCAAAGAAAATAAATTTTTTTCTTTGGGAGCTTAGTCACAAGGCCATAAACACTGCTGACCGCTTAGAACGTCGAATGCCATATTTGTGTTTTTCTCCATCTTGGTGTATTATGTGTTGCACTAATACTGAATCGCCTGCTCATCTCTTTATCCATTGCCCTTTTGCTCGGCAATTTTGGGATTTTATCTTGGCGGGCTTTGGATATTCCATCACTCTATCCAACAACGTTTCTGACATACTGCACTCTCTTATGGTGGGACATCCATTTTGGGGACATAAAAAAATTATATGCTTGGCCATTGTGAGGGCTTTTTTCTGGACTTTGTGGGACGAGCGTAACCGGCGAACTTTTCAAGAGTCTAGTTCATCATTTTCTGAATTATGTGATGTTACTTTATCTACTGCTTTTTATTGGTGCAAATCTGGACACCCTTTTAAGAATTATAGCTTAGATGTTTTAGTCGCCAACCGACAAACTTTTTGTAACCACCTTTAGGTGTTTGGGGTTTCCCCTTTATTTCATATTATCAATGAAATGTTTCTTATCTAAAAAAATAAAAAAAAAAGAAAAATCCATCAATGCTCCAAGCTGCCGATCACTTAAAGCATAAAACTCTTCTTGCTTTGAATTTTGAATGAGCACTTGATCTGGATTATGTTTTCCAAGAAAACTTTAGATAGCCAAGACTCTTCTATGCATCCATCGAGCCTCTCACGATCCACTGGGGCAGGCTCGCAACATTCAGGGCAGGCTTGCAACATTCATTAGAATCTCTTTCCGCAACCAAAATAGCCTCTGGTTGTTATTCCTAAAGGCAAACTCTCATGTGCCCATCTTGTGATGTTGAAATCACCGCCAATGCACCAAGCTTCCAAGCAAAATTTTGAAAAATGAGAAGTTCAGGCCATATAAATTTCCTTTCCCTATAATCATTCGGACCATACACATTGCATATTCAGCAAGTTTTTCTGCACCAAGTGATGCATTTTACAGTAAAAAGTACCCCGCTCTTTTGTGTTTTGGTGACTGTTATCTTGCTTGTATGGCATAATCAGCATTCCGTCTGAAGTTCCTTAAGCTTCGACAAAATCCCATCCAATGTCCTTTGAGCTCCAAAGTGACTTTGTGAAGTGCAAAATCAAATTCTTCTTTCTTACATTCTTGGATAAGTACCACTTCCGGATTGTGAATTTTCAGAAATCTTTTGAGGGCCAATCTCTTGTTGACGTCTTTCAAACCTCTTGTGTTCCATGATATAATTTTAATATTCCTCAGCAAAAGTAGCTAAAGTAAATTCTTCGTTTGTATCGGATCTGTGATCTTGCACTTTTCAGTTCACTCAATCGTGCACTACAAGATTGGGAAAATCGTACCTGCTCCGATCATCTGTACTCTTCTCATGCTTATATACATGATTCAGATTTAGGGGCTATTTTATGTGCCACAACAATCTTCCTGGACAAGGGATCCTCGGAAATAAATTTAGGGAATTGTTATCAGTGAAATATGTTGTATGTTGTTTGAAAAATAGACCAGTTTGCTTGATTCTTAAACATGCTAAACTTTGTATTTTAAGTCATTTTTATTCCATCCTCTTCATCAAAGTCTTTTACTTGTTTACAGTGTAATTAGTGATGAAGATCTCTTGAAAATTCTTGACCTCCCAATACTAGTTGTTCTTGATGAAGCATATGTAGAGTTTTCCTCAATTGAATCAAAGATGCAGTGGGTGAAGAAATATGAAAACTTAATTGTACTTCGAACATTCAGCAAAAGAGCAGGTGTGCTATCTTCATTTTTTTAACCACTATAGTTTTTTAAGAATAATTTACTTGTTTATCTGTGTACTACTTCCTTTTTTTATTCATGACTATTATGTTATCAAAATGACAGAATTTGGTGTCACGATCTAGTAAGTAGATTTGTCATGCTCATATTATGTTAATTGATTCTAACTAGCAAAAAGTTTTCCTACTAATTTAAACTTATGTCCCCCAAATTTTGTATGAAAAACACTAGATCATCCATGTAAGTTGGAAAAAACTTATCAGAGGCATGTCTTACATATTGAAACAGCCTCATCTTTGAACATTCCAATGTACTCTTCTTGATGGAGATAGAACTTATATCTCTTGAACATTCCAATGTATTCTTCTTGATGGAGATAGAACTTTTATCTTATATTTGCTGTCAAAATGTAGAAGTTAAACCTATTTTACTGTAACTAGGTTGACCTATCTGGTATGATTTTGCTGCCAGAAAGCTAAACCTAGAACACATTTTAACCATTACTTTAGTTGCAGGGTCGTGGCTATGGTCTTCTTATTTTTATGATTTAATTTACTATTTTAAATTTTAATTTTTTGAATATGTAAAATGTAAATGGTTTCCCGCAATTCTATTCTTGTTACTGATTGACAAGAGCTTTGTTATGACCTGTTTATGTGAGATAACCAAAATCTTTGTAACATTGCAGGTTTAGCTGGACTTCGTGTAGGATACGGAGCATTTCCTTTGAGTATTATTGAATATCTTTGGCGAGCAAAGCAACCGTACAATGTGTCTGTTGCTGCTGAAATTGCTGCATGTGCAGCATTGCAGAACCCCTCCTACTTGGAGGTACACTTTATCATCTAATCCTTGTTGGATGGATTCTTTTAGCTTCAACGTTACTTGATAACCGCGATTGATTGAGTTAGTGATGTTGGAAGATGTTAGAACAGTAAGAAGACTATGGAAATGGATTCAATCCCGCGGTGACTACCTATCCAAGATTAAATACTACTATTTTTTTTTGACAACTAGATATTGTAGTGTCAAGAAGTTATCTCCGTTAGATTAGTGGAGATTTGCGTAAATGGACGTAGATACTTAGTGTAAAAAAATGATGAAATACTTGGTAACAAGGGAAGGTATTTTGGTGCTCGATTCATTTCTAATTCATGCTTTCTATTTCTTGCAGATGGTAAAAAATGCCTTGGTGCAAGAACGTGAGAGGTTGTATAATCTTCTAAAGGATGTGCCATTCTTAAATCCATATCCTAGTCACTCTAATTTCATCCTTTGCGAGGTGACATCAGGAAAGGATGCGAAGAAATTGAAGGTAAATGACTTTCTTCATGTTTACCACCTTTGCACTCTAGACTTGCAACATAACTCTAATTGTCAGCCATGAATCAAAGTAGAAAAGTATTTGGGGACCTAAAAAATACTAAAATTTTAGAATATGCTCTATGTAAAATTATTAACAAATATGCTTTCCATCATTTGAAAATTATATCTTTGTACCCAAATGATCTGAAAATCTTTTGAAGTTGGTGGTTGAAGCAGATAATAATGTTGACGAGGGATTGGAAAGACATAGTGAGTAGGGATTTGTGAAGAAAGGCAAGGAAGGCGAGGAAGGCAAGGAAGGCAGAAAGTTCTTACGTTATAAAATTTTATTGATGACTACTGCAGCAGTTTGCCGTCCTCACAAAGCCTATTTTGAATTAAACTTGTTTGGTTTGCTTTGATTTGGTCGTGTTTAATAATTTGGCTCCGTTTCTTACCCTTGCTTGTTGAATGAGGGTTAGTTTCACCCCTTTGATAGTGATCCACTTATCTCTTTGATGTGAGAAACCTCACAAAACCTATTTAACAATGCTGGACACTAACGCATATAAAAATTTCCCCCTTCAGAACTTTAGCAGAATCTTATAGAAGTTTGGACCGGCAATCAACTACTTGAATCAGATAACCTTCTCTATTAATTTCACCAAACGCTGGAACTTTTTGAAAAGTTTGTAAATTCATGCTTCATTTCAGCTTCCTTCACAGACAAAGATTTTAACAATAAGATTCATCTCTCTGGCTTTGATGCATTGCAAATTATCAAATAGATGCAACATTATTTTAGCTCATAATGGTAAATTTTATTTGTAGTATTGCGTATCTCTGAGATCGATGTAATGTGGTTGGTACCTTCCTGTCATTGGTTGTGACTTGTGAATCTGAAATTGACTGCAAAATTTCAATGCAGGAGGACCTGGCAGCAATGGGAGTGATGATTCGTCACTACGACAAAAAGGAGTTAAAAGGCTATGTTCGTGTGACTGCTGGGAAGCCCAAACACACCGATGCTTTGATGGACTGTCTTCGACGCGTATCATAATCAGTCCCATTTATTGGGAAGCTTTAGAATCCAAAAGATTTAAGGTTCACCTCTCTTATGTCTTTGATCAAATTATTTGCTAGAACTGCTGACTGTAGAACATGGCATTCATGTTGGTTTTCCTTTTGGAAGGAGAACAAGCTGAATCTTTTTGTAAGTAGTTAGCAAGGGATATTGGTCCATGGGATTTTGCTAAACCTCACAAAGGTTTGATCACACAAGAGACTTGGTCCCTCTTTGTTCTCATTGGAAGAAGATTTACTTGAATATATGCCTAAAGAATTGGGGAATTTTTATTTTCTGAGTGAACAATTTAACTTTTACCTTCTAGTTTTATATGAAACTAAACTTAAATATAATTGATGGAATAAATCTTTTGTTTAGTATAATTTTTTAGTTAATCACTGTTTTTATGTGTTGTAGTAGCTGGATAAAACTTGGTATTACTGATTTTATGAGTGTAATCGAGCTTTTTGTAGTATCATTGTTATAATGTAATAAACCAAAATATTTAAAAATATAACAAATTTTACAATAGCAGTCTATCATTGTTATAATTTAAATATTTTTAGTCGTATCATTTAAAACAATTTCTCTATGCATAAATATAATTAGTTTTTTAGTATAAATATAATTGTTTGTTTTACCATTTTCAATTCAGTATCTTGATACAATCAAAACATCAGTGTGAGAAACTTTAAAAATTTTTAAGCACACATCTGCCAAAAGAATTGGTTAGAGATAAAAGTGATTTTTCTTTTGAAAGTTTCCTTTTTATTTATGGTGGGTTGATTTTTTTTTAAATATATATATATATATATATATATATATTTTTTGTTATTGTAGGTAGATATTAGTTAGAGATAAAATATGATCTATATATATATATTTTTAAAAATCTCTTCTAACGTGTATTTGCTATTTTTTATAAATAAATTTTGATTTTTTTAAATCTCTTCTAATGCTAACATTAGGAAATCTTAGATTTGAAATCCTATTTTATTTTTATTTTTATTATTATTTTTTTTTTATAATTTTAGAAAATCTTGGATTCTTCTAAGTTGCAATATTATTTTAACATGATATATTTTGATTCATCTAAATTTTAAATGTGAGGCTAAATGAGATGAAAAAAATGAGAGTTTTATTATTATTATTATTATTTTTAAAGCAAAATTACATAGAATATTACTGTCATCAATCACCAAGATGTTATTTGAAAGGGGCTCTCCCATTTGTCCCATGTCGACTCTAAAAAGAGAGAAAGGAGGGGAGGATTTTAGATATTTGTTGAGAAAATTTAGATAGAGATAGTATTAACTTTTTTTAAAAAAATCAAATTAAAACTATAGTTTTTCTCCTCTAAATTCCTTTTTATTATTTTTTTTTGTTCTAACCATTTTTTCGTTTAGATCAGATTTTTATTTTTATTTTTATTTTTATTGTTTTTCAAAATAAAGTCGTACAAGTGAATAATATATGGATTTCAATTCCAACTACAACTAAAAAAAATAGAGTATCAGAAACGATAAATATAACTCTTTTAGACATGGTTTGGTCTATGACGAGTTATGCTCAATTGCCTAGCTCGTTTTGGTGGTATGCAGTAAAGACTACAGTAAATATCTTGAACAATGTTCCTTCAAAAGTTTTTCTAAAACACCTTTCGAGTTATGGAGATGACGCAAACCTAGTTTAAGTCACCTCAAAATTTGGGTTTGTCTAGCACATGTGTTAGTGACAAATTTCAAGAAGTTGGAACCTCGTTCAAAGTTATGCCAATTTGTTGGTTACCCTGAAGAAACAAGGGTGGTCTATTATTCGATCCACAAAAAAACAGAGTATTTGTATCGACAAATACCACATTCTTGAAAGAAAAACACGTGAGAAATCATAAACCACGTAGCAAATTAGTATTAAATGAAGTTACGGATAAATCAACAAGAGTTGTTGATGAAGTTTGTCACTCATGAAGAGTTGATGAAACCAACACATCAGGATAGTCTCATCCTTCTCAACCGTTGAGAATGCCTCGACGCAGTGAGAGGTTTGTATCACAATCTAATCGTTACTTCGGTTTAACTGAAACTCGGGTTGTCATACCAAATGATGAAATCGAGGATCCATTGTCCTTCAAACAGGCAATGAATGATGTAAACAAGAACTAATGAGTCAAAACCATGGGCCTTGAAATGGAGTCTTTGTACTTCAATTTAGTACGAGAGCTTGTAGATCTACCTGAAGGGGTGAAACCCATAAGATGCAAATGGATCTATAAGCGAAAGAGATACTCAGCTGGGAAGGTACAGACCTTCAAAGCTAGACTTGTAGCAAAAGGTTATACCTAAAAGGAAGGGGTTGACTATGAGAAAACTTTTTTCCCTGTTACTATGTTAAAGTCTTTAAGGATTCTATAGTCCATAACCATATTTTATGATTATGAAACATGAAAAATGAATGTCAAGATTGCTTTTCTAAATGTGAATCTTGACGAGAGTATCTTTATGTGTCATCCCAAGGGGTTCATAACTCAAGGTCAGGAGCAAAAAGTTTGCAAGCTGAATCGATCTATTTATGGGTTGAAACAACCATAAAGATCTTGAAACATTAGATTTGATACTGTGATCAAATCTTATGATTTTTACCAAAATTTTGATGAGCCTTGTGTATACAAAAAAATCAACAAAGGTAAAGTAGGTTTCTTAGTACTTTATGTGGATGATATCTTTCTTATTAGAAATGACGTAGGATACCTAACTGACGTTAAAAGCTGACTAGCAACCCAATTTCAAATGAAAGATTTGGGAGAGGTGCAATTTGTTCTTAGGATCGAAATCATTAGGGATCGTAAGAACAAAACCCTAGCACTGTCTCAAACAACTTTTGTATCGATAAAATGTTGATTCGATATTCAATGCAAAACTCAAAGAAGGATTTATTACCTTTCAGGCACGAGGTTCACTTGTCAAAGGAACAGTGTCCTAAGACACCTCAAGAAGTTGAGGATATGAGACACATTCCCTATGCCTCAACGGTAGGCAGCTTAATGTATGCTATGCTCTGCACCATGCCAGATATTTGTCATGCTATGAGAATAGTCAATATGTACCAGTCCAATCTAAGGAGAACGATGGACTACATGATTGTGTATGATGCTAAGGATTTGATCCTTACAGGATACACTGACTTTGATTTCCATACTGACAAGGGTTCTAGGAAATCCACATCAAGATCAGTGTTCATCCTGAATGGGGGAGCTGTAGTGTGGTGTAGCATCAAGCAAGGATGCATAGAAGACTCCACTATAGAGGTGGAATACGTCGCTGCTTGCGAACCAGCAAAAGAAGCAGTTTGGCTCAAAAAGTTCTTGCATGATTTGGAAGTTCTTCCAAACATGAAATTGTCCATCACTCTTACTGTGACAATAGTAGGCCAGTAGCCAATTCTAAAGAGCCTTGCAACCACAAACGAGGAAAACACATAGAGAGGAAGTATCATCTGATAGGGAAGATTGTGCTACGAGGGGATGTGATCAACGAGGAAAACACACTGGACCACGAAATAGTAATCACTAGACGTAACCCCGTTGACTAGTTAGGTTCTTATTTCAAATAGGATGACCTATGCAACTTAGTCCTAATCTCGAGTGTATTATGAACTTTTGTCCACAAGGAATTGTTCTTTGATTTGTATGGGTGAGAGTGGTCAGATTCCCGACTCAATAAGTCTACCATTTTGGAGACAAGACCGAGTGGGGAGCTGGAAACATAATCACACAAGATGAAATTCACTCATTCCCGACTTTAAGGTATGTAGATGAGTGTTCCCTTAATTGGTGTCTCCGGAACTTGAACAAAGGGCCCTACCCTCTCCATGACATGAGAGAGATTTTTGCTTCTTGGTTTGACCATAAGCAAGTTGTTCATTAGAGGAGTACTTGTATTTAAAGACTAAGAAATAATCAAGGGGTAAAACAATAATTTGACTCACCTGGGGTTACGAACACTTGTGAATGATTAACTTGTTGTTCTACATTCGTAAACACAAAAATATATTTATAGTGAGAAGAGTTCAACTGTGAGTCTTTAGTGGAGTGTGAACACAATTGACGAATATTGATTAATGTGGTTAACAAGTTTAACCAATTAATCTCATATCATTGTAACTTTTGATCTGTAGGTCCACGAGGTCCCATTTCTAGCTCGTAAAGGGTAATGAGGTTAATATATCTTGGATTAATTTGAAATGTTCATATTAACTTAGAGAATTAATATAATGTATGGTGATACATTATAATATAAAGTTTATATTTT
>JBBPDJ010000001.1:5120648-5153506 GCA_037974625.1 Cucumis cinereus
CCTCGAAGATACGACTATTTCTCTCCCTCCAAATTCCCCAAATAAAAGCACGAAACGCACACCCCCAAATGATATTCTCTTTAGCATTCGAGACTTTAAGATTCAAGCCCTCTAAAAGTCAATTGTCAATCAAATCAGGCAAGCAGAAATTTAAACTAAAGATATCAAAAAGAGCGGACCAGTCCCTTCTAGTAAAATCACAGTGTAAAAAAATGTGGTCAAGAGTTTCCCTATCTTTCAAACAGAGACAACAAATTGAAGGATACAAAGTTGAATTGGGGAGCTTCCTTTGTAACTTCTCTTGAGTATTCAGACTCCTAAACGCCAACGACCACACAAGAAATTTCACCTTCTTCGGAACGCGACACTTCCAAATATAACACACGAGAGGAGAGGCAATTGGGGGGATTTTCCTAGTAAAGGACAGAAAGATCGATTTAGTTGTGAAGGTTCCACTCCTATTCAATTTCAGCTGATGCTATCTTTCCCTCCCCTCGGGATCCAAGAGTGCAACAACTCCAGGATAGACACCACCTCGATGAACTCACTATCATTGACGTTTCTCCTCAGCCTTAGATTCCAAGACTTAGAGAAAAAGAGCACCAACTCTCCGCAACCGTCATCTCCTTATTTAGAGACAACGCAAAAATCTCCGGAAATCTATTTGATAAACAAGGGCTGCTGCACCATTCTTCAGTCCAGAATTTTATACGGCTCCCATCCCCAACAATAAAATTCACCCATTTTAGAAAGGAAACTCTATGCTTCAAAATCCCTGCCCACATTCTATTCGATCTGCCTCTCTTCGGTAATTTGGTACACCAGCCCCCTTCCTCAGTTCCATAAATAGCAATCATCAACTTCCTCCATAAAGCATTTTCCTCTACATAAAATCTCCACAGCCACTTCATAAGTAAGGCATCATTTTTCTGTTTTAAGGACCCAAATCCTAATCAACCAAAGCAGATGGGAGAGGAAGTATGCTGCCAATTCACCAAATGTGCAATAGACTTACAGTTCCCTCCACTCCAAACAAAGTCCCTCATCTTCTTTTCCATCCGCCGAATGGAGGCTATTGGAGCTTGTATAAGGGAAAAAGTGTATCCAGGAATGCTAGACAACACGGTTTGGGCAAGTGTAAGTCTCCCACCCTTGGATAAAGCAACCGCTCTCCATTTATCAATTTTATGATTGAACTTGTCTTCTAAGAGATTCCAAGCTTGCTTGCACCTACGGCCACCTCCAACCAAGAAGCGAAGGTAAGAGAAGGGGAGATGTTCTACCTTGCATCCAACCTTTGAAACAAAAGAACTTAATTCGGCAGGCTCCACATTAATACCAATAATCGACGTTTTGCCCACAATTAAAGATAACCCTGCCCCTGTGAGAAAAATGTTAATCAGCAACCACCAGGCTTCTACATTTTCTAACCCCCAGTCAACAAAAAGTAGAGTATCATCAGCATACTGAACATGGAAAATGCTAACTTCTGGATTACACAACACAAAGCCTCTTAAAGAATTCCGCTCAACGCAAAAATGAACTAGGCTGCTCAGGGCATCTCCAACAATAGTAAAAGAAAAGAGGCCAGCGGATACCCCTCTCAGCCTTCACTTTCCCTCTTGGCCTACCATTAATCAAAACCGAGAAATTTGTAGACGACAAGCATCCCCAAATCCACTTCCTCCATCTTCGACCGAAGCCTTTGAATTTAAGGGCCGTGTCAAGAAAAGACCAATTAACTTTGTCGTACGCTTTTTCTAAATCTAGTTTCAGAAGGACCCCCTTTTTACCGCTCGCACGTCTCTCATCCACAGCTTCAGACGCAATCAGAATCGCATCCAGGATCTGTCTAACCTCCACAAAGGCCATCTGGGTATCATTTATAATCAAAGGTAAAAACCACCTCAATCTGTTAGCCAAGACCTTCGAGATAATTTTGTAAAGAGAGGTTGTCAAGCTAATAGGCTTGAAATCCCCAACTCTCACTGAATCTTTCTTCTTTGGGATTAAGCAAATATACGTTTCGTTGCAGCATCTGTTTACAATACATTTTCTAAAAAAATCCTGGAACACTCCCAAAATATCGGGCTTGAGAATGTTCCAAGATTTTTTGTAGAATGCTCCAGTCATCCCATCCGGCCCAGGAGATTTCAGATTTCCCAATTCAAATACTGCTTGATGAATTTCCTTTTCCGAGAAAGGCTTTCCAACTCTGCAGAATCATGGTGATTGAGGGATTTCCAGCTGACATTCTCAAAGAAGTAAGGTTGAGGAGTGTTTTGACTATACAGATTAGAATAGAAGTTAAGAATCTCATCAACTATCTCAGTTTCATCTACTAAGATTGTCCCACTGCTGTTTTCAATAGAGGAGATCACATTCCTAGTCTTTCTAGCAAAAGCCCATCTATGGAAAAAAATAGTATTTTCATCTCCTTCTCTCAACCACTGTAGCTTGCACTTTTGCAACCACAACCTCTGCTCCATAACTATAAGGTCTAGAAGATTTTTCTTAATGCTCTCTCTCTCATTTATCTCAAGGACAGAGAGGGGTTCCTCATCTTCCTTGGAGTCCAGGGCTGCAATTCTATTAACATAAGTCTTCTTCTGTGAGAAGATGTTCCCAAAGGATTCTTTGTTCCAATTTTTTAAAATCCCTTTTAAATCTCTGAGTCGCTTCATAAAAGAATACATCGGCCAACCCTCTTTTTTCAGACTTCCCCACCAAACCTCCATCTTCTTTTGGAACATCTGATGCTCAAGCCACACATTTTCGAATCTGAAAGGAGTGGGGCCTCAAGTGTGACAGTCCAATCTCAGAAGAATGGGGAAGTGATCAGAAGTGGTGCGCGGCAGTCTATCTAGCTTAACTTCTCTAAAGTAGTCAACCCAATTTCTGGTTATAAAAAACCTATCAATTCTGGAAGCAGCCGGTCTTATCCCTGATCTTGACCAAGAGAACACCCCATTTCTGAGAGGAATATCAACTACGTCCATCTCTTCCACAATGGAATTGAAGATCCTCATACTCCTGGTGGCAGAGCCCCCTAAAGACTTCTCACTAATCCATCTAACCACGTTGAAGTCATCTCTAACACACCAAGAATCACAGCAAAGACCATAAAGGCTAGTGAACTCCTGCCAGAAAAGATCTCTCCTTTTATAGGACGCCAGGCCATAAATCCCTGAAATCCACTCTGAAAACCCCGTGTTCGAACGACACAAAATAGAGATGGAAAAACGCCCGTAAATGGACTCCGAGATGGCCATCGTATTTTCTTTCCACATCATTAGGATCCCACCAGACACACCAACAGCATTGAGACAGACCCAACCAACATTGCGACTACTCCAAACTGATTTAATGAACTTCCTATCTACATCACTGACTTTCGTCTCCTGCAGAATAACTACGTCCGGACTAAATTTAACTATCAAGTCTTCCACAAGCTCTCTCTTGGGTCTCGCATTAAGCCCTCTAACGTTCCAGGACAGAACTAACATGGATAACTGGTCGAGCCCCTATTGTCTATCTCCCTACTGCACACAGCTTCCTTCTCCCAGGTGCCAATGAGTGCTTTAAGCTCCCGAGACAACTTCTTCTGACTTCCCCCTTTTTTCTGAGCTTTTGCTTTTTTGGAGATTGCCCTTATGCAAAGATTATGTTCGAGAAGGGCTGAGACTACTTCTTTGGTGAGCGGAAAGGGACTTTGGAAGGAGGATAGCGGTTGAAGTTTTGTTTCGCTTTCGAGGTCCGCCATATCTCTCTCTTCTATTTGGATTTTTGGAGTATCTTCTACCACTACAATCTGTTTATTTGCTTCCTCTTCGCTACAAACAACATCCCCACTCTCAAAAATTCTTGAAGCTCTTCTGATCCGTCTGGAAAATCTGGGTTTTCTTCCGTATCCAAAGCCGCAAATCTGTTGTTCGACATTCCGCTATCAAGGCTCGAAATTGACAGAACCGAGTTGAAATCGCTGCCCTCGTCTTCTTCTCCATCTTTCTTCTTCTGAGAGTCTAACTCCCCATTCGTGGAACAAATCACTCCTCTATGGAAGGTGTGTACTTCATTTTTATCGGCAAATTTCAGCTTCTTTTTGGGCTTTATGAAATCTTGGCCCACGGAGTGTTCCTTACCTTTATCTGGTGACAGCTCAACATTTTTTATGACTATGCCTTTTGGGCCTTCTCGCAACCTGGGCCTGATGATAATATCCTCATCAATTAACACTCCCTTTCCTTTTAGGTCTTTTTTTATGGAGGACAATGATATAGATCTATCATTTTCTATCCCAAGTAGATAGAGATAGACCAGTATCACTAAGATAAAAAGTGATAAATCTCTATTATTATTCATCCCAGATAGACAGAGATAGACCACTATCACTGTCTGTCTGAGATAGATGGATGATAATCGCTGGCTCGGGTTATGAATCGCGTGGGATAAAAATTGTGCGGACATTTTTGGTATTTTTACACCTGGATTGGGCTTTTTTGGGTGGGCTTTTTCCGTTTTCCAAAATTTTTCTATAAGTTAATTATTTTAGTTTTTTTTATATTTAAAAAGACCCCTTCTTTTTATTTTATTTTTAATTCGTTTTGCTATTTTTGCAATATAAAAGTTAGTTTGCCATTTTTCCAAATGAAACTTTCAAAATTGCTATATATTTAGTTGGCCCTTGAATTTTTAAACATTAGTTCATTTTTGGTCCTTGAACTTTTAAAAAGTGATAAATAATTTTGATCCATTAAAAATGAAGTAAAATTAAAAAAGAATGGATCAAAATGAACATTTTAAAAGATACAATGATTAGAATGAGTAATTTTAAAAGTACAAAAATCAAAATGAAAACTAAAGCAACATTTAAACCTATTTTAATTTTTATTTTATAATCTATCAATAAATTTATAATTGTTTGACTAATTCTATCATTAATCAAAAGTTTAGAAGTCAGAATCTTCCAACTTCAAATATTATTGAATTAGAATTTCTTTTGAAAAAAAACAATACATATATTATGTTGACCATCAAAAGATATTTTAATGGGTCATCCTTATAGTTAGCATCATCCTATACATTATTATTATTATTATTATTATTATTATTATTATTATTATTATTATTATTATTATATATAAATAAGCATCATCCTATACATTATTATATAATATATATGTATATATATATTTGAACAAATAGGCGTTATAGTTTAGTTAAATGAGTAATAATTGAATATTAATGGTAGGGGATGTAAGTATATAGTTCTTTTAATGCCAAGATTAAATTGTTAAAGTAGAATGTTTGAGAGTTGAGATACAATACCAAACTATAACAAAAATTCGTGGCAAAGTGGAATAGGTGGAGAACTAAATGAAATAGGTGGAGATACAATTACCATTAATTATGTTAGGTTTTCTTTTCTAAAACTTGTGGTTTATAAATGTTAAACATACTCTATTATTTAATAAAGTTGTTATTGAGGTTTTGTTCAATAAATTGTTATTGAATATATGATTTGCACATTATAATCATGAACCTAATAAACTAAGGTTTCTTGAATATAGTATGAACACTTGAACTTTATGTAGTGACATAAAAATGGATCAAGTTCAAGTTAATAACTTAGCTATGAACTTTTATTTTTTTAGGATTATCCTTAGATTTGCATGAGTGAGAGCAGTTCAACAACGTTGGCTCTCCATTTCAAGGGTAAGACAAGGACATATGGTGCAAGATGGAATTCACTCATACTCGCTTCTAGGGAGGTTGTTTTCTTAAGTGCTGACTTCAGAACTTGAATAAAGGGCCCCGTTCTCTCATTTGCTCGAGAGGAAATTTGGTTTAGTAGTTAGACCATAAATCAATTGTTCATTAGAGGATAAGCAAGACTAAGGAAGAAGAAGTAATTTTGGGAGTAAAACGAAAATTTTGACCCAATTGTAATTATAAACAACTTGTGAAGGACCAACTTACTATTCATAGTTATATCAAGTGGACACAAATATATCTACAGTGAGAAGAGCATAGCTAAGGGCTGTAGACAGTTTCGGTAGTTAACAAACATTGGTTAACTAGGTTAAAGAGTTTAGCCAATTAATCTTAGATCATTGGAGCTCAAGATTTGTAGGTTCATTAGGCTCCCCTACTAGCTCATATTGAAATTAACCTTAGAACATTATAATAAAAAGAATTTGAATTGTTCGAATTGATTTAGAAAGTAAACTGTTAAATATATTCGATATAATTAACGACTTGATAACTAGAGAGAAAGGATATTCAAATAAAGATTTGAATATCAAAATTTCGAATAGATATTCAAAATCAATCAATTAGATTGATCAGAACTAGTGGAATATAATTTATTAAATTGTTTAATTAGTTTTTTGTTATTTAAATTTAAATTAATTATTGGAATTAATTTTAATGAAAGGTTAAAATGAGAATTTTAGAAATTTGAAAAAAAATCTAATTGTTAACTTTTGACCTTGGAGGCCAAAATGTTGATTTTAAGCTTGAGTTAGAGGATTTATCGAATGTTTCGTGCGAGGGTGAATAACCTCCTTGTTTGAAGTTGGTATTCATCCCATAACTAAAGCACAAATCTCACTTAGTTCATGATGTTAAGTGTCAAATTAATATCCAAATAGGGTTTACATGTGATTTAGTTATAAATAGGAAGAGTTATTGAACTCTCTATGGAAGCTTGATTTTCTAGAAATTCTTCAATCACTCAAACTCTCTCAAAACATCAAGTTTCTCTGAAATGACCACTCACCGGATCCCACCACTTGTTCTAAGGTTGGAGGATAGTCGAAAAGTGCCTTGTAGTAGTCCTTGTGCTGTTCATGATCAGATTCAACAACACGTTAGAGGAAAAATCTAGCATCAAGGGTAAGTTCTTAACAACTCTATTGTAACATCCTGAAATTTGAAATGATTTTAAGTTAATTATCTTAATAAATTAAGTAAAAGTTGAATTATATTGGTTAAGATGTTAAGTATTTAATTTGAAAGATTTGAAAAATTGTGAAAAGACAGAATTTTATTGAGGAGAGAAAGAGGATCTGGTTTATTTAGAGAAAAGAAGGAAAAAAAATTGGAGTTTAGAAATATATATTGTTATACATTTATTTATTATTGGAAGAAGAAAATAAATAAATATTAATTATTTAATATTATTATTTATTTATATTTATAATTAGGGTTTCTTAGGGAAAAGTGAAAGAAAAAAGAAAAAAATTAATTTCTTTTCCTCCTTCTTCTTCCTTTACGTCGTACGCCGCCCAACCTTCCCCATCTTTGTTCTCTTCATCACGCCGATCCTTAATCACCATAAGACGCCATCGACGAGCCAACGACCCATGCCACAAAGAGTCGTGCACAAGCCGTGTTGCGAGTTGTTCGTTTGTTTCGCTCCGCTTCAACCCGCATCGCACCTCCCCACCACAGATCATGCTGCTGCACGCCTTAGGGTTTTCTTCGGATCGAACGCTGGTCAGGACGTAAGCCCGCGAGCCGTGTCGCTCTGCTTGCTCCTAGCCGCCGTGAACGGTCGTGCCGTCGCTTCTTCTTGGCAGATCGCGTCGTGCATCGCCTAGCCGCGCCGGCTCCAAATCACGCCTAACCAAGCCGTAGCGGATCTCTATTTTGGGTATTGTTTTAAATGTTCATGAAAGAATTCATTTGATTTGATAGGGCTATCGGATATGCCATATTTTATTTTGGGTATTGTTTCTTGTGATTGGTGGGGGCGTGTGCTAATGTGGAATCGTTGTAGAGAAGGATAACTGAGTGTTGCAGGGTTCAACAAGGAACCTAGTGCTGTATGTGTCCTTATTAGGTTTTGTGTTTCCTTTAGGCTTCAACTTTTATGTTTTTTTAAAATATTATTCTATAGGTACCATCTTGCTTGATTGGGACTCCTTTTCTTTAGTGGCGTTTCCTTTTTGGGGGTTGGATTTTCGTACTCTTGTGTTCTTTCATTTTTCCTCAACGAAAGTGGCTACTTATTTTAGTTATCTTTGACTCGCTGCTTTTATTTTGGAAGATTAAGTTTTTGAGCTTTGTTAGATGTCAAGTGATTATCTTTGTTGCCTTTCCTTTTAGGCATATTTTGTTACTGAAGTTAGAAGGTACAAAGCAATGGTGAGGTTTAAAAACCGATACATGGTGCTTGACGTTCTCTTGGATCCCAATAAAGACCTTAAAACAGATGATCCTATTATTATTACCCAATATAATGTTTCAAAAGCAATCAAGGACAGTATTCTTCTCAACTTCGGGGAATGTGGTTTTTCTTCCGCACTTGGATCTTTTCAAGGTAGATAAAGCTGCATCTTACTAATACTTTCTTCAACTTCCATTTTTGTTAACAATACACAGATATATTTATATGGCTTGCCTTCTTTGTGTTTGTTTAGTTAAGTATGTAAATCCGATCACAAAGTTATGTATTATTAGAGCCTCCAGAGAGGACTACCAGAATGTCTGGGCTGCAATTACTATGGTGAGGAGTATCAGCAATTGCCCTGTTGTATTCAATCTACTGGACCTAAGTGGTAAGTTTGTTTTTTAGGATCATTGTTTATGTTGTCTCTTACAATTTGGCTATAGACAATTGTGCTTGAAGGATGTCATCAGAGAGTGACATGACAAGCTTTGAATTTTTTCTTTTTCTTTTGGAACGGAAATGATAATATATTATGAATGACAATAGAATAGCTTGAGTACAAAAGGATTATACAACAAGCTAAGTAAAATTATAAAAGTAGGATCAGTAGGCGCACCCGAAATGACAAGCTTTGAAATTGTAAATGATTTGAGACATTCTTCCTTTTTTGCATCTACCGGATGCTTGAACCGATCATGTGAAAGTACCACATTCCAGTACCAATGGACATACCAAAGCCAATCCTTATTCCAGTTCCTGAGCAAAGACCACTCAAGGAAGTCCCTAACTCTTTCTGTTGGAAATCAAATAATTAATCAGGAGCCACCTTTAAATCCGAAGGTTTCATCTCTTGTTGAAGGAAGGAGATAATGAAACCGCAAAGATAAGGAAGACCGAAAGCTCACTCTACCAAGCCACAATTCTAATGTCTTGTCATTGTGACTCCAGGGGGCTTGGTGTGCATAGCAAGAACCCGCTCAAAGTGACGAGATCTTGTATGACTAAGTTTGGCAAGGACCCTGTAACCCCATCCACCTATCATTACTAAGGTAGAGAAGAAGGGACTCTTGTAACCATCATGGATTGGCACGTGATCAGTAATATGCTTTAAAGAGCCTTAGAGGAATGAGTTTAAACCATGGTAACCACCTATCTAAGAATTGATATCTTATGAGTTACCTTGACAATCAAATTTTGTATATGGTCTTTTTTGGATTTAGAAAAGAGACTCTAGTAACCATTATGGATTGGTATGTGATCAATCCATAATGGTTACTATTGCATGACTACCTATCTAAGAATTGATATCTTATGAGTTACCATCCCTTATCAATTAAATATGACGGTAATTTTTTGGATTAGAAAAGAGTTAATCTAGTAACCATCATGGATTGACATGTGATCAATAACACCAATGTACAGTAAAAGGTTTAAGAGAAAATAGGTTTAAACCATGATGACCATCTATCTAAAAATTATTATCAACAACCAAACGTAGTAGACAGTCTAATGGTTGTCTGGGAACAGTCGAGATATGCCCAAGTTACCCAAGACCTCACTAATATATATATGTGTATCTGCATGGCATTCTTTTACATAGCGAAGAAGTTACAAATGCTAAAAGGAAACTGCAAAAGTAAATTGTTATCTATTTTCAGTTTTGATAACTGTGGAATTCAAATAACCAACTTTTTTGGTTTTGTATACCCTATAATTGGACTCTTTTGTCCAATTGGATATCTTCGGATATTTTATTTCATCAATGAAATTGTCTGTCTTATATATAAAAAAGGCGACCAACTGTTCTTATTTTTCTTTTTCCTCTCTTGAGGGGACGGGTTTGATGATATGATTTCTTACTTGTATGAAGCACCAATGCACTTGAACAAATCATATTCACTATCTTTTATCTTTTACAGGAAATACAAGGGCTTGCAAAAACACCGCTTTGAGGCTTGATGGATTGAAGTTTGAGCAATACAAGCTCATGGTTGGACATTGTCTTCCAGAGAATGTAAATCTGCAAATGCAGAACTGCCTTGAGAAGATAGCAACTTTAGAAAATTGATTGTATTGTTGCCATTTGTATATGAAATCCATTTGAAGATAATTTTAATTAGATAGTCTACTTGAATCCCAGACATTTTTATTCCCCTTGCACTCCTGCCCCTTTGTATTTATTTCATTTTTTTTACACTCAGATTTTTTTGCAGCTTTTTACCGTTAAGTTGTACGAGAGAAGTAGCTCGAATTTAGATTATAATGAGACAGTTACATTATTGGTAGGCCTGTTGAATAATTTATTTTTCACTTTAGTCCTTTCTTCCTCTTTTTGACATGACATTTAACATATTTATACAAAGCAAAAATATTGAGTTGAGAGAATAGGAAAAATAGACTGATCTCTTATAAGTAATGCAAATTCTTTCTTACCGTTCCAAAGAGGTTATACATGGATGGGATATGTTTTTCCTATCTATAAACTGGACTTCTCTGTCTCATAAATTTTACTTAACTTCTAAATTTGAATTATCATATTTTTTTTAGGTGATCCTGACTGAATTTTCTTCTGGTTCTAATAAAAAGTCAAGGACTTTATTCTATTTGAGAGGACCTTTCATTGTTTTTTTTCCCTTCTTTTTTGGTTTGTGCCAACACTATGGTGACTAATCTAGCATATTGATTTCTTGAGACAGAATCTTCTTCATCATTGGTTTGGACACTGGCAAATAAAAGATCAAGTTGGTCAAAGAATTGCCACAACTTTGATTAATCTATCGATTAGAGGCAGAGCTAGATTGAAATACACATTTAGAATTTGAACATTAAAAAGTTGTTCTAAAAGTTTTAATTTGGAGTAATCTTGTGTTAACATCATTACTTAAATGACAAAGTGACATTAATTAAACTATCAGGTAATAATTTAGCATGACTTGCTACATGCAAATAACGATAAACTAATTCAATTCCCATCATCTTTAACACTTACCAAAAAGTTTACAATCCGAATCTCTTATCCTACGTATCGTTAAACGTGGTGTGATAGACATAACTAACACATTCTAATTTTAAGCTCCACTCCCTCGACTACCATCCTACTAAATCATCATATGCTAAACCATGTCAAGTCAACCTTCTAGACTCAAGTCCATGCCAATTACAACCTAGGCTAACTTTGGCACAAAATTTGTAATTTAATTTTATATCCAATGACATTTTTATAAGTCCCATCCTCTGATTCTATATACTTTTGTTAAAAGCAGAATCCTGAAAATCAAGCATACTCAAGAAAGGCCATTGTCAAACTGAAGGAGATAGTAAACTTGTAACGATATTCAGCAAGCTATTCCAATAAATCCAAGAACAATGAGTTGGGTGGCAAATGTTTGCTACAAAATATTTGAAGCTCAAAAATTCAATGCCTGAATTCAGAATGGTTCAATTCTGATCAATTTAAGCAATTATTGAAATGATCAATGGTGAGCACCATAAGAGAAAATTAGTTGGTTAGCACATTCTCTATGACCGAATTAAGATTGTTCATAATCGGTTGCTCAAGAAAATGAACTTCCTGGAAGCACAGCTGCTGATTTCATCAACGCTGAGAGGTAAAATCGAGCAAGCTCTTTATACATCTAAAACAGTGAGATCCTGACCCCACATATAGTCGATCGTTAGTCTGTCAGTCAAAAGATTAACGAGCAGTTGAAATAGGGTTGGAAACGATATCCTGTAGAACTTTACAAAGGGAGGGGGAACGTTATATTAATAATTCTTTAACTTACATGTCATAATATTAAAAAGAAACTAGAAAACAAGTTATGAAGATAGCATCTGAGAATTAACCATACCGTTTCGAGCCTCTACTGTGGAACAGCTATAAGGTCTTCTAGTTCATCCACAATAGTTCTATAGCAGAAAAAGTATTGATCCTAATAGACACAGGAGTCCCAAGTTTGTTAGGAGTGCAAAAGGAACTCCATGAACATGATAAAAGTAAAAAATTTTTAATCACAATTCACAGCTATTTGCATAATGAAAAAACATAATTGGTGTATGAGAAAAGGGTATGAAATAGGAAAAAATGACATGATTTAGAACCAAGTGATTCTTGCAAGAAAATGAGTTTGAGGGATCTAAGCAAGTCAGCAGCATCTGAATGATTGCAATTCCAGATGATTTTATAGGAGAATTTTGGATTCCTTTAAACTTCAATAAGGTGGTGGACTAAGAACCACATGCATGAATACTACAGACCCAATAACACATCTTTTTTCCAAAAATTTTAGGACATGGACACGGTAAAAACGCATTCATTAAAAGATACATTTTAAAATATTTATTATTTTTAAACAAGATCCAAATTTCAAGTCAATGAGTTTATGCATTTATATGCTTGAAAAATTAGTTTGATGTATTTCGCTTGCTATCAAATTTTATTATTTTGGTCATATATATAACAAAGTCTTTGGTGCATGTTTAACAAATACTGGTTCTATTTTGACTTTTTGCATGTCTACATCTATTACACAACAAGTGTTCTAAACGTGTCAAACAACCATCAAAGTGTTCAAGTCTGAACATTGACACGTAGTTAAACTAAAGTGTTCATGCTTCTTAGGTGGTGGTTTAAAGAGGAAAACCACTTCAAAATATGTAACATTTTTACATTCCACATAACCTTGTTAGTTGTTTGTTTTCTCTTCCTCTGAGGAAAACGAAGAAAAGGAGAATCGCCTTCGCGGTTATACCAGCGCAGCAATAGTGTGACATTATCCATGTACTACTCAGCTATAGAGAACGATAAAAGGCTAGTTAGTTTACCAGTGTTTGAACCATTCCAATTCGCTGGGACCTAAATGTAGAAATGGTACTGACAAGATCTAAAGCAGACATGTCTCCAATAAGGATTCTCTGAATTGTGTTATGAATAGCGCAATATGTTCCGGTTCTTCCAATACCTGCACTGAAGAAGTGAAATAACCTCAGATAAAGTGAACGAGCACTATCTGAATGTACCATGATGAACATAGGATATACCTGCAGTGCACCACTATTGGGCCAAGGTCAGGAGGTAAATGATACAGCCTCTTCAACATTTTACGAACAGCAAATGTGTCATTAGGAACTCCATGGTCAGGCCATTCTGGGTACTGAATATGTAGAACAGCCACAGATTCTTCTGACTACAAAGTCAACGGAGAGACAAATGTGACTAGAGCTCAGTGCAAGCACAGAAGATGACCACGAAGGATCAATAAATAGTGTTGGGGAAATCCAAAATATACAGTAACACTAGCAAACTAATTATACCTTAACAAACTACTAGCAATTACAATGTAAATAAATGTCTACACACTATATAACAATAATTTCCAAACTAAAGGAATAAACCAAATGGAAAAACAATGGTTATAAAATTACAATAACCAAACCATCAAGATCTTGGGAAAAGTTCAATATTACACGAGGTCCTAAAGACAATTATTCACTTTGCAGAGGTTGTAAGTATAAAAATTAATAAAAGAAGAAAAGAAAGAATACCACCAGGTGTACATGGAAAATCCTAGTTCAGGGAGAAAAAACCGCGATATGAGTATTTCGTATATTTCTCTAATGAATTAAAAGACTACAAGGGATGGAATATATATAGGTCATAATGGACCTTGACAAAAAATGAAATAAACAAGAGTATAACAATTACACAAAATACCCTTAGTACAATTATTTTCAACAGTAAGCACAGTAAGTGACTGTCTTAACAAGATAAAACAACTAATTTGAGTAAAACAACAACCTCAAACCTAAATCTAATAAAACTCTTGGATACTTGCTCTTTAACTCAACTCAAGATCAAAAGAAGAAGGAGAAGAGAGATCTTCAAAACGGAATGAGATACTCCAAATGAAGAAAGAAATTATTCTTTATAGGAACCATCATGGGTTGGTCTAGTGGTAAAAAAAGAGACATAATCTCAATAACTAACTAAGAGGTTATGGGTTCAATCCATGATGGCCACCTACCTAGGAATTAATTTCCTACGAGTTTTCTTGACACTTAAATGTTGTAGGGTTAGACGGATTGTCCCCTGATTAGTCGAGATACGCTTAAGCTAGCCTAGACACTCACGTACATCAAAAAACTAAAAATTGTTCTCATAGGCTAGTAATATAGTTACTCTTAAAAAATAAAATAAAAGAAAAGAAAATAAATACATATTGAAACATATGCCAAACGTAACGTATGCCCCTGATTCCTTAGTTTTGGTATATGTGGAATACTCCTGCAGCATCTGATGGGAAATTCAAAACCAATTATTCATTCAACACAGTGTTTTCAAGGCGCACTTTAAGGCAACAAGCTCTTTAATCGTCTTAAGGTCGGAGGCGACAAAAAAAACGTTGTCCAACTGAAGCAAGGCACACTTAATAAAATAATGAATAAATATTATTTTTGACAATTCTAGATAAAAAAAAATACTTAGATTTTAAAATGTTAAAACATAAACAAGATTATTAAGAAAAATTAACTAAAAGAATATTGAAAAAAAATATTTGAGAAAATAAATAGAAACAGAAAGTAAAAAATAGTTCTTTTGAGTAATGGGGTAGAAATTTTTCCATTTGGCGATTCAGTTGGCATGCAGCCAACATTACTTTAATTCCAGCTACCAATCCTTCAATTCTCTTCTAGGAAATTTAAAAATGAAAGGAGAACATAACATCTCTTTTTCTGTTCTGATTTCCAACCAATCTTCCTTTCCATCATTTTTGATAAGCAACCGATGGATGGCTAAGCAAAAAGATGACTTCTTCCATTTTCTTCTACTGATTCTGCTAGTCTTTTTCTTCATTTCTTTGGGTTTTATTTAATTCTTCTTGTTTAAACCTTCATTCTTTAGAAGAAAATTTGAAGAAAAACAGAAAAACTTGAAGAATGATAAAAAGAAGAAAGGCGAGTGCCTGGTTGCACCTCAACAACACTGATTCAACGATCTAAAAGTAAAAATGTTGCAAGACTATAGAGATGTATCTAAGAGATTTCGTTTGATTTCCCTTTCCCCTTCCTGAGGGATACCCAGGAAACCTAATGTCAAAGTATTGGTACTGCAACAAAAAAAAGTCTTGAAAATGTTATTTGGATATTAGTAGTGGCACAATTGTAATTACTTGGACTTTCTTTGGGGTGAGTTGGTTCTTTTCTTTTTTTTGTCCTTTTTTCTATTAATGAAATGAAAAGAGACTAATACTCTAATTACAATCAAACATGAGAGGTAAGTGAAACTAAGAGAACAGGGATCAACATGAACACTAGTCTATCTCAACTACGTTGACACACCATAGGTCCCTCATCACATCCCAATAAAGAGAATTACAGTAAAGAGGAGTACAATAAGTTCTCAACATCAGTCACTCTAACAAATTAGATAACTAATGTGGAGAAATGAAAGCATTCCAATTTAAACAAACGTCTTGGATGGAATAATCCTCAAATGCTTTGGATAGAGTACACCATGTAGAGGCCAAGAGATGAGTTGTTCCATAACGATTAGACCAATCTGTAGGTTTGTACCTTTTGCTTTCGTTCAAACCATAGTTATAGAAATAGGGCTTCTAGACCATAGTGATTGGACTTTAGAGGATAACTGAGGACCAACCAAGGATGAATCCCCTTTGGGGTGAGTTCGTTATAAACTAAGGAGCAGACATAGACATTGACATGCGACAGGCGACACGAACACCACACAACATGAATACTCTGACATTAGTGATATGTGTGTGCACGTGCATGTGTGAGAAAAATGGAGTGGATTGGGCTGAATTAAATGGGTCTTAGTGGGGTGTCCAGAAGCGTGGTTTTGGGTTAAAAGAACCTTCATTTGCATGGTCTTTGTGTGTCCAAAAACATGTCCCCGAATGTCGGAGTGTGTCCCACCGAGTTAGAGATTTTTTTTAAAAAAAGGACATACAAAATAGCATGTTGAACACGTGCCGAGAGAGTGTCAGTGGCACAATTGCCAATCAGCTGCATGAGTGGCAAGTGACCTATTCTCAGAGTATTAGTAGAGCAACATATAGAGGTTCTAGAAATATTATTTGGAAATTAGTAGTGACCTAATTGTAATTACTTGGGGGTGAGTTGGTTATAAGTGGAGCAATATGATCACGATACCATCAAGACTCAACCTACCAAAAAGAATCATCAAAGGAGAAGCCATAGAGGACCAACGAATATGGTCGTGTGCACACGCCTATTGCCAACCTGCTGTGTGCGAGTGTTTGCAAGCAGAAAACCCAAGAACCACTTAAGAGGTCACAATTACAACTAGGCCGATGCCCACACAACTGTCCACACCAAAATCCTAGTAGCTCATGTTTGTGCACACACAAAATCAACATGGCCAACAGATCAATGCACCCGTAGGACACCTGTTGTGCAACGGTTGTGCACATGATGTGGATACATATGTCCATTGGGACCTCGCGAGAATCCCCAACCACGGGGGGAATCGGGATAAATTTCCCCATGTTGGCTAGACGAGGACAGGGATAGGGATTATATATATAACCACACCCCCTTCATTGTCAGAATACCTACAAAAGCTGAATTTGAGATTATATCGAGGGTGAAGGATGGAATTGTGAGAATTTGAGACTGAAGAAGCTGAAATTTGGATCTGAGATTATTATGAACGTGAAACCGTGAAACCGTGAACGGTGTCGGACTATGGGTATAACACCACACCTCCTTCACTGTCAGAATACCCACAAAATACTCATAGTCCGACACACTTCACGGCTTCACGTTCATAATAATCCCCGACCCAAATTTCAGCTTCTTCAATCTCAAATTCTCACAATTTCATTCCTCCACCCTCAATATTTCAAAGCAATATCCATCACGACCTAAACTCTTCAACATTCATGCTATCGCCAATTTGAGAATACACACCCGTCGATTTCACACCCTCGACCTTCACTTCTTCGATTTTAGTCACTAATTTCAAGATATCCGGTTGTCACCAACGCATTTCTCCTCGCTTCACAATGGGGAATTTCCCCCGTGGTGAACTTTGATCCCTGCAAATTCCCCTCAGGAATCCCCACCCCGATTCCCACAAAACTAGACAGGGAAATTTTGTTGGGATGGGGATCGAAAATGTAGGGGCGGGGTTCCTATTCCCACCCTGCCCCGTGGACATCTCTATATGTGCACGCCAACCTTGAGCTCATCACTTGTTGGCCACGGTGCCACCGACGATGCAATTAGTCACTCTTCCTTGCATGTGCCCCTAACCTGGTTTGTCACCCAGCTACCTGCACATATTTCAATTGCCCAACCACCACCCTACTCTTTTAGGGAATTTTATTACTTCAATTTTATTGCCGTTTAGTCTTGGAAAATATTGTAATCTCTTAATTGTTTTAGAGATCTTATTTTTCCATATTTTATCCCAGGGCGAGAATTTTCTTTTATTGTTTCAAGCATTGGTTCAGTTTGATGAATAGAAAATGAGAGTTCAAGCATGTCATTTTGTAAGCCTTGCTTCAGTCTTACATGTTTGAAGCATTCAAGTATTGGTTGGTCATCAAACATGTAGAGTGTTTCAACCTTGAGGTAAGAACAAGTTTTTTCTTGGACTTGACCATAAGGTGGTTACATCCATCTTTCACCTTGAGCTGATTTCAATTTGATAGTGTTTTCTTTCAGTTTGTGTACCAGAGGTCCAATAGATTTTTTCCATAATTTCTAGCACAAGCACCCATTCCACTGGCTTTGTGTGTAAGAATAAAAAAGATTAATTAATTAAAAAAAAAAAACCCACTAGCTTCGTACTACAGAGGAAGAAGTGGAGATGCATAGTTTTGATGAATCCAGCGGACTCCAGTGAGAGAGAGCCCACTAGAAAGATTATTGATATTTTCATTTTTCTTTGACGTTGCAATATAGTTTGTTACTTTTCCTATGATTTGAATCCTTACTTTAACACTTTATTCTCTATGCCTAACTTCCTATGCTCTCTATTTGTCCTCTATATGTCTCACACATACCACACACACATGATAGTTCTAACTCAACTCGTCACCTTCAAGATATACCCGGCTGACCCCCTAACTACATGACACCCAAATACTCCACATTCACATTGGCTTCTTGCCCCTAATTTTCTATCCCTACTTACAGTTTACCATATTGGGGGCATGTATCATAAGTATTTTGTCTTTTGATTGACGTATATAAGTTATACACACATGTTGATATAGCATGTCAGAAATTACCTCTTTATGGTTCACCTCCAAATAGCGCAGTATAAGAGAGGAGTTGGAAGATTTTATCCATTTAGAGACAACAATTAGATTACCAAAATCTCTAGGACCATCTTCTGCCTGAAAATAATCTCCACACTTTACCATCTGCAAAAAATATTAGAAGTTAGGAACTTATAGTTATAAAATCACAATTTTCTCAAGAAAAAAAAAGTTATAAATCACAATGATATAAAACAATCAAGAAAGTTAAGCAGGAATAACGAAATAGTGATAGAATTCAGTAATGTGATATAAATTAGGAAAATTTGAGTCCCCTATCTCCTTACAATAAGACTATGGTTACAATACCAGAAAATTAAAACATGCCTTTAACATTATTTCTACTGATATTTATAGTAAATTCTACCCACCCTCATATTCTCCACAATTCCCTACCCAATTCATTATCTCTTGATTCAATTCCCCATTTCCTGATCCTCACTTTTCTTATTCCCCAGTCCTTGATATTCTCCCTTTTTCTTCCTTGAGTGAACTTTCATGATTGGGGGCTAATCCTCAAGGTGAAAGTTTAGAAACTGTGAAGCCACGGTTGTGATGCCTTCCCAAGTAGCAGTGGATGGACTGCCTTGTCATCAAATGAGGACCTCCAACATGTTTTCATTAATTGGATAAGCACGTATCTCTAGTACCTCAATGGGGTTTACAAGAACCATCAAGTTTTTGTCAATATTAGGAGGAAACAGAATCAACAGCATCATTTGTCCAACAACAATTTGGAGTAGAGAGACGTGAAACACAAGGTAAATAGAAGCAGAGTCACATTTTGTCAAATGATTAGTCAACTTCCCAATCTGAGAAAGTACTCGAAAAGGTCCCAAGAATCCAGGAGCATTGCACACTTCAGCAAAGGCCCCTTGCTGATGAGAGCGCAACTTCAAATATACCCTTCCCCCACATTAATATGTCCTGTCATTACCATTCCCGTGATAAAGAGTTTCTCACCCAATCGATTCTCTGCCTTTTTCCTTACGGATAACATTAATGCACGAGATTTGCATCCGCATCTTCCTTGGGGCTTCTTCTCCAGTTCCACATGCATTCATCGTGGGTCATGGCCTCCGTTGATGATTTCCTTTCTTTTCTTTCCATTTTCTTCACGACTGTCCCTTCCCAATCCCTTCGCCACCTCTTCACGACACTTGTGTCATGCCTCCTTCAAATTTTCATCTCTGGCAGAAATTGTCAGCAGTCTTTCCCTTGAAATTCCGACTCCACCACCTTCAACGTCTTTTCAACCCCATCAAAAGGTCCTCCAATATCAATAGTTTATCAGTCATCCCCTTCATCTATTCTCTTTTTTTTTTAATGACTTCTTTTTCTTTCTATCTTTTTTCCTCTATTCAGCATTCAGATGATTCTTCCTTCTTTGAGACCATTTCACTCTCTTGATCAACAACATTCTCAGTATTCTCAAAGATGTATCTGATAAAGTACCCAATTTATCTGATAAAAGATTTATTTCTCTAACATTCTACCTCATTGTATCTCGGCAATATTGGAAATTGACTTGATTTGCTTCTCCAATCGATTCATTAATATGGCCTATATCACCTATAGTCCTCATATGACAAGTTCACAAGCGGTAAAAAAATAGTAAATATGCACAATGTCAAACTGCTCACTACGTTCACCGTTGCAATCGACTCATGATGCTTCTAAAGTTTTCTACACTTTCTTATAACAGAAATTTGAGATAAGGAGTTAAGGAAACATCTCAGAGATGCTACTCAAGTTTAAAATAACTCAACGTGTTTAAAAATTTTCACTACACTTAAATTCAATCACAACATCCAACTATCACATGTCAAATAAACAACAAATATTTAGCAATAGCTTTCAGAAAACGTATAAAATCTTAATGAAATCTTGTGGAAATTAAAATTACCATGTGGTCTATACAGAATAGTACCTTGTAATTATCCACAAGACGAGTAAGCATCAAGATTGCAGGGCATTTATACTGAAATACCATCTCCCAGAAATCCTCGTAAGTGTGTGGTAACGGACCTTGTGTGGCAATAAACTTAGAAAGGCTTTTCGAGGAGGAAGTCTGCATATTAAGAGTCAATATTCAAATAGGCTGGGAAGGAAACTCAAAAGTGATACTTGTACCAAAATATTATCCAAGTAGAAGCATATCAACTATTGTACTTGGCCAAAAAAGAAAATAAAGAAAAATTATTTTACGTACCGAAATAAAGCTAGCATTGATATAACCCCTTGCAGAAGGTCTGTAATCCTTACATGAGTCAAGTACAACTCTAGTCTCATCAACTGAAATTATTTATACAATATTCCAGCAATCAATTTGGATTAACTACTAAAGCAAAATTTTTAGTTCCCAAATAGAAAATTCAGTATAACAAAACTTCTAGCATAAAAGTTTGAATGCTATCTCCAAACATACAGGGTAATACATCCATGTAACGATTTTTATTTACGTTGACATTGTCAAGTGCCACAGAGCAACTTCTCCTCATATCAGATGCAGTTATTCTCTTGGCCTGAATCAACAGTGTATGAGAATTAGAACATAGAAAAAATGATCTGCCAACATTTTGATCAACTTTAAAACGGTAATAGAAAATCGTAAGAATCAGGATACTAACACAAGAGACCGAACGAAAGACATGACATGGTGACACATTCTTTTTTTTTTTTAATCTAGGACATAGACATGACATTGACATTTTTATTAACATATACCATTTTAAAATGTATATCAATTTTACATAGGAATGAAATTCAAAATCAATAATAAGTTTATGTACTGCATGCTTAACAAAGCGAGTGAGATATATTTCGCTCTTAAAACTTATTATTTTCATTGTATATTCATATTTTCCATTGATCATGCCTCATAAGTATTTCATATGTGCCTAACAAATGTCACGCTTGTATTCACTTTGCACAACCAAAATATGACATATTACTAACAAATGTTCAACACGTGTCTATAAATTGTTTGAAATGTCAAAGTGTCTGACACGTCTTGAACATGGACACGTTACTCAAACAAAATGTACAGGCTTCCTAGACAAAACCCAAGACATTGATACACCAATTGATCAATCCATAAAAACTATTAAATCTATCCCACAAAACTAGAACCTCATTTAGAAACTTCCCGAGCAAAGCTTAAAAATTCAATTAGCAAGAAAGTAGAATGATCAGAGAAAGTCAGCAATACCATTATCTAAACCTTAATATAAACATCGATCATTTTCCAACTTCTTACAAAGATAAACTACAGCAAACAGAAATAACCAAAATCCAGATCAATCTCCCTGTATTTCTCAAGTTTTAGGGACAAGAGAAACAAATACAACATAAAAAAGAAAAGCAGAACCTGCAATCGGGCGAACTCCTGGTTGATGACATCAGGCTTCTGGAGCTTCTCCCTGAAGGCGTCAAGAGCTTCGGAACAAAGCTTAATCTGATGGGGTGTGAGAGCAAGTGCAGGGGGAGAATCGGGCGAGAAAATAAAAGGGTTGGAGGAGGATGAAGAGGTGGATGATGGGTTACCGGCGGCGGCCATGGGAGGCCGACGATGGTGGCTCCGGGAACGTGTGGAAGTGAGATTCCCCAGCGGTCTGATTTGGAAGGCGGAAGAGGAAAGAAGGATGGAGGACGAGAATCTAAGTTTGGTAATGGTTCTGAATCCGATGAATTGGATTTCGTTGGGGATTTGAATCGATGAATGGGCTTGCTTTATCATTTGATTTCCTCATTTCTCCTTTCATGAGCATCTGATGCGTTTTTTTTTTTTTTTTTTTTTTTTTTTTTTTTTTTTTTTTGTGCGGATGATCCATTTTCAGGAAAATCGATTTTTGACCCAAATTCTAAGGGTGAATGAAAAATGATCTTTTCATGATGTGTGATTTTACCGTTTTGTCTCTAAATTCAGTGCGCACGTCCCAAGCCTACTCGATGCACGTTACACGTTTACTCGATGCACGTTGCTCGTTTACTCAATTGCTCGATACAAAAGTCAAACAATATACGCACTTTTGACTATTCGATGCATGCTACACGATTCACACGTTGCACGTTACTCGACATACTCGATGCACGTTACTTAGAAGTTTGTTCATGCGATTTGACGTTAAGCTGCAATTTTGGCTAAAAGTCTTGACAATTGGTACAATTCATTTAATGAAAAATCATTTTGCACAATAAACTACAATTTTTGTTTCTAACACTTCAAAAATTTTATTTTTCCCACTAAAAAATTTCAACAAACAAGAAAACAAAACTCATAGCATCTCACAACCGATTTTCTTTGTTCAAGTCAATCACGTAAGATGCACTTAAACTCTACGGTTACTTACCAACTTATATAATAATCATTTTGTGCATTAGTCAAACTCTTGTTTTGTATACTTACCAACTTACATGATAATCAGTTTATGTAAACTGCACTTAAGCTCCTATTATTTTTCATGTCATCTAATGAAATGGTTGCACTATTAGAAGCTATAATGAAGCAACAAAATACATTCGTCGAGTATCTTTCAACGTGCATCGAGTGTGAGGAAAGTGGCGTGCAGCGTGTAGCGTTTATAACGTGTAGCGTGTAACGTGTAACGTGTGTAGTGTGTAACGTGTATAGCGTGTAGCGTGTATTGTACAGAATGATGAATGCTTTTAGCCAATTTATAATGTTTTCTTGTATTATAGGATGGAAAAGAGGTATATATTCATCCAATTTGGCGGTACATGGGATGAGGAGAAACAATGCTACAATAAAGGTCGTAAAAAGGGTGTTGAAGTGGATTCTACAATCACATATGATGCATTTAAAGAATTGATATACAAAGTGTCCAAGTGTAGTGCATCAGAATACAGTCTACTTATCCAGGTTAAATACCGTAGGAACGAAGAGTCATTTATTGTATTAGTGGAGGATGATGATGATGTTCGATTTTTGTTTCATGAATATACCCACAGCAGACTGTCGATATATGTAAGTGTTCAGAAGATCCAAAATGAAGCGATAGGGTCATTTCCAACAGTAGTCTCCCTAGATAACATGGAACACACATGGCAGTATTATGATGATAACAAAGGTACTGGTGTTGAGACGGTACTATGTACTGCTTATTCTATAAACACTTATGATCATATAAACACTCATGATGTCCTAAACCCTCCTAATGTTCTATTTGCTAGTGGTGGGACTAATCCAACTGGGGAAGACACACAGTTCGAAATGTATAAAGCTTTTCCAATAGTTGACAGTTTGGAGAACAATCAAATACTCCTAACGTACCTTTGAGTAGTTGTTATAGACCACTGGAGTTGGTAATTGATAAGTAAACCCTAGGATTTGTAAATTAGGAACCCAATTGGTGAACCCCTAATAACAAATTCTAAAACCCCCAAATCAATTTAACAAAAACCCAAGGGAATGGATTAGATTTGGATTACCCTTTGATTGAAGACCAAGAGATAAGGAGAACTAGTTCCTCACTTCAAGTTCGAACACTCCACAAGCTCTTCTATTGACTAAGGACAATCGTGAAGTATCTTCCACTTCCTCTCCTTCTTCGTCACTCACTAAATTTTCTGGCTCTGGATCATCTTCACTCACATCAGTTACTATCTCTCCTCCTCTAATAATCATTGTCCTTTTATTAGGACATTCCCTACTAATGTGTCCCACTTCTTGACACTTCCAACACTTAAGGTCTCTATTTCTACCTGTGGGTGCCTTCATCTTTGGGAGAGTTTTTTTATGAAGATTCTGCTTTATCTTTAGGCTTATCACTTCCTATCTTGGCTTTAAGTTTAGAATCTTTATATTTGTCACCATGCTTCCAAGAAGTTGAATGAGAAAATTTTTTGGAAGTGTATCTGGATTTGAGTCGTTGTAACTGCTTTTCAACCTTTTCTGTAAGATGCACCAACGTCTCCATATCCTCACACTCTTGCAGTTCAACACGTTCTGCCACATCAATATTTAATCCATGAAGGAATCTAGTCATAGTGTTCTCTTCACCTTCATCCATTCTTTCCATCAGCATCTCCATCTCCTTGTAATAATCATTTACACTCTTACTCCCTTGGCGTAATGCCTGTAGTCGTTGTGCACAATCTCTCAAGTAATATTTTGGCACAAACCGACTCTTCATGGCTCTCTCAATTCGACCCACGTCTCCACTAGACCCTCCTGTCGTCTCCTCCTCTTATAACATACCTTATCCCACCATGTTTGTGCATAGTCCTTAAAATGTGTGATGGAGATAGTTACCTTTTTCTCTTCAGAGGGATCATTACCTCGAAAGATATGTTCTGCCTCATGTTCCCATTGGAAGAAGTCTTCTGGATTCGATGTACCATGAAATTTTGGAAATATAACTTTAATGTTTCCAAAACTTCGATCTCCATGGTTGTTTTCTCTTCTACCTTGCGGCCTCCTATAATGAAAACCTCCCCTTCCTCTCGGGCCATGTTGCTCCTCTCTCCTAGGCTCATCTATAACAGGATCAGAGTCAGATTTATTTTGCTCTGATTCTTCGTCTTCCTCAAAATCCCTCACAACCTTTCTCCTTACCTTAGGTATTTTCCTAGCTTGAAACCTTTGTTCTATTCTGTCCAACCTCGCATTGAGTAAGGTCTCTTAGCGTTGCGTGACTTCCTCATTTAATCCTCCTTGTAACTCCCTCCGTTGAACACCTTCGTTACTTGCCATTGCTGCAAAACAGAAATAAGTGAAAGAAAAGTAGACCTCACAATCACTCCCTCACGTACTTTCCCTCGTAAGATGATGTTCACTCGTGTTTACACTCAAATTGTATCTCTCTCACAAATATGAACTCTTTGGATGATAGCCAAGATTTTGCAACCAAGTTCAGAAGAACAAGCCAACAACAAACAAATCAAGAATGCATGTAAAGTGTCCAACTCAAGCAAAGAACCAATCGAATGCAACAAAAGCGAAAATTAGAAATCAAGAACCTAATGTTCGAGATTCAACAAACTAGACAAGAACCGATAAAAATGTGATATTTAGAATTAAGAACCTAATATTAAAAATTCAAGAATTATGCAAGATGAACAAAGAAAAGCAACCTACTAGACAAAAGAATGATAAAAGAAACAAAGAATTAAGAATAGAATTCAACGATACTAATTATACCCAAAACTCAATTCAAAAAGTCAACCAATGACCCTTTAAAAACTATTAATTTTCTTATAAAAGTTAAGCAGGTTAAAACCTATGAAAATTCAACAGCTTAATTGACGTGCCTACTTGACGTGTTTCAAATAAAATCTTTTTTCCTTCCAAAAAATCCCACGCAAACTTATTTTTTTTCATTTTTCTTTTACGTTTTCTTCTTCTTCTTCTTCTTCTTCTTGCTTACTGTACTATACGACAGAAGCTTTTTTTTCTTTTCAATTCAATCAAGAACAAAAATAACTTAAAAACCAGACTTTAATCAATAAAGCGATTAACATATATCCAATCTAGAGCCTAGGCTCTGATACCAAATCATAAGTAAACCCTATAATTTGTAAATTAGGAACCAATTCCCCTGATAACAAATTCTAAAACCCCCAAATCAATTTGACAAAAACCCAAGAGAATGGATTAGATTTGGATTACCCTTTAATCGAAGACCGAGAGATAAGGAGAACTAGTTCCTCACTCCAAGTTCGAACACTCCACAAGCAAGGTGATCAAACTTATCTGAATGTTCTTAGCTTGCAAATCTAAATCAAGAATTGCAAAAAGGCGACAATGAAACTCTGTCATCTACCAAAGAATTTTTATTCAAAGAAAATTCCAAAACTTTAATTATCAAAGCTGCTTAAAACAACCTAAAGGCGAGGCTTAAATAACCTCCCAATAAACCCTAATTCAATAGGAAAAGACTAAATTATCCCTTTTTTTAAAAAGTTATTAAAAAAAGATAAAAAGATAAAAAGATAAAAAGATAAAATTTGAAAAAAAATAAAAATTGAAAATGATTAAAAATACATCATAATTATTAAATAAAGCCTAATTAATAATTTGATGCTTGTGTGGATCATATCATCCTCTCTTTCTTTTGAAGGATTAGTTCTCGAATCTCAATTGGTTCCATCTTGTAGCGTCAATTGATTTCAATTATAAATCTTTTGATCAATTGTTGCTACTTGAATCTCTGCAACTGAGTTCACCTCCTCTTGAATGTGAGAATTCAATGCTAATTGTAGTTTCTTGGCTCTTGAACGTGTGATTGGTCCTGGAGGTAGCACAAGGGTGTCCTGGTTCATATCAGTAATCCAACCATTTCCTGGATCAAACTTGGACACAAACATTCGTAAGGGACATATTTTTTTTCAGCAAAAGTGATGTTAAGATGAGGCTGAGGCTGTCATTGTTGGAAATCAAGAACAACTTTGAGATGCTGGTTAGAAAATCTAACAAAAATTTGTACAGTGTGCGTTGTATACATTCTTCTTGCAAATTGGCTGTTAGAGCAACTAGAACGAAAGGGTGTGACATATTTATGATAACCAAGTGTATGACCGAACACACGTGTTCAATTGAGGTGTTGAATCACGATCACAGACAAGCGAGTACATTTGTCATTTGACATTTAATTAAAGACAAGTTTGAAGTTGGTCGTGGTGATTGCCTGCGTCATATCATAGACGACATGCGTCAAGAACTTGAAGTAAATATCAGTTATGACAAGGCATGGCGTGCTAAGGAAACTGCCTTCGCCCTAGCAAGGAGGACTCTCGAGGAATCATATTCATTGTTGCATGCGTACGAGGAAGCTTTAAAGATAAAAAATCCTAGAATCGTATTTGAGATCAAGCTTGAGGACATATACTTCAAGTATGTGTTTATGGCACTGGGTTCGAGCTTGCGAGGATTTAGTTCTTGTCGCCCTGTTATTATTGTGGATGGTACCCATTTGAAAGGTAAGTATTGGGGAACCATGTTGGTGGGTGTGGCTATGGATGGTGACAACAATTTGCACCTGTTAGCATATGTCGTCGTAGATAGCGAGAACAATGATTCTTGTACGTGGTTCATGTCTCATTTGAAACCCGCAATTGACGAATGTCATGATCTAGTTTTTGTTTCAGAACAACATTCGTCCATTTCGAATTCCAATGAAGTAGTATTTTCAGAGGCATACCATGGTATTTGTACTTTCCATTTAAAGAGGAATGTGGAAAAGTATTTCAAGGACGACGCAGTTAGAAAACTTTTTCACGATGCATCAAGGATATTTCAGGAATCTGAGTTCAAGAGACATTGGGTCCAAATCGTCAATTATGGTAATGGTTCGCTAGCATGATATTTGGAGGCTGGCGAGGTTGAACGTTGGACATGATGTTATCAATATAAAAGACGTTATGACAACATGACCAGCAATGAAGTCGAGTGTTTCAACTCCATTAACAGTGAAGCTAGAAAACTTTCGATCACAACATTGTTGGAACACATTAGAGGTCTCCTGTAAGAGTGATTCTATGAACTGCGAAACACTTGGTCAAGCTCTACATCGACGAAAATAAAGAAACCCAAATGCAATACCAAACTTCGAACTTTACAACATCGACTCGACGAAATGCAAAATAAGCTTGCGCTAAACACTAAAGAAAATGTTACAAAGAGAAGATGAATGCATGAAGCGATTAAAGGATGATTGTTACCTTTTCAAAGTACGAGAACACGTCGAGCACTGCAAAACGCAGGAGAAGAAGTTTAATCGACACGGAGAGTAAAGAATGGAAGCACAGAAAAGTTGGAAAGAGTGAAAGTGGAAGAAACGCCTGAAAATGGTTACTTTTAGCGTACATATGTTTTAAAAATTCCGTGGGTAACGTACATCGAGTATGTCGAGTAACGTGCAACGTGTGAATCGTAAAGCATGCATCGAGTAGTCAAAGGTGCGTATACTGTTTGACTTTTGTATCGAGCAATCGAGTAGACAAGCAGCGTGCATAGAGTAAACGTGTAACGTGCATCGAGTAGGCCTGGAACGCGTGCACTGAATTTAGGGACAAAACGATAAAATTAAATAGTGTTGACATCATCAGAAGACCATTTTTCATTCACCTTTTGAATTTGGGCAAAAAATCGAATGGGCCCTTGAAAAGGGGCCATCCGTACAAAATCCTTTTTTTTTTTTCTGTTTCTCCGATGGAATTCTCTCTCATTTTTCACGGCTAAAATAAAATAATAATAATAATTAAAAAAACAATCATTTTCAAAAATAAAAAACAATAAATTACCAAAGAGTTGATATAAAAACCCAATTGAAATTAAAAACTCCCTTTGAGATGAGATCCTCTAATTCTCAATCACTAAGACTCTCAAATCGATTCAATTTCAACCATAATGGACGGTTTGCCTTAAGATTAAATATCTTGAGAGAAAGAATAACTTTCCTAGCCCATGATTTGAACACTCTACAAGATAGAATGATCAATTTCAATTAATTGTTTTTGCCGTACAACTTAACATATGAATTGTAAATTCAAGAGCCTTTTCAAGCTACTCTATTCATTGTAATCTGATTAAAAAAAAACTTAAAGACAAGACTTTAATAGCTAGTCCCCTAATAAAATCCCCAATGCATCATGGTAAAAAAAGATAAAATTACTCTACTTAAATGTCATAAAAAGGATAAAAATTGGAAAACAAATTCTAAAATTACATTAAAATTATAAAACAAAATTTACTTAATAATTTGATGTCTAGACGATTAATATCATCTTTTCTTTCTTTTAAAAGATTCACCCTCGAATTCAAACTAAAGCCTTGTTAAATAGTTTTGAAGTCATGAGAAAAAAATGATGTCAATTTTCTAATACTTTTCGGGGATGATCTCTTCTTGCTTATAATGCAACCTTGTAGTCATTAGATATCAAAGGTTGACACTATTTTGGGTTCCGTTTATTTTGAAAAGAATATTCGTCCTTTGTGTTTTGCTTCAAAGTCACTTCAACATTCTACGAAAATTCAAAAGAAAAGCTAAACAAACTTTGTTGCACTTGTTTAGCATCACAAGTTTTCAAACTTGCATTTTGGGTCTTTCTCTCATTTTTATCCATAGACTAAGTATGCTTCGCATGCTTTTTTCCTTCATATATTTCTATTGTTTTTGTCTCGATCTCGATCTCGTGCTTTTTATTTTCCAACCCACACCTTCAAGTTTTACTTCTCTTAGAAGCAATGATACAAGATTAGGATCAAATTTTACTTTGGGATCTAATTGACTAGCAATATAATCGCAAAGTATTCTAGTTTTAAATTCACTTCCAAATACTTTCTCTACCCCATTACTACCACTACCACTTGTTTGAATCTCATCCAAATTATATATATATATAATTTTATTTAATGTGTCTTAATGTATTAATAGTTTTATTTGATATTTAGTAGAGGACTAATTTCAAATATAGCAAACTGAACCAAAATATATAAAATATAATAAAAAATTATAGTTTATAAACGATGGACCAAGATAGACTACTATCTGTGTCTGGTCTATCACAAATAGATTGTGATATTTTGTTATATTTGTAAACAATTTCAGAAGTTTTGTTATTTAAAATAATTTTCCTTTAATGTATCAAATACAATAAATACAATATGTTTTTTCTCATTTAACCTATCAAATATATTAAATATCAATCTGAACACTTTAAATCTTCTTTTAGTGCAATTGGTTTATAATTATTCGTAAGTTATTAAGATGATCTATGAACCTAAAAATTATAAGCTGCAACGATACAGAAGTAATTAATTAAACTCTTCAATTAATAAATTTTTCATTCATTAACTATAGGTTACTCCATTATAGACCTAAAGTTGCAGTATAATCTTTATATAGAATTTCCTCACTCACATATCTTCACATGAATGATTTAGATCAAAATGTTTCTAACAATTACAAAGTGAGTTGTGGTTATAGTGTCACTAGGATAAGACACCCACCCTTATCATATACTATGACCCTTTAGATTATTTTTCTGAACATGATTCATATGTGTGTCAACCACATATATAGTTTAAGATTATATTTAATAACTTTAGATTTAAATTAAATAATTTAAGACACATCCAAAGACATAAAATATAACACATTTAACACAATAATTTAAATTAAATTAAATGGTTTAATCCATCAACAAACACATATTTGGAAACATAAAAAAGAACTTTTAACTTTCTAAATCTAGTTCTTGTACTTTACTATAGAGTTATATTTTGAAAATTTAAAAAAAAAATTTAATTTACACGAAACTTTATTCAAGAAATTTCTTTTTACAACAATTACGGGGTGGACGATTAGACCTCGATCCAAGTTGGAAGTCAGGACAATAATAGAGATTATTTTAATATCTATTGAAAACAAAGGAAGTAAAATTAGATACTCAACAATACAAAACTAAAATGAAATGATATTGCTTTAGAAAGATGAAATGATATTTTAAAAAAGAATTGTTCGTTAAATTTATATACATAATCATTTATACTTTTTATATATGAATTTTTTAAGACTGATTGGTCTAACCTCCCCAACAACTTAGACCTAACTTTAAGAAAAAAAATAATTAGGAATACTTATCTTATGTTATGGGTGTCTCAATAATGATGATTTATCACATTATATTATCTAGATTTTTTTTAAGAAAAAGTGAAGTTGGTTTTTATCAATGGTGTTGCAATTTTTAGATTAATAAATGGTATTGTAATTTTGTTTTCTAAAAAAATGATAGCTTCAATTTTAATAAAGTAACAACAACATAAGTTTGGTAACTCGTTGGATATAATGTTGGAGAAACTTTGAATATAATATGAACTGAATAGACTAGCAAATTGATTACACTTCAATTGAAAACAAATAAACTGACTATATAACATTCAAACTCCAACTTAAGTTAGATGATGTTACTATTGGATTTTATGTCCTAAAATTCGTGATTTGTGAATGTTAAACTATTCTTTTATTCAATAAGTTGTTATTGAAAAAGAGGTTTGCTTATTATAAAACTCAAAATTCAATAAATAAGGTTTCTTGACTATATTATGAGTACTTGGACTTTATGCAGAGACATAAATGGGGATCAAATTCGTGTCATAGTCTAAATGACCTACAATATAGAAAATAAGGTTGGATAACTTATTTTGTGGACATTATAGATGCAACTCATTTTGTATTTAGTACAAGCAAAGTGATTCCGACACACTCGTGTAGACCATAAATAGTCACTTTTACTTTATAACCCGTTTACTGATTAAAACTGACTATTTTGACTATTGAGAACCTATGTAACTTGACCTTAATCTTGAACTAGCTATGAACTCCTATCTACTTCTTATTATCCTTAGATCTGCATAGGTGAGGGTAGCTTATCAGAGTTGTCCTAATAGACCTCCCATTTCAGGGGTAAGACTGCATGGATAGCTAGAGACACATGGTGCAAGACGAAACTCACCTCTGTCCGCTTTTAGGGTTAGTAGACAGGTTGTTCTTTTAAATGCTGACTCTAGGTCTTGAACAAAGTTGCTCTACCCTCTCATTGGTCTGAGAGGGATTCAATTTATAGGTTGGATGTTAAACCAATTGTTCATTATAGGATCAGCGTAGGCTTAAGAAACAAGATGTAATCTCGAGGGTAAAACGGTAAATTAACCCAATTGAGATGACAAACAGCCTGTGAATGTTGATTAACTCGGTTAAAAAAGTTTAATTAGTTAATCTCGAATCGTTTGAGCTCATGATCTGTAGTCCCATAAGATTCTGCTACTAGCCCATTATGGAATTAAACTTAGATCAATGGATTAAGAAAATCGAATTGTTCAAAATATTGGGAAAAATAAATGGTTAGTAATATTCGATATTATTAACAATTACAAATTGACAGATAATTATATTTAAATAAGATTTAAATATAAAAAATTTGAATAGTGATTCGAATTAGATCAATCGGATTGATGGGGATCAGTGGTGGAAAAATAATACTATAATATTAAAATAATTTAAAAAGTTAATTAATTATATTATATTATTATTATTTAATTAAAATAATTTAAAATTGGTTAATTATATTAATTAATATAATTATTTAATTGAATAATTGAATTTTAGAAATTCGATTTCTGGATTTTTGGAAATTCATTGAAAAAGTCAAAATTGTTGACTTTATTAGTGGGTTTCTCCAACCTTAAGGGGCCGTTTGGGACGCAGACTAAGTTATTATAGTCTGTGGGTTATAATAAAATGTATGTTATTATAATCTGTGTTTGGAGTGTAGAGTATTATAGTCTTGGTTATTATAATCTGTGTTTGGGGTGCATAGTATTATAGTCTTGGTTATTATAATCTGTGTTT
>JBBPDJ010000001.1:5153606-5177223 GCA_037974625.1 Cucumis cinereus
ATTATAGTCTTGGTTATTATAATCTGTGTTTGGGGTGCATAGTATTATAGTCTTGGTTATTATAATCTGTGTTTGGGTGCAGATTATTATAGTCCAAATTATAATCTGTAAAATAAATATTGGTTATCTTAGGTCATGACTATTTTTTTTACACTATTATTTTTGTCATACATATATTTAGGTACATGAAATATCATTTTTGGAAAACTTATTTCAAATTATATCTTCTACCAATTTATACAAACTAGTTTACTATTACATGAGATGTCCATATTATAAAATTTTATAATATAGTCTCTTTTATAGAAATCGATATGTGATTTTACTAAATCTAGTTAATTATGTTGTTTATTTAATAAATTTAATATTATATATATATATATATATATATGATATTTAGATTTTACTAGATTTTGAAGTAAAATTTCTTAGACTTTTGTTACTTTACTAATTTGAAAAAATATCATGGTTCTTTTTTTTTAAAAAAATATTATAATATGTAACTTCAAATTGAAATAAACTAGTATTTTAATCTTGAATTCAATTATTGGAAAATTACAACTTTTTTATTAAATTATATTTCAGGAATAAAAGAAATCTAGATATGTTTTTTCCAGAATTTTAATTTTTAAGTGCAAAAGATAAATCTAGGTCTTGGAGCCAGTTAAATTGTCCAACGAAAAAAATAAAAAAATGTTATTAAACTAAAATAGAGATTTCTACACATATAGCCTAAATAAATATATTTAGTTATATATATATATATATATATATATATATATATTAGCATTATCCCCTAAAATGAAGAAAACATTAGTTTAAAACAAAAAGGGTTTGTTTGGGGTGGGGTTTGAGGTGGGGTGGAGTGGGCTATTATAGCCCACTCCTTGTTTGGGCCAGACATTATTATAATACGTGTGTTTTAGGGTTAAAGGTAGAAATCAATGTTCCCTACTCCCAGCACAACTTCACGCTTGTTATTTTGATATGTCTCTTCTCTTTCATATCATGCCTCTCTTCTCCTTCGAATCTGATGGTAATCCCTCTCAAACCCCAATCAATCATTCGGATGGTAATCCCTCTCAAACCCTAAGCAAGCATGTCCTTTTTGTTCATTATTCTCCTTGCCGACCCTAATCAAGCGTGTCCTTTTCGTTCATTATTCTTCTTGTCGTTCCAAGCGAGTCCTTCCCTCCCTTGTCGCTCCAAATATTTTGCTCCATTGCTGCATCATTTGATTCTCTCACCCTTTTGGTGTAGCCTAATTTGTTTGGTTGAGAGATGCTTGTGCTTGGTGAGGCGTGGACGATAGCGTTTGGGGAGTGGTAGGGGTGGAGGGTACCGTTGTGGAGCTTGGTGGGAAGGAGGACGCAGAGGTAAGTTCTTTTCCTTTATCCAGCCGATGATGAGGTTCATTTATGAAAAAATTGTTTAGTTCATAATTTAGTTCTCTATTGATTTTTTGTGTATATTATTTTGCCATTTTGGTCTCAGTTTGGTATGTGTTTTCTTTGTTGGTCTCTGGATTTATGTATGTATTATTGTTATTCATTTCTCTTATCAGCCGATGATGAGGTTCATTTATGAAAAATTTAGTTATCTGCTTTTGGGTATGTTAGTTTGCCATTTTTGTCTCTGTTTGGTATGTGTTTGTCTTTGTTGGTCTATGAATTTATGTATATATTATTGTTTTTTTTTTATTTTCCTTCTCTATTGGTTTCTGAAATTAAGCTTTGGTGTATATTATTTTGACATTTTGGTCTCTGTATGTGTTTGTTTTCGTTGGTCTCTGTATGTGTTTGTTTTCGTTGGTCTCTGAAATTAGATATGTATTATTGTTATTTATTTCCTTCCATTTTGTTCAATTTCGTTGGTCTCTGAATTTTTTTACAAATATTGTTCTTAAATGGGCTTTGTAATTGACATTGTTTGTATTTGTTTTTTATCCTTACTCTATTTTTAGGCTTGGTTTAAACTGATTGAATTTTATTCTATTATCATTATCGTATCCCATATTTTTATGATTGTTTATTGTATATTGCTTGACAATGACATATATGTATTGTTTATTGGTAGGTATATTTCAGAATCATTGATTTTTTTGCTACTTCTCAAAGCTTCCATATCTTTGGACATATCTCCTATTTTTTGGAGTTGTTTTGATCCTACTATACATTGTTTGAACTCAACTATTATATATAGGTCACACTTCTCTACGGAAATCTCATTCTATCTACCTGGTTAATGTAATTGGTATGTCATTTATATCTTTTCTGTCTAATGTGCTTCATTTTTCCCCTTGTCATGAAGTTGTGAACAATATTTGGTTTCTAATGCACGCTATTGATATTTGCATCTCCATTATTTGTCTCTCATTTTAAATTCATTTTCTTTAAGTACACATTGGCTTTAACTGAAATAATTTCATCATGGTTTGTATTTGACTTAAAATTCATTGTTGGTCTTTGTATGTACCTTGGTCATTTCTTTGTATAATTATCCATGACATGTCATGAAATTCAGATTTTAATGTATGAATTTCATAACTCTGAGGCTGGATCGATCCTATTCCCTTCGTTATTTAATTTCAAATGGATTCATGTTGCATTGGTCTTTGTATGTATTTGACTTAAAATTCATTGTTGGTCATTTCTTTGTTTTATAATCCATGATATGTCATGAAATCTGAATTTCATAAATCTGAGGTTGAACCGTCCCTATTTAATAAACACTAGTGGTATGTCATTTGTTTTTTCATCTTATAATAGTTATTTTACTTTTCTTCAAATATATGGCTTGCCCTACTTTATAAATGCTAGTGGTATGTCTTCCTCCCTTCCTTCTACATTATGTTATCATTAATGTTTAATTATAACCTTTGTGATCTTTAACCTAACGTATTTAAGGGTTCGTCTCGTTAAGAAAATAGAGCATCACACGTCACAGTGCAACTAGAGTCTTTCAAAGGTCATAATATTTAATTTTCTTAAACTTCTCTCTTTGTTAGTTAAGTTAGTGTCTAATTACTGTTTATGTTCTTTTTTCAGATCATACGATTACCATAATTGGTCCTTATTTAAGGTTTGTAAACATACCGCCCATGGATGTTTGGAAAATTTTTTATGAAATTTTGTTTATAGGTTTTTGTATAGTTAAATTTGAAAGACTGAACCTTAGTAATCTATTATTTATTGGACAATGCATGAAATAAGAGATTAATTTTTAGTAAAGTTTGTTTGATATGTGTTTGCTAGTATCTTAATTCTAGTTTACATTAAATCATGGTTCAAAATATGGGACTTTGTAGATATCTTGTGTTCCCGGTTTAGTTCTGTCCATAGCCATTTATTTTACAAGAAAAATATTTTATTGGTTCATAACTTTAAAAGGAAAGAAAGTTGATAAAAAGAATTCCAAAAACAGTAATCCAAATCTCAATTTTTGTTAAACAAATAAATTGATGAAAAAATGAGGGTAGAATTAATTTTGTATATCTCTTTTTAATTGAAGGTTTGGTTTAACATTTATTTGTTCTAAAAAAATTAAGCCCCAACACTACTATTTCCAATTTTAAAATTTTTGCTCCTTTTATCTAAATTTCATTATCATCCTAGTATTAGAAACTACTTTTAATCTATGAATAACCTAACAAATGGATCCCCAATGGATCCCCAAGAATTAGTTACGATACTTACAGTATTCACAACTTCACAACGTCAGTTACTTCTGATATTAGAACTATTACTGAATGACCATAAGAGAATAGAACACTCAACACATGACAGTAGACATCGTATTGGACAGTTAGCATACTTTCGACTCATACATGAGTCCGACCTATGTTGTCGTCAAAGCACAAGAATGGATAGAAGATGTTTTGCCATTCTATGTCATTTACTTAGAACGACTGGTGGATTAGTCGGAACCGAAGTTATAGATGTGGAGGAGATGGTTGCCATGTTCTTTCATTTATTAGCTCACGACGTTAAGAATCAAATAATTCAAAGATAATTTGTACGATCCGGTGAGACTGTTTCTAGACATTTCAACACCGTCTTAATAGCGGTATTACGATTACACGACGAGTTGTTGAAAAAACCTCAGCCAATAAGAAACTCATGTATGGATCCGAGATGAAAATGGTTTGAGGTAAATATCAATTAAACGAACGTTAGTTCGACGTGACTTTTTGATTAGGTTAGCATATGTGTATGACTATTTCTAATTTCGTTATACCACAGAATTGTCTTGGTACATTAGATGGCACATACATCAAGCTAAATGTCAGTGCAACTGATCGCCCAAGGTATAGGATAAGGAAGGGTGACATTGCAACAAATGTACTTGGTGTTTGCGATACTAAAGGCAATTTTGTTTTCGTTTTATCGGGGTGGAAAGGATCAGCAACTGGTTCTAGAGTCCTGAGAGATGCAATATCACGACCTAACAGACTAAAGGTTCTGAAGGGTATATAGTTACACATATTATCTCTTCATACTCATTGTATTCTTAGGATAAGATTTTAAACATTTGGTCGTTCAACAGGGTACTATTATCTATGTGATGTTGGGTACCCAAATGCAGAGGGTTTTTTGGCCCCATACAGAGGAGAAAGATATCATCTTTCAGAGTGGCGCGGAGGAGGTAATGCACCAACAACAGATCGAGAGTTCTTTAACATGAAACATTCTTCTGCACGGAATGTTATCGAAAAAGCGTTCGGATTGTTGAAGGGTAGATGAGCAATTTTGCGAGGAAAGTCATACTACCCTGTGCAAATCCAGTGTCGAACCATCATGGCATGTTGTCTTCTATACAATCTCATTAATAGGGAGATGAATAATAGTGAAATGACCGACGATTTGGATGAGGGTGATTCAAATTACGCTACAATGGGGGGGGGGGGCGAGATTAATTACATTGAGAGTTCAAATGGATGGAGTCAATAGAAGGATGAACTGGGCCATCAGATGTTTACTGAATGGCAGTTACGTAATCAGTAGTGCCTTAATGTTTATTTAATCATTTCGAACGCATATTTAATCTGTCATGTGTTGTGAAATGTCTTCAATTGTAACAGTCTTTTTTGTTTCTTTATACCATTATGTTTACTATATTTTGAGCATCACTTCACTAAGTAATTATGTCCAATAGTATTATTTATTGTTTGATTTTATTAAAAAATGTATGTGTAGAAACTAGAATGACAAGTTCTTCTAGAGCCCCAAAGCACATATGGACCAAAGAAGAAGAAGCAAAACTGGTTGAGTATTTGGTGGAATTAGTCTCGTCTGGTGGGTGGAGATCGGATAATGGAACATTTCGACTTGGATACATGGCATAATTACAACGTATGATGGCAGAGAAGTTGTCTGTCTGTAATATCCAAGGATCACCGACTATAGATTGTCGAGTGAAATCTCTTAAAAAAATCTATCAAGCTATTGCAGAAATGAGAGGACCATCGTGCAGTGGCTTTGGATGGAACGAAGAATATCAATGCATCACCGTAAAACGAGAGATATTCGATGCGTGGGTGAAGGTAAATTTTATGTGTACACTGTTTTATGAATATTGTTAACATAATCATAAAATCTATTTAACTTTTCTTACAGAGTCATCCTGCAACAAATGGCCTTCTACACAAATCATTCTCATACTATGATGATCTGGCCTATGTCTTCAGCAAATATCGGGCTATAAGAGCACGTTCGAAGACCTTTGCTAACGTTGGGTCTAATGTGTCAAACCATTTTAATGACGGTGTTCCCCTTGTGATTCACATGATCCAGACATCTCCATGATGTCTAGTCAAGGAGTGGACATGTCACTAAATAAGTTGCTAGAAATACGTACAGGTCGAAATACTTTGAATGGGAGCAAGAGGAAACAGAGTGGACAAAATTTCGAAACGATGGAGGTGTTTAGGAATGCAATAGAATTTGCAAATGACCAATTAAAGACAATTGCAGAATAGCCAAAAGAAAAGCGTGCAACAGAGGTTGAACTACGTGCGGAAGTCATGAACCAACTACGCAATATCCCTGAATTGCAGAACCGATAAAGTGTAAAACTTATGCGAATAATATTTCGCAGTGTGGACGATATAGAGGGATTCTTGTCCATTCCCACAGACCTGAAATTGGAGTATTGCAATCTCCTCCTAGAAGATAGTGTTTGAACAAACCGTGTTTTGAATTGTTATTCAATTGTAAACAATGTTACTTTCTTTTTTATGTATGTGTTTGTGTTAGTTTGGATTTGGAATGTTATCGATATTAAACAATTGTACTTTCTATTTCGCTATGTGTTTGTGTTAGTTTGATTTTTGTTTAAATTTTGTTATATGTTCTCTAATTTTTGTTTTTAGTAATATATATTTAAATTTGGTTAACCTCACTCCCACACGTTTATGCTGTTTTCTTATTTAAAGATATTCGTCTACAGTTTTAGGTCTATGTCTCATACGAATATTAAAAAAAAAAAACAATATTACAACCAATGCGTAAATAATTTTATCTATTTGTAAAAATTGTTAATAGTCATGCATAGAGATTATAATTGAATTTATTAAATGAACATCCTAATTAACAAGATTTAATAAATTCACTTATTAATATATTACAAAAGATAGTTATAATATAAAATTTTATAACATGTGATAATAAACTAGTTTGTATAAATTGGTGGAATGTACAGTTTGAAATATGTTTTTCTAAAATGGTATTTCATGTATATAAATATATGTATGACAAAATATATATTTTAAAAAAATAGACATGATATAAGATGACCAATATTTTAATTGTTATAAATTAGATTATAATAATTTGCACTCCAAACACATACTAAAATAATCTAGACTATAATACTTTACATCCCAAACACAAACTATAATAACCTAGAGTATAATACTATGCACCCCAAACACAGACTATAATAACCTAGACTATAATACTCTGCATCCCAAACACAGACTATAATAACCCAGACTATAATACTCTGCACCCCAAACACAGACTATAATAACCCATAGTTTATTATAACCCACAGACTATAATAATCACAAACTATAATAACTCATTCTGCGCCCCAAACGCCCTTAAAAGGAGAAAGAGATAGTTTTAAAAAGATAACCTAATAATAATAATAATTTAGAAAAACCTCCAAAAGAAAAAAAAAAGAAAAAATATATTTAAAAAAATATTAATATAATTAAACTAAATACTTGGAATGACTTAGAAAAAGGTCTTTCTAAAATTCGTTTTTATTTAAACATTCTTTATAAAAACTTCTTAAAATAAAAAAGACAAATGACTTTCAATTTTTTTTAAAAAAATATTTGTACATACAAGTTTATTTGGTTTGTTATATATCTTTAAAATATTTTTATTGAAAATTTTCAAGGTTTATTGGTGGCGACCGGAGGTTGGTTGGCGGTAGTCACCGGAGTTGGTTGTCAAAAGTTCGTCAGTGGAGTCACTAGAGGTTGTGGTCGATGATTGATCGACGACGATCACTGAAGGTGGTGGTCGGAGATTGACAGACGACGATCACCGAAGGTGGTGGTCGGAGATTGGCCGGCAACGATCACCGGAGGTGGTGTCCAAAAGTTGGTCGACGAACTTTCCAACCCTTGAAACAAATACCCCTAGAATTGAAGAATAGTAAAAGCATGTGAGTTATTGTAATCCTAATCCTAATTCCCAACTAAAATAACCCTTGCCACAAACATGGAGTGGACTATTATAGCCCACTTCACTCCACCCCACTCCATGCGCCAAGCACACCCTAAGTGTTTTATGAATAACCTAGTCGCTTGATAAAGTGTTCATCATCTAATTCTCCACTAATCCCACCAAGTTGTAGCTTAATTAAAAACTAATTGTTGTAATATGATGCACACTTTGATTGTGTTAATTGATGATGGAACTCAATGAATTTTGTTGAGAACTCATAAGTGTTCTTAAGCCTTTTCTTACTCAAAATCTCACCAAACTGATCACAAATTTGATCTCACAATCAATTTCTTAGTCCTAAGAATAGTAGAGAAGTTCCTTGTGGGTCTACATTGTGCATGTGGTCATAATCTTCAACTAAAGAGATTGAACTTTGAGCTACAAAGGTATGTGTTCTAAAATTCTGGTTTTCCTCAAATTTTCACATGTTTTAATCCTCAAATTCTTGTAAATTAAAGTATTTCTTTACGATCCGCTTATGCTAGCATGTTAATTTAACTTCAAGTAACTAGGCTGAATATGAAAACAATCAAAGACTTGAAATTCTAAAAAAATTTGTATACTCAAATTGCAGTCGAGACACGCTTATCATAAGCACTGTCCTAAAGACAATTTTTTGTCCTACACGAGCATGCAAGAAGACTACAACGATCGTCTCAGGAGGATACAATGACTAACTCTGTGTTGGACTTTATGTAATAAAACTCGTGATTTGTGAATGTTAAACTATTATATTATTAAATAAACTTGTTATTAAAGTATTGTTCAATAAAATTGTTGTTGAATAAGAAATTTGCTCGTTATAAACTTTGAATCCAATAAACTAAGATTCCTTGACTGTAAGTATGAATACTTGAACTTTATGTAGTGACATAAATGTGGATCAAGTTCAAGTTGATAATCTAAATGGTCTATATAGGAATAAGGTCTATCGCCTTATTCTGAAGATATTATGAATGCGACCCACTTTGTATTTAATATAAGCGGTGTGATCCTAAGTTGCTCATGCAGATACATGCGAGTGGAGGCCTATATAAAAAGTTTGCATAAGATCGGAACAAGAAATGATCACTTTTACATTATAGCACCATTTACTGTTTAAAACTGAATATTTCCACTTTGATGATCCAGGTAACATAACCTTAATCCTAAGCTAACTATGAACTCCTGTTTATTCGAGATTATCCTTAGATATGCACAGGTAAGAGTAGCTCATCAACATTGACCCAATAGACCTTCCATTTCAGATGTAAGATCGGATGGATAGCTAGGAACATAGGGTGTAAGAACTCCTACTTGCTTCTAGAGATAGTAGGGAGGTTGTTCACTTAAGTGGTGACTTCAGGTCTTGAACAAGTGGCCCCACTCTCTCATTGGCTGGAGAGAGATTCGGTTTAGTGGTTGGACCATAAACCAATTGTTCATTAAAGGATCGACTGAGACTTAAGGAATGAGATATAATTTCAAAGGTAAAACAATTTATTGATCCAACTGAAATTACGAATAACCTGAGAAGGATCGACTTACTAATCATGATTTTATCAAGTGGACACAAATATATCTATAGTGATGAGAGTGCAGCTACAAGCTATATGACCAGTCCCGTTAGTTAACGAATGTTGGTTAACTAGGTTAAAAGTGTTTAGCCTTTTAACCTGATTAATCTCAAATCGTTGGAGCTCATGATGTAGGTCCATTAGGTCCTTCTACTAGCTCATTACAGAGTTAAACTTAGAATAGAGTGTTAAGAAATTCGAGTTATTCGAATTTATTTAGAGAGTAAATAATAATATTCGATATAATTAACGATTTGGTACTCAGAGAAAAATTATATTTTAAATAAGATTTAAATACAAAAAATGCCAATAAGAATTCGAATAAGGACAACAGGATTGATCGAGATTATCAAATAAAAATAATTCAATATTAGATATTTAATTATAATGAATTAAATAGTTCAATTAATTATTTATTATTTTATATTATATTATTAATTTATCAAAATAATTAATATGATTAATTATTTATTAAAATATAAAATTATATAATATATATATTTATCAAATAAGTGGAAAAATCCCACATTTAGTGGGGGTTTTTCATAGTTGAATTTGATGATAATCCTTAATGAATTAAGTGAAGAATTGAGTGTCAATCTCCTGTTAACTTCATTCATGCATAATTTGCATGATTTTGTTTATAAATAGGTTAAGCTTAATCGGACTTGACTTAGTGCTAGTTGCTGAATTTTTTATAAAAATAAGCATTATCCTAAGAACTCTCTTACTCTCAAAATTCATCTTATTTGATCACAAAATTAGTCCCACCAACTAGTTCTAAGTGTTGATAATAGTAGGAAAGATCATTGTTGGTCCATAGTTGTGTTTCTGATCAAAACAACAAATCACTGTTGAATTCGAGCTTCAAAGGTATAATTTCTAAAACTCTGTTTTTTGAGGTCCGTAATTTTGGTTGATGTGAAAAATGATTTGTTTGATGAGAATTGTGATGAGAAGCATGATTTAATTGATGAATATGTTGAGACTTTTGATGATGATTTTGAGATTGACTACGAGAATTTTTTATTTAGAAATGATGATCTTGAGATTGACTATGAAAAATTCTCGTTTACTGATGATGATCATGATTTAGCTTCTTCTCTTGATAACTTTGCTTTTGATGAAGATTTTGAAATCCATAAAAACTGTGGAAAGATGGTTGACTTAAAACTTGTTGATGAGAATTTTTTGCCTAACAATGAATCAATAATTCTTGATGGCAATTTGAATATCGATTGTGCTTATAATGCCAATGCAATTTAATAGTCTTTTGTTGACGATCATGTCCCTCTCATTGACTTTGTTTTCGGTGATGATTATTCTTTTAATGAAAAATTGTTTGCTTTACAGGAATTAGGGATCAAGCATAAGTCTCTCCCTCTTGACCTCCTTGAATATTTGTCCTTTAACAATTTAAGGTGTTCTTCTTGCATCCACTACTCACGTTCATTCAATTCATGAGCATGGAGAGACAAGTACGATAAAAGGGAATGGAGGAACAAAGCCACCCATTATCGATCCAGGATGAGTCGGCAAAATACGGTCGAACAACTAACCTTAAAAAATTTGTACTTCCTGGAGGCAGCCATGCGTCAAATTTACCGCTTTTCTAGTTTTAGATTTTTGCATTTTCTTTTGGTTTTTACTTTTCAAGTATTTTTAAGCTTTCTAGTTTAGTTTCTAGCTTGCAAAGTTAATTGAGAGAATTTTGAATATCATTTGAATTACAAATGGTAAATCAATCTCACAAATGGCAAGCTGAGCTCAACGAAAACGCACTCGTCCAAACCAAAGATCAAGGGGAGTTTTCTATTTTCTTTATTTTGTTCTCGTGCTGTTATCTTAAATATTATGCTTCAAGGACAAAGCATGCTTCTAAAGTTGAGGGGGTTGGGTTTAGCTCGTTTGCATTATCTGCTTGCATTGTTTGCCAAATTTTTTTAAAAATTTTGCTTTACATATGATAGATTGAGTCTTGCTTTTATATTTGATTCATGCATATCTGGATAGTCCTTGAGCATCTAAGCTCGGGTTTGTGGTTTTAATGATGTTTGAATGCATGAATGGAAAGCTTGTTTGTTATGAATGTTTGAATGCATGATTGAGAAAGAAAAAACTTGTACGATTGTTCTATCATGTTGCTTGGTGCTTTACCATGATGGTTGATGATACACTTTTCTTGTCTTAGCTTGCATGATTTAGTAGGAAAAGATCCCTCACAATTTTGAGCCCATTTAAAAAAAAAAAAAAATTCTCTTGTCATCTCATGCATTTTTTAATACTTCACCAAGTCATATTGAACTTTTGATCCTTTTGAAAAGGGTAGTAGTACTTAAATTTATTTGGTTTGACCTCAAAAGGTCGATTATTCCATCTTGTCTATTAGGTGAATCCTAGAATAGGAAAAAATCAAATCGAATAAAAAAATGGAAACAAAGCAAAAGCTTGCTACCTATAGAAAGAAAAAGAAACAAAAACCAAAGAAAGAAAAAAGTGGCAAAAGCAAAGAAAATTGATGTGAAAACTCTAGGATTTTTAAATTAGGAACCCAATTGGCGAACCCCTAATAACAAATTCTAAAACCCCCAAATCAATTTGACAAAGATCCAAGGGAATGGATTAGATTTGGATTTACCCTTTGATCGAAGACCAAGAGATTAGGAGAACTAGTTCCTTACTCCAAGTTCGAACACTCCACAAGTAAGGTGATCAAACTCACCTGAATGTTTTTGGCTTGCAACTCTAAATCAAGAATTGCAAAAGATGGCGATGAGGCTCTATCATCTACCAAAGAATTTTCATTCACTGAAAACCCTAAAACTTCAATTATTAAAAAAAAAAACTACCTAAAACAACTTAGAGAGGCTTAAATAACCTCCCAACAAAACCTTAATTCATTGGAAAAAAACTAAAATTTCCCTTTTTAAATGTTATTAAAAAAAATAAAATTAAAAAATATTAAAAATACATCATAGTTATTAAATAAAGTCTAATTAATAATTTGATGCTTGTGTGGATCATATCATCCTCTCCTTCTTTTGAAAGATTCGTCCTCGAATCTCAATTGGTTCCATCTTGTAGCGTCAACTGATTTCAATTATAAATCTTTTGATCAATTGTGCTGCTCGAATTTCTACAATTGAGTTCACCTCCTCTTGAATGTGAGAATTCAATGCTAATTGTTGTTTCTTGGCTCTTGAACGTGTGATTGGTCCTAAAGGTAACACAAGGACGTCCTGGTTCATATCATCTTCTTCGAATCTCGCTGATGTGAAAATCTTTCCTTCCGAAGATGGACCCAAACCAAATCTCCCTCCTTAAATATCCTGGAATTTCGATGTTGATTAACCTTCTTCGCTACCTTGGCATTTTGCTTCTCAATTCTTTCTTTAACCTCTTTATGGAGCTCTCGAATGATGGTGACCTTCTCTTCAGCGTGAACATTCACCACCTCATTAGAAGGTAAAGGCAACAAGTTAGTAGGTGTTAAAGGATTAAAACCATACACAATTTCAAACGGTGAACATTTAATAACACTATGAAAAGCCCTGTTGTACGCAAATTTAATAAATTGTAGGAAATCCTCCCAAGTTTTGGCTTTTTTATCTATTAGAACCCTAAGCATAGTCACCATCGTTCTATTTACTACCTCAGTTTGTCCATCAGTTTGAGGATGACACGTAGTGGACTAGACTAGCTTAGTACCAAGTTTTTCCCAAAGCACTTTCCAAAAATGGCTTAAGAATTTTACATCCCTATCACTAACAATTCTTCTAGGAATGCCATGCAATTTAACTACATTCTTAAAGAACAAGTCAGCCACATGTTTAGCATCATTAGTTTTATTACATGTAATAAAATGAGCCATTTTGCTAAACCTATTAACTACCACAAAAATGCTATCCCTCTCTCTTAGATCTAGGTAAACCTGACACAAAATTCATTGAAATATCTAACAAAGATCTCCTAGGAGCTGGTAAAGGCAAATACGGTCCATGCAGTTGAGACTTAGACTTAGCTTCCTTACATGCAATACAACTCTCACACACCTTATGTACATCATATCTCATTCTAGGCCAATAAAAATGTTCACTCAACATGTCATATGATTTAGTGACCCCAAAATGTCCCATTAAGCCTCCCCCATGCGCCCTCTAACTAGCAACTCCCGAATAGAACAAGTGGGAACGCAAAGCTTATTCTTCCTAAAAAAAAACCATCAAACATCATATAATCAGGCACAACACATTTTTGCTTGATACTTTCAACAATAGGTGCAAAATAAGTGTCCTGTGAATACAATGCTTTAATTTGTTAAAATCCAAGCAACCTAGTGTGAATGGTGTTTAGCAAGACATACCGTCTAAATAGCACATCTGCAACTACATTTTCCTTACCTTTCTTATACCGTATAACATAAAGAAAAGTTTCAATGAACTCCAACCATTTTGCATGTCTCCAATTAAGCTTTTGTTGGCCTTTTAAGTGTTGTAAGCTTTGGTGGTCAATATGGATAACAAACTCTTTCGGCCACAAATAATGTTGCCAAGTTTGTAATGCTCTCACTAAGGCATAAAGCTCCTTGTCATATGTAGGATAGTTCAAGGCAGCTTCATTCAACTTCTCACTGAAGTACATCAACGATTTTTGTTCCTGCATTAAAACTGCTCTAATTCCTATGCCACCGTGAGCAAGCAACTCTTCAACTTACCTTTGAATCTATTTGGCCTCTTGTGAATTGGTTCGATATGCTGGTCGATTTGAAATCTGTGCACCTGAAATGAAGTTGATTTTATGCTCAATGCCCCTCAATGGTGGTAACTCCTTAGGTAACTCCTCGAGAAAAACATCATTGAATTCCTGCAAAAGAGACACAAATAAACTAGGTAGGGAGGATCCAAGATCCTCAGTTAGCAAACAAGCTTCTTTAAATGTAACCATGAGTATGATTCTTTTTTAAAACATAGCTATTTTAACCTCACAAGACTTAGCACTCCAACTCACTAGTTTTCTCTCTTTTTTCTCTCTAAGTAGCATGCTATGATCTTGCTTTTTTCTTAATCCCTCCTTTCTCTCAAGCTCTCATTTTCTTTTCTCAATCCCTCATTTTCTCTCAAACTTTTTTTTTCTCAATCTCTCATTTTCTCTCAAACTCTCTTTTGCCTTTTCCTACGACTTCTTCTCTTCATTTCTCTAACGTTTCTTCATCAATAAGCACCTTTTTAGGAGAAAGATGTATAAGTACAGTTTTCCTATCGTTGTGTGTAAAAGTGTAACAGTTAAGAAAACCATCATAGATAACCTTCTTATCAAATTGCCAAGACCTTCCAAGGAGTATGTCACCTACATGCATAGGGACCACGTCACACAATACTTCATCCTTGTATCTTCCTATGGCAAAAGAAATCTTCACCTGCTTAGTCAATCTGTGCTCCCCACAATAATTAAGTCAATATAGTTTGTAAGGTCGTGGACGAGGTGTAGTATCCAAGTCTAGTCGTGTGATTAAACCAAAGCTTACCACATTTGTACAACTTCCACTGTCAATCACAACACTACACAATACAGTTTGTACAAGGCAACAAGTGTGAAAAAGATTCTCTCTCTGATTCTCCAAATCATCCTCCTTCATGTGTGTACTTAAGGCTCTTCTATTGACTAGGAATAATCGTGAAGTATCTTCCACTTCTTCCTCTTCTTCTTTGTCACTCACTAAATTTTCTAGCTCTGCATCATCTTCACTCACATCAGTGAGTATCTCTCCTCCTCTAATAATCATTGTTCTCTTATTAGGACATTTCCTACTAATGTGCCCCACTCCTTGACACTTCCAAGACTTAATGTCTCTATTTTTACCTGTGGGTGCCTCCATCTTTGGTTTTGGTTTTGATGAAGATTCTGCTTTATCTTTAGACTTATCACTTTCTATCTTAAGCTTAGAATCTTTAGATTTGTCACCATGTTTCCAAGAAGTTGAATGGGAAAAATTTTTAGAAGTGAACCTGGATTTGCGTCTATGTAACTATTTTTCAACCTTTTCTACAAGATGCCCTAACGTCTCCATATCCTCACACTCTTGCAGTTCAACATGTTCTACCACATTAATATTTAATCTATGAAGGAATTTGGCCATAGTGTTCTCTTCATCCTATTCCATATCCAATCTTTCCATCAATATCTCCATCTCCTTGTAATAATCATCTACACTCTTACTCCCTTGACGTAATGCCTGAAGTCGTTGTGCACAACATCTCAAGTAATATTTTGGCACAAACCGACTCTTCATAAGCTCTCTCAATTTGACCCACGTCTCCACTAGACCCTCCTGTCACCTCCTCCTCTTAGAACATATCTTACCCCACCATGTTTGTGCATAGTCCTTAAAATGTGTGATGGAGATAGTTACCTTTTTCTCTTTAGAGGGATCATTACCACAAAAGATATGTTATGCCTCATGTTACCATTGGAAGAAGTCTTCAGGATTTGATGTACCATGAAATTTTAGAAATTTAACTTTAATGTTTCCAAAACTCTGATCTTTATGGTTGTTTTCTCTTCTACCTTGCGGCCTCCTATTATGAAAACCTCCTCTTCCTCTCGGGCCATGTCGCTCCCCTCTACTAGGCTCATCTATAATAGGATCAGAGTCAGATTCATTTTGCTCTGGTTCTTTGTCCTCCTCAAAATCCCTCACAACCTGTCTTCTTACTTCATGTCTTTCCCTAGCTTAAAACCTTTGTTCTATTCTGTCCAAACTCGCATTGAGTAAGGTCTCGAGGCGTTGCATGACTTCCTCATTTAATCCTCCTTGTAACTTCCCTGTTGAACACCTCTGTTACTTGCCATTGCTGAAAAACAAAAATAAGTAAAAGAAAAGTGGATCTCACAATCACTACCTCACGTGTTTTTCCTCGTTAGATGATGTTCACTCTTGTTTACGCTCAAATTGTATCTCTCTTAGAAATATGAACTCTTTGGGTGATAGCTAAGATTTTGCAACCAAGTTCAGAAGAGCAAGCCAACAAGAAAGCCTGTAAAGTGTCCAACTCAAGCAAAGAAATAGTTGAATACAACAAAAACAAAAACTAGAAATCAAGAACCTAATGTTTGAGATTCAACAAACTAGACAAGAAGCGATTAAAATTAATATGATATTTCGAATTAAGAAACAAAGAAAGCAAATTAATATTAAAACTAATGTTTGGAATTAAGATTCAAAATTCCAGAATTATGCAATATGAACAAAGAAAAGCAAACTACTTGACAAAATAAACAAAGAATTAAGAATAAAATCCAACGACACTAGTATTACCCAAAATTCAATTTAAAAAGTCAACCAATCGCCCTTTAAAAACTATTAATTTTCTTATAAAAGATAAACAACTTAAAACCTATGAAAATTCAGCAGCTTAATTAATGTGTTTGCTTGACCCGCTTCAATTTTTTAAAAAAAAGAACAATGTACCGTCGGCAACCTCAACTTTAATTTTTTTATTTAACGTTTTCGCATGCGGAAACTTCCCTTTTTTTTTCGTTCTTCTTCCTCCTTGGCAAGTAGTAAACTTTCTCTTTTTTTTCTCTAAGGCAGTAAAAATTTCTTTCTTTTTCCTTTTTTTTTTTTTCTAAATCAAACAAGAACGAAACAAATTAAAAACACGATTCAAACCATAAAAACAATTAAACATATACCCAATCTAGGGACTTGACTTTAATACCAAATGTGTGAAAATCCTAGGATTTGTAAATTAGGAACCCAATTGGCGAACCCTAACAAATTCTAAAACCCTCAAATCAATTTGACAAAAACCCAACGGAATAGATTAGATTTGGATTACCCTTTGATCGAAGACCAAGAGATAAGGAAAACTAGTTCCTCACTCCAAGTTCGAACACTCCACAAACAAGTTGATCAAACTTACCTGAATGTTCTTGACTTGCAACCCTAAATCAAGAATTGCAAAAGATGGCGATGAGATTCGATCATCTACCAAAGAATTTTCATTCATCGAAAACCCTAAAACTTCAATTATAAAAAAAAACTACCTAAAACAACCTAAAGGCGAGGCTTAAATAGCCTCCCAATAAAACCCTAATTCATTGGAAAAAGACTAAATTTTTCCTTTTTAAATGTTATTAAAAAAAAATAAAATTGAAAAATATTAAAAATACATCATAGTTATTAAATAAAGTCTAATTAATAATTTGATGCTTGTGTGGATCATATCATCCTCTCCTTCTTTTGAAAGATTCGTCCTCGAATCTCAATTGGTTCCATCTTGTAGCGTCAGCTGATTCCAATTATAAATCTTTTGATCAATTGTGCTGCTCGAATTTCTACAATTTAGTTCACCTCCTCTTGAATGTAAGAATTCAATGCTAATTGTAGTTTCTTGGCTCTTGAATGTGTGATTGGTTCTGGAGGTAACACAAGGGCGTCCTGGATCATATCACAAATGATTGCTTAGAAAAAGGTGAGGCTTGAGCATACCAAAAAAAAAAAAAACAAAAAGAAAAAAAGAAACAAAAGCTCAATGAAAAAGAAAAGAAAAACGAGTGATTACACGTTTAGGTTAAGGGCTAGTTACCTACCCCGTCAGTAGTAAGAGTTTCCTAATGCTAACGTGGTATGAACTTCTACGAAACAACTTCTCCTTTATCTTAGTAAAAGAAGTCCATCTCTAAGTCTAGCGTTTCCTATTTAGCTTGATGGTTTAGTCGAAGACCTCCTATATAAGGAGAAAACATTTTCGAACAAGAGTAAGGGAATACAAATTTAGGGTACATTAACCCTTTAAAACATACATAGTGAGTCAAAATAATGAGGTATTGCATCTAGTTATGCATGATTTCACTTAAACAATTTTTTTTAAAAAAATGATTCTCAATTGAGTGTTTGCTTCTTAGAATATTCAAATGATTGCAAGCTTAAGAATGTACAACAATGAACCTGAAGTTCATGAATCCAAATATATTTGCTATATGGCATGACAAATTAGGTCATTCGGGTCCATAATGATGAGAAGAATTATTGAGAATTCTAATTGGCACCCATTAAAGAACCAGAAGATTCTTCAATTTAATGAATTATCATGTGATGCTTGCTCTCAAGGTAAATTAATAGTTAGACCATCACCAACTAAAGTATTAAATTGAATCACTTACATTCTTAGAACGAATTCATGGTGATATATGTGGACATATTAACCCACCAAGTAGACCATTTAAGTATTTCATAGTCTTAATAGACGCATCCAATAGATGGTGACACGTATGCATATTATCAAGTTGAAATCTTGCATTTGCAAAATTACTTGCTCAAATAATTAAGTTAAGAGCATAATTTCCTGATTATTCAATTAAGAACATTCGACTTGATAATGCTGGTGAATTTACATTCCAAAATTTTGATAATTATTGTATATCAATTTCGATAAGTGTTGAACATCATGTAGCCCATGTTCATACACAAAATGGTTTAGCAGAATCGTTTATAAAGCGTTTGTAATTAATTACTAGACCATTGCTTAGGAAAGCTAAGCTTCTTACATCTGTATGGGGACATGTTATTTTGCATGTTGCATCACTTGTGCGTATTAGGCTAGCTGCTTATCAGAAGTACTCGTCATTACAATTAACATATGACCATGAGCCAAATATATCTCATTTGAAGATTTTTGGGTGTGCAACATATGTTCTAATAGCTCCATCACAACGTAGTAAAATGGGTCCTCAAAGAAAGCTGGGGATATATGTTGGATTTGATTCCCAATCAATTATTAAATATCTTGAACCCCTGACAGGTGATATAGTTAGTGCACAATTTGCTGATTGTCATTTTAATGAGACAAATTTTCCAACATTAGGGAAGAAATTCAGAATTTGAAAAAAAAATTACATGGAATGTATCATTATCGTCTCATTTAGATCCTTGTACAAATCAATATGAACATGAAGTTCAGAAATTAATTCATTTGCAAAATATAGCAAATATGTTACCAAATTTATTTGTAAATACAAAGAAAGTAACTAAGTCACATATACCAACTGTAAATATCTCATCAAAAATTAATATTCCAACACGACAAGTTGCTATTAATGAATTTGGAGCACGCCAAAAGCGTGGTAGACCAGTAGGTTACAAAAATAAATATCCTCGAAAATGAAAGGGAATCAATAACTTGATTAAAGATACGAATGTTTCAGAAGAAATCCAAAATTTGAATCCTTACAAGAATATTGAAGAAGATAAAACAATTGAGGATAATAATGAGATTTCGATAAACTATGTCACGACAATGATGGAACCAAACTAATGTAGTTGTTGATAACATTTTTGTCTATAATGTTGCTCTTGATATTATATTTGAAAATGAGAATCCTGAACCAAAATCTGTTGAAGAATGTCGACAGAGAAAAGATTGGTCTTTATGAAAAGAAGCAATTGAGGCAGAATTAAACTCACTTTCAAAACGTCAAGTTTTTGGACCTGTAGTTCAAATACTAGAAGGTGTCAAACCTGTGGGATACAAATGAGTATTTGTGAGAAAAAGAAATGAAAATAATGAGATCATAAGATATAAAGCAAGACCAGTTGCACATGGTTTTTCTCAAAGACCTGGTGTTGGTTATGAGAAGACATATTCTTCTGGTTGATGCAATTACATTAAGATTTTTAATTGATTTGACTGTGTACACAAATATGGACATGCATCTTATGGATGTAGTCACAACATATTTATATGGATCTCTCGATAATGATATTTATATGAAAGTTTCCGAATCATTTAAAATATCCGAAACATATAAATCAAGTTCTCATAAACTATATTTAATAAAGTTATAGAGATCACTATATGGATTAAAACAATCAGGAAGAATGTGATATAATCGCCTAAGTGGATATTTGTTGAAAAAATGATATCAAAATAATTCAATATGTCCATGTGTTTTTATAAAGAAATCGTAGTTATAATTTTTTATTATAACTGTATATGTTGATGATTTAAATATAATTGGAACTCTTGAAGAGCTTTCAAAAGCTATAGAATATCTTAAGAAAGAATTCGAGATGAAAGACCTCGAAAAAACAAAATTTTACATTGGCTTGCAAATTGAGCATTTAGCATATGAAATATTTGTTCACCAGCCAACTTATACAGAAAAAGTTTTGAAAACATTTTATATGGATAAATCACATCCATTAAATATTGCAATGCAAGTTCATTCACTAGATGTGAAGAAAGATATATTTCGACCTCGAGATGATAATGAAGATCTTCTTGGTCCAAAAGTACCATATCTTAGTGAAATAAGTGCATTTATGTATCTTGCTAATAATACAAGATTAGATATTGCATTTTCAATAAATTTATTAGCTAGATACAGTTCATCTCCAACAAACAGACATTGGAATGAAATTAAGCATATACTTTGTTATCTCCAAGAACGATCGATATGAGTTTGTTTTATTCAAATAAATCAAATTTTGACTTAGTTGATTTTGCAGATTTTGGATATTTATTTGATCCACATAAAGCTAGATTTCAAACAGGTTATTTATTCACATGTGGAGAAACTGCTATACCATGACAATCCATGAAACAGACCATAACAACTATTTACTCAAAGCATGCTGAAATTCTTGCAATGCATGAGGCGAGTCGAGAATGTGTATGACTAAGATCAATGACTCAACCCATTCGTGGAACATGCGGCTTGTCTTCTAGTGAAAATCTTCCAACAACACTATTCGAAGACAATACAACATGTATAGCTCAAATCAAATGAGGTTATATTGAAGGTGATAGAACAAAGCATATTTCATCATAGCTTTTCTACACCCATGATCTTGAAGAATATGGCGACATCACAGTACAACAAATTTGTTCAAAGGACAATCTGACAGACTTATTTACAAAATCATTACCTACCGCAACTTTTAAAAAATTGGTTAACATTGGAATGCGACGACTCAGAGATCTTACATAATATTTCCACGAGGGGGAGTAAATTGTTTTTTTTTTCTTTTAAGTATATAAATTATATGAAATATGTATTCTTTTTTCTTCACTAGGATTTTTTTTCCGTTGGGCTTTTTCGTAGTTAGGTTTTAACGAGACATATTCCATGTACGTAATGGACATTTAAGGAGTAGTATTATAAATATTATATAATAGTTGTCTCATTATTGTATATGCTTAGTGTCTAATGCCACATGACTTGTAAACATTGACACATGTGTTAATCATGTGTTATCCATATATTCATGGTTAGCATCCATGTAAACCACCTCAAGTATGTCAAATTATCTATAAATAGTGACATTTGATGGGATATTGTAAGAAACACACATTGGTGAGAGATCAAACGAAATTGGAGAAAGTAGAGGATTTTGAGAAATTTTATTTTCTCTTATTTTCTATTTTGTTTATTTTATTTTAATATCATTTTTCTCGATAGCCATGTTTTCATTATGCTTCATTTTTTACAACACTTATGACATATTCTTTAATTAAACATTTTAACTAATTAAAAACACAAAAGAGCATTATAAAAATCATCTATATTTTATTACGATTCTGTATGGAAGTAAACAAAACCAGTAAATTTTTAATTACAATTATAGTTATGTTGGTAAAAAACACCATCAAAGAAATTTCTTTTTCTTTTTTCTTTTTTTGTTTTTTTGCTTGCAATTGAACCAACTAGGATTGCGTGTAGATGTAAACACAGCCTAATTCCAATTCATCAGTATACATGTATTGAATATTGTTCTCCCTTTCTAAATTCAAACTGACCTACAAGTCTGCTTGTTTGTTCTATATAATTGGATTCCTTATCACTAGAACAAAATAAGAATTAGTTGGAAGTATTTGTTTTCTTTTATATATCTTTGAGCAGCCATGATTGAATTCAATATCTCTTAGACATTGCCCCATTTACTACTAGACAATCAATAATGGTTTATTTAATCAAAAGTTGCAGGATCAGAATGACTTGAAAAGGCAAAATAATAATAATAATAATAATAATAATAATAATAATAATAATTACTATTATTATTATTATTATTATTATTATTGAAAGACCTCTCACACAAAAAAGACACAAGCACTGATTTAAAGCCTTACCCAACCAACAAGCAGCCAATCATCCATCACTTGGAAGTGGAACCGTACAAGATTTTCGAAAGGTGTTAAACCCACAGCCAAAAAGACAAAAAAGAAGATTAAAAAAATAAACAGAAACCCCTTTCAATTTGGCGTACATTATGGATGGGTCCTTTTCTCTATTTCTCTAAAAAATATAATGTTGATGCCCATTTTCATCAAGCAACTCCTTACTTTCCTCACGTGCAACACTAGTGGGAGTCATTTCCAAGCCAGCAAGCTTTTTAGCCTTCAAAGCCTCACCCTCCCAATCAGTGTTGGCAACAACCACATAGAGCACGGAGACGGCACAAGCGATCTGGGCCGAGAGCAGCCCAAACCAAAGCCCAACAAAGCCAAGTTTAAGCCCAAATGCAAGGCCCACAGCAACAGGGGTGCCCACAAGGTAAAAGGACCCTAAATTGATACGAGCACCAACAGCAGGACGTGCAGTGCCACGTAGGATGCCGTAGCCAGTTGTCTGGGGGCAGTTGAAAAGCTCACAGAGGCCTATGATTGGCAAAGCAGAAGAGACCAATGATTTAACCAAGATATCATGTGTGAAAAGTGTGGCCCATGTCTGCCTCAGAATCACCGTCCACGTCACGTTTATTCCGCCTATAAAGAAAGCGCATCCCAATGCCACCATTGCTGCAACTCTCGCTTTCTTTGGCTTTCCACTTCCCAGCTCATTCCCTACCTGCACTTGCCCATGTACATACATCACATGCTCTCATCACATCAAAACCTGTTGGGATTTCTTTTCTTTTTTATTTTGTCAAGTCCTTCGAAATTTTTACGGGTTTTAAATAAATAATGTTTATGTAAAAGTATTAATCTTCTAACTTGGTTACAAAGGGATGTTACTTATGCATTTCAGTTAACAGCTTACCTTACTTGACTACATATAAGGTAAAGAAACAAAATAATACCACCTAAAACATTAAAATAGCAAACAAACTTAGAGCTATCCTCTTCTCCCCGCCCAAGAAAGAAAAATAAAAAAATTGTATACTACGAACTCATTTGGTAACGTTCTCGTTTCTTGTTCTTTGTTTCTCGTTTCCTGTTTCTTCCATTTTGAGAACAAGAAACGAGACTATGTTTGATAACTATTTTTGTTTCTTGAAAAAAAGAAACAGAAACATAAATGTGTTTGATAATTTTTTTT